>VZTJ01000242.1:794123-862525 GCA_013397795.1 Orthonyx spaldingii
GTGCGCACCGCCCCGCCCGCGCTCCCTGCGCCTGGCCCGCGGGAAGGCCGCGCTGACGGGGGCGGGACCGCCCTCCTTCCCCGGAAAAGCGTCGGGGAAGGGTGGGAGCTGTGTCCGCTGGCGACGTGTAAACGAAGTTACTGATCTCAGCGTGGCAAAGAGAGAGGAGTGTGCGCTCTCAGCCCAGAACGCCAGCCGCATCCTGGGCTGCATCCAAAGCAGCGTGGGCAGCAGGGCGAGGGAGGAGATTCTGCCCCTCTGCCCTGCTCTGGTGAGACCCCACCTGGAACACTGCATCCGGCTCTGGGATCCACTACAGGAAGGACGTGGACTTGTTGGAGCAAGTCCAGAAAAGGCCCGCGACGTTTATAAGGGGACAGAAGAACCTCCCCTACAAATACGGGCTAAGAAAGCCGGGGCTGTTCAGTCCTAGAGAATAACGGCTACAAATGGAAAGAAGGAAAGTGCAGCTTAGTTATGGGGAAGAAATGCTTTACTGTGAAGGTGGTAAGGCACTGCAACAGGTTGCCCAGGGAGACTGTGGATGCCCCAACCTGGTACTGTTCAAAGCCAGGTTGGATAAGGCCTTGAGCAACCTGGTCTAGTGAGAGGTCTCCCTGCCCATGGCAGGGGGATGTTGGGACTGGATGGTCCTGATGGTCCCTTCCAACCCTTAACATTCTATGATTCCATGATCCTATGAATAGCTTTAAATGTGCTTTACCACACACAGCCTGTAGCTTGATTCTCTAAGTGCTTGCTTGTTACCATGTATACCTGAGGAGTTGGATTTCCACGGGGTGGGACTCTTGTCCTCAGGATCATTCTCGTTTACCTATTGTGCCTTCAGAAATCTTGTCAAGCCTTCCAGGCAGGGAATCCAGGTCTGTGCTGCTAGCTGCACTCTGAGCTGGGACAACTGCCTTTGGGTGAGTGCTGCTGCCTGGGCTTCAGTGACGGCTGATGGCATTTTTGCCAGCTGGAAAGGGTGACCCATGGAGAAGGACCTTGCACCCACTCAAGCTGGCTCTTTTGTTAGCCTGTCCTCCAGAGGGATAGATTAGAGGAGATGTACACCTGACAACCAAATGCCATACTGTGATTTTTTGCTTATTGACACCAACCAGCACCTTGCTGTCTTTAAGTAGGGAACGTTCATTGTGGGGCCAGCACAAGATGCTAGCAGCTCCGGCACCTAGCTGCAATGAGCATGGAAGCTATCCCTTGCAGAGGAGCCAACAGCTCCATCCCCAATCAAAGACTTACCTGCAAATTTCTGCAAAAAGTGGTTTGCAAGGGAGAAACCGCATGAACTCCGTAGGTTCTGCCACATACCTTTCCTGCTGGCATCAGGAAGGCTTGAGCCTTGGAGACCAAGCTGACTTTTCGTCAGAGACTGCTAAAATAAAACTGTTGCATTCAGCTTGACTGATTTCAAAGTCCCATCTGAAAGACAAGGTGTCAAACCAATACTATACTCTTTTTGGCCTGGAAACTTTGGCTGTTCTCAGACATGTTGTAGAAAGCCCTGAAACACCACAGAGCCATGGATGTAGATGGTGCTCTGTTGACATGTTAGAGGAGTCTCTCTCAGAGCTCCAGGAAAGTCTCTTCCCTGGGGGTCTGACAAGAACATGACCTCCAGAGGTTTTCCAAGAGGGTCGTTCTCAGAGATTGGGGAAGGGGCTAAAGAGAATGCCCCCTTTGTTTTCTACAATTTATCCCAAGGCATAGGCAAGTGCTACATGTAGCACTCCAGGCCTGAACTTGAGAGACAGAAGATAAGGTAAAAACCCCTGCTAGAGGAAAGACTTGACAAATGGCTTTGTCACTTGTAGATTTCTCTTCCATGTCTAACAAAGCAGATAACAAGATTTTTTAAAGTACTTTGGAAGAATTGCAATTGCCTGCAGGAAGTCTTTTCTGCTTACCACAGCTGCTCTGGTGTCTCCTGCCAGAGAAAGAAAATGCAGCAGAGTTACCTGCACCCTGTGAAGGAGCCAAATACACCTCTGCTCCCAAAACAGCTCAAGGTTGCTGGCCAGGAAAGCAGCTGAGAGCATGGCTTGCTTTTTCCCCAAACAAGGGAAAACTGGGTAAACATGTTCCGGCAGCATTTGCAGGTCAAATGGCAGGCTACACTGGTGAAACTCAATGGTCTGCTCTGCAGTTCTCCCAAGTCTCTTCTTCCAGGGGCAGCGCAAATGCCAGCATTACCTCAGATTACCTCCAACATGCAGTTTGCCAGGTTTAAAAGTCTAATTCAGAGCTAAACATTTCAGAGCTTGGGTTTCTGTAAGCATGGTTCTAGAGACAATCATGCAGAGCCATGATAAAGACCCTTGTCAATGGGGCATTCCCCTTTTGCCTTTGACTTTCTGCTCCTCCAGGGGCTGGGAATTGTCCAACAGCAGTTTTTCCGTGTAGCATTTTACCAGGGAGATATCCCACAGCTAACACTCCCACCCAAAGTACACTAGGAATTTTAGCACAGCCTCCTCCCATCTCCCTGCAAAGACTGAGTGAGAACTCTTCCTATCCTGAGGCATTCCTGAGGAGGCACACAGGCATGGGGAATGGAGAGCAGCACTGTTCACTGGCCCTTTCCAGTATATAGAGGCTGACCCTTCCCAGCTATCTGGCCAGCTTGAAATCCTCCAGTGTCTCAAACTGGGCAGATCAGAGATGTAAAACTTATTACTACTGAGCTGAATCACTTCTCTGAGGGAGACTGCTTAAGGCATTTGGTCCCAACAGTTCTCCCTGCAGCATCCCTGCAGATGTTTTGAAAACGTAGACATTCCAAGCTCCTTCAGACATGTCAGGGAGCTGGTAACTTCCTGCTGCATTTTCTTTCTCTGTGAAGAGGTACCTGCACAATGCACAGGAAATTTGGCTGTATTGGCAGTGTGTGTGTGTGTGTGTTTGTGTGTGTGTGTGTGTGTGTGTGTGTGTGGTGTGTGTGTGTGTGGTTTTCTGTTCAGATGCCTCCAGCTCATTTAGCACTTAATTGAATTATAAACTTGGCTTCAAAGAGCATCCCTGGAAATGCCAAGATGGCTTTGTCACATAGCCGTCTCGTGACACATGGCAGGAACAAGTGCTGTAGCATATGGTACTTGAAGCCTACAAAATCATCTGGAGTTATCTGGATATTTTTGTAATAACTAACTACAGTTGTAAATAACTAACTACTGGTGAGGCATTCCAGGGTTTGTGACAGCCTTTGCTTCTTGGATAACTTCACATTCCCACATGGTAGCAATTGGTCTTTGGGCAGATGGGTTTGACTGAAACTCAAGTTTCATGTTACATCTAATCCAGTCTAACCAGGACTTCTGTCCTGCTCTTCTTCCCTGCCACTGCTTGCCTGTTGCTGCTGTTTCCCATGTGTCAGGTCCAACAGCAAGGAAATTGAAAAGAGGGTAATTCGTCAAGCTGACTGACTGGGAAGCATCTCCTTTTTTGGTTCAGTTTGTTTTCTTGTCCACAGGTAAGCTGCAGAGACATGACACTGTGTAGCCTGGTAGTCCACAACAGAAGCAGCACAGGGACTGAGGTAGGAGAGAATGAGACTGGCCCTGCTGGTAGCCTCAAGAAGGCATAGTATGAAATTGTGCTCCAAATCATGCATCTGCATGGTTTCAATAGCATGGGCAGCCTTGTAAAATCTAACTCTTAAGTGATGCTGTTTCTTGCAGGAGTCTAGCAGTTGTATACACCCATCTCAATCACCAAATTGACACTGCGCTCATAATGTCTCTGAAATGTACTAAAGGTATCAGACATACATATCTCACATCGTGAGTCTTAGCAACACAGCATGGATCTTAGTTCTGCTTTTCTTCTGGAGGGCTTGTTTTTAAAGCTCAGCCTATGACAATGTTGCAGCTTTTACCTGTGATCTGGTGGGCTTTGTGAGCCCCAAGATTTCCTTCTTCCTCAATTCATTTCCAGCCTTTGAGATGAGTAGTTGAACTGGATGTAGTCTGCAGCCATCTGTTGCCTTTCCCTTCAGTGGGACAGTGCTATGCTGCCTTAAGACCTGCAGTACTTCTAGCACTAGGTTTCTGCCACAGGCTGTGCAGGTTGCAGACAGACATTATACCTGCTCCCTGGTGGTGACAGCCTGTGCCAGACCTGCTTTTCTTGCAGTGATCAGCCCCAGACAGAAGTGACACATGATGCAGGAATATGGGTGCACTCCTGAGGGAACTTGAAAGCTTGAAGGTGCCTGGGACATATCATTCTAGATTGCATGGGATTATTGAGGGTTGGTCAGTTGTACAGGAGAGAACAGGGTGTGTTACTTTGCTGTGTAGGGTAGGATGTGCTGTTTCCTCCCAAGGGCTTCAGATGCTTTAGTTTCTTCTGGTGTGATGCCATAATTTTCTTTCCAACCCCCACTTTTGCTCTAGATACAATTCTGACAAATTCAGAAGTGTTTTATGGCTTTTCCAGTGGACTTTCTGGACTTCATGACTAAGAGGGAGGTGTCCTGCACTCTGAGGAGATCAACTGCTGGTATACAACATAGGCTGGGTAGATGCAAACAGACTCAGAGTGATGAAAATACTTCTCAGCCCTTCACAAGTGCTTTTCTCCTCATTACTTAGTTTACCTAAGAGGTGATTAGGAAGTCTTGTTATCACCTCTGCTGAATACAACAAATTTAACAAGTATTATGTGAATGCTTGAAATTCTAGATGCCATCCATGTGCATATCTCTAATATCCCAAAGCTGGCTACATTCAAGGCCAGGATTTGATATCTCCCTGCATTTGTGATTCCACAGTGTATTTCATCTAATGCATATAGCCTAGGGTTATCTGTTAAATGCTCTCTCATTTTTCCAGGGACATGGACTTTATCACCCAGATGTCATCTTCTATTCCACCATGGTTGAATATGACTCAAGGGGGTTGCTTTGCTGCAATTCAGCACTGTACAACTATTTTTGTCTTCAGATGTAACTTGGTACATCTAACTCTGTCATTATGACTGTTAGGCCGAGGGCTTCACATCACCCTGACAGTGTGTTGTCTCAGGGCTTGTCTTGACCTGAGATTGTTTTAGTCGTGGTAGAAGTTATTTGACGGTTGTATGACTGCTGCCTAAATTTTTTCAGCTTAGCTTAGCGAATTGCATCTGGGGTAAAATGTGACAGGCCACAGCAAGGACCAGTTTATCCCTGAGGAAAGTGGCAGCCTCATCCCCAGCCACATCCACTGTTTCTGATTTGAGTAGCAAGGCAGGTGCTGAGTGACAAATGTGGTCAACCCACAGTTCACGTCATTCAATTTGGACGAGGCAAGTATCGTGACAGGACGACTCTGGGGCCAAACTGAGAAGTCAGTCTATGAATCAGAGTCTAGATCAAAGGTCTGTGGCAAGATGTAGGCAGTGCTAAGATCAAGATAGCTTGGGTAGGAGTTGAAGCCCCTCTGAAATGGGGCTCGTAGACTAAAGGGAGAAGGTTGTGTTGCAAACAGTGATAATAGTCCTCATAGATGGAAAGGATTACTGTGAAGATGCAATGTTCTTCCTATACTGGGTTAAGTACCATTTCTTCCACTTTGGGAGAATTGGGGTTTTGGGCATCAGGCTAATATGTATTCCATCTGCACTTAACTCGGGAGGGAAATAAAACGGAAAGATTTTACTGCCAGTTGTAAAGTTCTGGATTAACTCCACTGTTCCTGAGCAAAGAGGAACCCTGTGTCTATGTCAAAGTTTAGATGGGAGCTAATGAAAGCAAAACAGATTTTATTAAGAAAACACCTAAAAGATTCCCCAGTGGGGCTCAGGCAACCACACTACAATGGCAAAGAGCCTATATGTAACGAAGAAATTGGCATGCCAAGGACTCAGTGTGATACCCACTTCCTGCTGGGGAGATCTGATGTCCTCCCTGTGTCTTAGGACTCAGAAGGACAATGGCAAGTTAAATTTAAGGACAGAGAAAAGGGATAGACAGTAGGAATTTAATGTGTATCAGTCTCGCTTTTATTTTCAGAACATTGGTTCTACTGTAACTGGACCAAAGCTAGTGACTTCGTGTATTTTAGTTCGACTGTGGAGACCCTAATTAGACTAACAATAAATTCTGAGCTCCACATATAATCTGTATTCCCTTTTGCCCCTAGCAAAATTTATTTTAGAATGTAGGAAGAGTGTTGCAGAGCAACCAGAGAGAATGGCATTGATGTTACGTGGCTGTCACATCTGTTATCGCTGGAGTCAGGTAGAAGAAGGGCAGCACTGTATTGGTTAGCTGAGGATGATACACTGCCTTGCATGCTTCTAATAAGCGACCTTATTTCCTCAGTTCTCTCTTTGGCTGCATCAGCTCCTCAGGGTAAAAATTACCATGTATTTGTGTGGCACCCCACATAGTCATTTCTCTTACAACTCCTTAAGGTCTTTCAGTGAAATGAGGATTTGCATATATTTACCTAGGGCAAAAGCATGTTCCGCCTCTTGCTTTGAGGAAGAGAGGCTGAATGTGGAGAAAAGAACAGATTTATCCCTCAAACCTCAACAGTCTTTGGTACTGTCTTTGCTCCTAGAACTGGCATCAGTACACAGGGTGAAGAGAGCATGGGGAGTTGATTTCCGCAGCTTGCTCTGCCAAGATCATTTAAAAGAAATCAGAGTAGACAACATCAACTGCTCTTCCCTCGTTCATCCAGGTCTTTGCTTCATTGTAGAAGGCAGTCAGGTTGGTCAAGCATGATTTACCTTTCGTGAATCCGTGCTGACTACTCCTGATCACCTTGTCATCCATCAAGCATCTCTCTTGACCACCATGGCTCCTCAAAGATCTAGGGTATAGTTATAGGAGAAGATCCCACTGTCTGCAACTCTCTCATACCTTATGTGCACTGAGTCTGGATGAGAAGGGGTGGTGGATCTGTTTTATCCTCTGTCAGCACCTTTCTTCTTCATGAGTGGGAATAGCTGAAGACCAGAAGGGAAACTTTCAAATTCTATGGTTCAGCAGTGGTAGTACTGTGTGCTACCATGCAAACAACATTAATCAATGGACCTTTCTCAGCACTGAATTGCACTTCATGGTACTAAACAAGTGGAAGTTGTGATCACCCACTGGTAGCTGGACACGAGCAAGTTCTTGAACAATGGTTACAGTTTCCAGGTACTCCCAAATGCTACAAGATCCATGCCAGCTTTTGTTTTGCAGCTGATCCAGATAGGAATATTTATTATTTATCTATCTGTTTTTAATTGATCAGCTAACTTATCACTTGCCATAATGCTCAGTAAACAAAATCCAAGAGACTTTTGTGTCTGTGTGCGAATTAGAATTAAAATCCTCTGTAGTCAGTCTAAAAGCAAGTTATGAAAATCTGTGATGCTGGTTGTGCTAATACAAAAGATGTCTCATGGATGGAACTTTAGGTTCAGGTTAGATGCCAGTCAACAATTAATAAATACACATTTGGAAGCCTGCCCCCAAAATGGAAAGCACAGGATGTACGTATCCTGTACTTGTTTGTTCCACAGAACATGGATTGTAATTGATGTTTTGTGTGGGCTGTGGAGAGGTAGAGGCAAAAATAATAACAAATCAAAGAGTCCTCTAGAAAAATCAGAATGGCCACTCTGTGAGTCCTCTGGAAATCTTATATTGGCTCATTTTGTCTAAACAAATCAACCCAGATGTACTCAGTTAAAAATATATCTCCTTTACAAAGCTATTTGCCACTGTGACACCAAGTATAGATATAATTTCTGTGTTAGACTTCCTGTGGCTATCACATGAGCTTGTGAGTCACCCCATTAGAAGCTTTTCCAGTTGTGAACCATAACTGAGAACATAAGTACTCACAGCACTTTGCTTGTGAAGAAGTAAAGAAAACTAAGGGCATTGGGCCACTACCCTTTTCAAAACAAGGAATAAAGATGTTTTCCTCTGCCTTCTCAGATTTATTGCTTATAACCAGTCAACCAAAGTTCAGAAAGAAATGCTCTGTCTTTCATTCTACCATTGCTACAGCAAACCTGTAGTTTGTCTCTAAGCCCTTTTATGTCTATCTCATATAAGCTCTAATTAATGTTTAATTCCTTACTAAAGTCTTCCATTAAGGATTCACTTTATTTCTGGGAGGCACAGAGCCATCACAGCTAACATGTATCATTTGTTTGACAGTTTTATGGTTCAGCTGGAACAATTTGCAGAGCTGTCCATCACTATCTTCCCCGTAGCTTTGCAGCCTTTCTATTTTAGTCATGACCTGCAGGATAGAGCAGAGTAACAGACCACTAAGTGATACTCAGAAACTGAAGGAATAAAGTTCAGAAAAGCCACTGGAAACACCTTGCCTAATAATTTATTAAGTTGTTTTAGTTGTTTTGCAAAGGTTTAATACTAGTGCATTAGAAGAGGAGCTGTGCTTCAGAGATACCTCCAGCAGTGCACGACTTGCAATATTTTTGTTTCATGGATTTTTACACAGTTGTCTCCATCAAGAAGTATCAATGTCACTTCTCTGAAGCTGTAGAGGGGATGACAGACACCTTTACTGTCTTAGCATGACCTTGGCAGAACGCTGTGAGAGGCTGGTAAAAACCTTTCTGTGCTCTCCCAGTGTTTGGATATTATCTGATAAGGCACCAACAGGGAGAAAGGAAGAGATGGAAACAACTTCAGCTATTGGGCAGCTCTGCAGGTGCATTACATTGAAAGACAAGAACAAATCTATGCCCTTAGCCCTTCAGAACTGGGCAGTCTCAAGCTGTCTGTGAAATGGCTGTGCATCTCCTTTAGGTACTTGCATATAATTCTTTGGCATATATTCTCCCCTGCGCTACCTGTCTTAGACTCGTAACAGACCTTGTATCTTGATAGATTTACCTGTGGTCACAGTCATACGCAAGCCATAAATTAATGGTGAGAGTTTTTTATAACATTCCCATTTCATTGCTATTCCAAATGATAGTGCAGAATATTCATGCCAGCATTTCACACAGCTTCCCCATGAAGCCCATTCTTCTACAGGAGTAATGAACAGTCCCAGGGCAACAGCCTCTTGCTAGCTGCTTCACCATTTTATACAGGACTCTCTACAGGCTTTTTGTAATGGCAGGAGTCTGCTGAAACACACATTACTGTCACGTGAAAAGCCTGGGGTTTGCACCTCAGCCTTATGGCCATGCTTAGCCTAATGCAGAGTGAGAGAAACAAGTAATCCTAAAAATACACGGGCACAGTGGCACACAAGCTACAGCAAGGTGGACTTGGTGTGTGGCTTGAAAGATTGTTGCTGTGCTTGCCCACGGGTTTCCATTCAAGGAGAAGGTGTAGGTTATAATTGTGGGTAGATAATTAAGGGAAAACTTCTCATGTAAGGTTTTCTCATTTGCACAGTGGAGGAGTGGATGTGCTCAAGTTAACTGAGTACTCTTTTTCAGGGAAGAGAATTCTTAAAATTATGCATGTTAAAATGGGCATTTTTGAAGATCAGACAACATATTAAAACAGAGCACAAGGTCATTCTGCTTCAGAGGTTTGCAGCTGCTTTCCACACAGAACATGTGAATTCTTCTGCACAGTTAGAATTTCCGGTTTTACTTCCTTCTGAAAATGGACTGGTGAACTCGTTGAACTGGAGCATAACTGATTTCCTCCAGAGCCCAAAGCACATTTAGCAGCTCAGCAGATATGAACGTTGCACACTCATTTGGGATTTTATAGGTGTATGCATCTGTACCATTACATGCTGTGATGCAGCCTAATCTGGACAGAACAGCATCATTGGAGGGATGAGATTAACACAGTGCATCCATTTCAAGTACTCCTTGCACTTATCCTTCCTATCTATCGACATGATTAGTAAAAATATATATGCATGCGCAGACACAAACACACAGATGCATATTCTTCTTACCAAGAGAGTCAGCTCTCAGTTTCTTGTCAATCAGTGGTTGATGTCTGCAAACAGGTCTCCTTAGAGTGATGACATGCTGCATTATCCTTTCTCTACATGGTGGCTTCATTTTTCTTCATGGGGCATATTTTGCTGCTCCCAGATTTCCGTGGCTAAACCTATATTTTCCAAACCAGATCCTCTTCTTTGGCTTGTATTTTGCAAAGCTCAACTATAGGAATTTCTTCACCGTAGTATGATTTTTTTGCTTGAAGGTGGAAGGATGAAACAAACTATAGAAATAAGAGAAACAAAACAGAACTGAGAAATGTCTTTGATAGGTATTTATGTAAGAAGTAACGAAGTATTCTGTGTGTACAGGCTACCAAGGCAATAAAATCTAGAGGTATTTATCAGACTGGCTTTGAATTTTAATAGTTTTTCCTTCCTAAAACTAACCATTTTCTTTTCAAGAGATCTAACTTCAAAAAAAAAACCAAAAAAACAAACAAAACCACAAATTAGTCAACTTAAATACAAATTAGTTTACCTGAAAAACTTCTACTGACTATAGAGGTGACCAAGGAAAATGAGGTGCTCTTTGCAAAATATGTGTTTCATTTCCTTTTTTACCTTCTTGCAAACTTTGACCTTTTCTGAATTGCAAGGCTTCTAGCCATCTCTAAACAAGGGGATCCTGTTGGCTGAGCCAGCAACACTTTAGTTCCAGCAGATGTTAGCTGTCATTGCTGCGAACTTCTCATGGGTCTTCTCAGGGAATTTCACCCTTTCCTCTTCCTTGTCAAGCTGCAGTGCATTGACAATGTAAATATGTCAGACAATCACTGACACACTTTTGCTTGTCGTGGTGCTGATGTTTGACATGGTACCAACAGGCTGTGATGCCCAGTTGACACTGTGTGTCAGTTTTTTCTTTTCATCGTGTTTTCCCCGTAATGTTTGCATTTGTGGCCCTGGTACATTACAAATGAATTTGCACCCTGAATCCAAGGGGTGTCCTGCCAAGTTCTATTTACCTTCTTCATCTTTGATTCAAAAGTGCTGCATCTTCTGTAGTATGAGTGAATGACAGTGGAAATTTTCCTGGCTTTTTATGCACATTCCACCTCAATGCATGTTCTGGCTTCAATTATATCTTCATGTTTATGTCCCTTCTTAAGCAGGTAATGCAGGATGATTTAAGATGCTTTCAATAATGTGTTACTGGATGCTCTGATGACAAACAAATCATAATACTTAGTTACAGCATTCAGCTCCCTAGCTCTGTTGGTGATTGTTATCATATGTTTTGCACCAATTTTTGCTTCATTAGATACTAATATAGATGAGTAGTGAGTTCAAATACCATAAATGTACAATATTACAGTGACAATGCCTTAAGGCATCTATCATATAAAGTTAACATAGGACCTGCTGCACAGCCTTTGGAGGCCTGCAAAAGAATTGTCATTTCTTTCTTCACTTCTGTCACCCAATTTTATCCATAAAAAGAAGAAAATTATTCTCATTATTCATGTAAGTCTGGTCTGATTATTATCCATCTGAAAGTCTTCCTTGTTACTGCCTACATTTCAAATTTTAGAGGGTGTTGTGTGGTACAAGCATACAGTGAATGGATTCTGTGCCAGTCTCAGAGCCTAGAGAAGATCTGAGAGGTAAAACTTTGTTATCCAGTTGTGCCAGATGAAACAGTGGAAGGAGAAAGGATGGGATCTAGCTAGACCAGCCTAAACCAGTCAGAAGGCAGAGTTAGCTAGTCCCTGCAGAACAAGCTCTGAGATGTCTCTCTCTGAAATCAAGCTCTGCAGCAGCAAATCTTCTTCTCTGATAGCAGAGAAAGCCTTGAAATGGATGCCTCATTTCTGGATAGCTAGAGTAAGATGGAATTAATCTCTGTTAATCAGATTACCTACTTCTGCCTGAAGCAAAGACAGGAACATCTCAGCTCTGCCTAAACCTAAAATTGCATCACAAAGACTGTAGCATTGGCAACAGATTACCAAGCACTCCTGGTTTAATCCTAAGGCTATGTACAAACCTTGAAGCCTTTCCCCTTCAGACCCTGCCTTGTTAGATAATGGCCAGTGGCAATACTTGTGTAACTAAAGCAGATGATGTTTTAAATTAATTTTTCCACTTCGTCCCTCTCTCAGTCACAATGCCCATTATGAGGATGCTGATATTCCTTCCAGAAGCTTCTTCAGACAGACCACAAAAGAAAAGATGGTTTCTGACCATAATGACATCAGGCTTTCTCCTCACACTTTTTGGCTAGAGGCACAAGAGGTATTGATGGCTCAGCCTGCCCTAAAAATGTCAGAACTCATGAGGTTCACAAAGCCATGCATTAAATGAAGTGTACAGAACTCTGTAGCTGTCAGACAGTAATTTAACAAAAATAAAGCTTTGTTATATAAAGAAGAGTCAACTTTGCTGATGGTCTCATGCCTCTTTCACTAATACAAAGTTATCCATAAGGAGAGATGGGCAAGTCCACTGAAGCAGGATGCTGCCACTTGGTTCTTGTTAACCTGAATGTTTCCATTTGTGCCTTCAGTTACAAAATGACTGTTTTCTTAGCAGTATTTCTCATCACATAACAGGGGATGAGGTGTTACTTTTTTCTTTCTGAATTACCAGAAGATTTAGATCTTAATTCAATATCCATTTAAATTGGAATGGGCTTCTAGTCTCCTTTGGAAGATTTGAAGTGCTCTCCTTCCAAATCCAAACTTAAGCCAGCCCTGAAAGGTTAAAAAATCATGTTTCAGGACCTCTGGAGTTTTGGTCACTTGCACTGCAGTGTCTTTGTTTTTTATGCAGCTGCCGATTTAAATTCTGTCAGTCCCACAGTAGTTGTTTTCTCAGTACACTTCATTTGAGAGCGATCAATTAAGTAAAGAATTAAGGGGTTCAGCAATTACCTTTAAAAGGTTTAAAAATATTCTCTAAGGAAAATTATTTTTGTCTGAGTGGTTCTTCTTATAGAAGGATGGCACCATTTTCTGAGGATAGAAGAGTCCTCTCCCTGTCCCTCATAAATGAACTGACAGTTGAAATATTTTGCAGAGGAGATATGTCATGATGAGATTTCATGGGAGATGTCATTTGGCTGCTTGCTCTTCTGAGGGTATTGTATGTTGTCGCAGTCATAGCATGTTTCCCCTCACTGGGAGCTCTCAGGAAGTTTAGGTTTGGCCAAATACTCCTGTAGTGAATTTGTCTCAATTTACCTAAAAAGAAATTAAAATTTCTTGTGAGAATCTGCATGGCTTTCTGATAAAATATAGGAATGGCTCAGGTAAATAACTTTGGGCTATTTAAAACAGCCCTACTAAGGCGTGTCGGCACAATCTGAGTACAAGTTCTGTGGCACAGTGCAGACTCATTTTTAGCACTGAGATAACAATTTCCTCTTTCAAAGATAACAAAATTCTCCAGAGACTTGCACCAATTCCTTCTGGAGGGGAAAAACGTCCCCTGTGAAGAATTCTGACAAAGGTCTCAGGTGGTGGGAAATCTAAGCACACTTAATGTGCTTTATTGCATGTTCAAGATCTGACGTCAGTGCTGCTCTAAATCTGTATGCTCTGATTGGTTTTCATGGAGTCTAAAGAAAAACATTTGGACAATTTCTCAGTTCCACATGGACTCTTTACAGAACTATTGAGGACTGACTGACTAAGTTCCTGTCTGTCTCTGTTGATTTTGCTGTAAAGTTTCTCAAGAACTTATGTCTATAGTTTTTGCCAGAAGGGCTCCTCCTGACCAATTCCCAGTGAAATTTGATGAAAAACAGAAAAAGGCATATTTTCAGATGAAATTATGATTGTGAATATGATTGTCCAGAAAGTATCTCTTAGTGGTTAGTGCTCTGAAGCCCAGATTTTCATGTTCAATTTTTGTTGACTCCCCTGATTGCTCAGTGCTTTGGCTATTCCAGTTGTTCATGTGATCACTGAGATTCTTTTCCTCCTTACCTTGCCTCTCATACCAGTTTAGAAATTGACTCCATTGAAGATTGTCTGTCTGTCAGTGTGTTTGTGCAGAGCTCTTGCAAAGGAAATCTTTTTGACACTGGAACTTTTTTGACACTGAAATTTGGCTGCCCGTGCATTGCGTGACTGCATCCTCACTTCCCACTGGCTTTTAGAAACCCCAGAAACCTTTAGTGATGGCTTGGAAAAACAGGCAGAGAGGGAAGTACTGGGTTCTCTCAGACACAGACACTTTTACTACAACTTTTCTTGTTTCAGAGTGGTGATATGGTCTTTAGGAACAAAAAGAGAATAAACTAAGTTAAAAAGAGTAACATTCTCACTAATTCCAAGGGATCAACACTACTTGCAAAACCAAGCACAGATAATCCCAAACAAGACTATTTCTTCAAAAGCTACAGGATATTAAGGATAAAAGCATCTCACAGACTCTGAAATAAACAGGATTACTTAAACTTCCAGCCCCTGTTCAGATTTTTTTTTCTATTCATTTGCATTTAATAAGGCAAGTTCCCATGCAAAATTTTGAGTATGTCTTAAACATATTGAGCCCTTTTGCCATGTGCAAACATCTGTGCAGTGTCCATAAAATGTTTTAATGTCCTGGGAAATGTTGGAGAGTTGGACATGAAGAATTTTTAAGAGAAACATCAGTAGATCATTCCAGTGTTCCAGAATAAGGAGTAAGGACTGGAGTCTTGAGAACTTTCAAACAAAGCTTACAATCTCTTTTTGACATGTGAAGAAGCTGTGTCCTTCAACTTTTTCATCACCTGGGAAAGCGTTTCAGATTTCAGGCCAAGGTAGCGTAGACACTTTCAAATGGGCATTGATGAGTTTCATTACAGGGGAAATCTGAGAAGTGAATGGCAGAATTCCTACAGACATGGATTATTTACCTCATATATTTACAAGTTCTCTCAAATGGCACTTTGTTTTTTAATTGGACAGAGTGCCTGCTGTGAGCTCGACTTTCAGATTACCAGTGCATTGTTAAGGCTTTCCTCCAGCATGAGCAAGGTAAATGTGTTTACTTTGTTATCCAACTTGACTAAACCTTTCCCCTTACTTAGCTTCTCTTAAGTTCTGTCCTCTGACAGAAGAGTAGTGACAGAGGAATGTCAAGTTGCCTGGTCTAGATATGGTGCATTTTTGAGGCTTCTAGCCCAGGTAGACTCTGACATTTAATTACATAAATGGATACAGTGTTTATCACCATGCAGTCAAATGTTATTCCTGCTGCACTTGGATATGTTGGGGCCCACATATTTCAGGGGATAAATCTTATTTGACAAGATTTATCCTTCATCTTCAATCTGGTGTTCTTCCTATTCCAAATTTTGGATAAAAATTAGGACAGGTGCTGTATTTAACTTATTTCCCATCTGATGGTTTTATTTTCTATATGTGTTGCTAATGGTGGAAGCAAGAATAGAACTGTTCTGTATGTCACCCTTTCTTCCTGTTCAAACAATATTTTTTCATCACATACTTTTCTGTCTGCTACTCACTGACCCTTCCAAAGGTCAATTTTTAATGAATTTAAAAGAAAATTAAGTTTCTGTAATTTTGTTGTGAATCAAGAGGACAACAAATGTTGTGCATAAAGGGAACAACCCATCTGAAAAAAACAACAAATAGACTATATATCTCATTTGGAAGTAGCCACATGGTTAGTCAGCACATATATGTTAGTTCACTAATCACCATACTTACCCATAGCTCCTGCCTAGCTTCTACACATGCTGCTTTCTACCCCTTTAGGGATCTAAAAGGGAGCAAGAGGAACGGTCACAGCTGTTGAGATAATGGAATTTTGGAGGGAAAAGATGCCTGCACAAAAAATAAGGTTCTATCTCTTCTCCAGCTCACTGACGAGCCCATTTCCCTAATAACAACTATAGTTCTTCTTTCTCAATTGTTAGGGGATTTTTTTTTTCTACACTAATTAGTTTAAGGATTCTTTTTTACCCCTTTTTTCCTTTCCCCAACCACCAAGTTCTCCATGGATTTTATTATTCCGTTTGAATACACCCATAAATTTGCTAAAATATTGTTAAGGTTAAATCTCAGTCCACTGGAATACAGCCTCGGGTATTTATTCACCCAGTGTATGACGGTAGTCTTGAATTGTTGGATCAACAAGATCCTGTTAGGTGTGTTCTGTTCACATGGTGCTTGAGTTATTTGCTGTTTCCGATGGTCTACTATTTCATGAACTTGTAAGGGCCAAAACTGGGCATTTGTATCTTAATTCCTTTTAGGCTAGGCAATTTCAGACATCCAATCTGGAACTCTTTACTGCAGTCATCACTCACTCAGTCAATCTGGCCTTGCACCTTTTGTTACAGACCCCTACCCTTTTCACACATCACACTCATCACTATTGTATTTTCCCTAACAATATTGCTACTATACCCATTATCCTCACTACAAGGAAAGGACGTGAAGAGAACCTCCCTACAGTCACTGAATCCAACATTTTCAGGATGTTATGTCATAGCATCCCATTAAGCATTCCCATTTACACTTCTGCTTGATTTGGTTTTTTTCCCTACTTAAGAAATGCTAAATTTCTTAGAAATAACATGTTGGCTATACTAGCATCCCTGGAGGCACTGCAGATGTCAGTATAGAATTTGATGACTTCCACAAGATCCTATTCAAACTTGTGTAGTCTTTATGTTATTTCTGCTATCACAACTATGTGCATAAAGCTAGAGATTTCGGCCAGTCTCTCTCTGTTATAGCTCTTTAGAATTGCTTCAAAATATGTTATAATTTCCATTTTGGGATTTAGGAGAAATGGGATCTATGGCAAGGAGGGTACAGAAATATCCAATGCACCCTCCCTACAGTGTGGAAGTATGCTTGCAGCAAAGAAAGGTGTTTACATAAGGGAAGTGTAGAAGCATATATTTTACATGTTGAAAACCTACTGCTTTGAACTGTTGCTTTAGTAGAGAATTCTAGAAAAGCTGAACAGAGGTGATTGGTTTGAAGTTTAGTTCCTTCAAACAGATCAGTTTTTATCAGCCTATATAATCTTCATCAGGTTACAAGAAGAGTTGGTCCAAGCTGGAGATCAGTGATGGTAAAAACAAGTGATGCTGTTTGTACAATGGAAGGTGCTTTGGGGATGTTGCCATCAGTGATGCTTTAGATTATAAAAGATGGATCTTTGTGTTGTACACTAGTTACTGCATCTGCTTAGCAGACAGGATAATGGGAATAGGATCCCCATTAATGTGCTTGGCTATTCAGTGTCTATTGACTACTTGACTTACTGACTGCCCACTTCATAACTGGGGCCGCAGGACAGACTCATAGAGGTGCTGTGGTTCAATCTCTTTAACACAAAAGAAAAATTAGGAAAGGACTTTATTACAAAGCAAGCTACTGAACTGAAGAAACCCTCTGCTCAGTTTGTGGAAATGGCCTAATCAACACAAGCTTCAAGGCCTCTTCCCACACATCATTTAAAATCTGACTAAAAAAAAGCTTTCATATAAAAGATCCTGAAGCATGAGCACATTATTCTGCATACAGTAGCCACTGAAGTTCCATCTTCTCTCATGCTTCCCATCTCCTGCACACTGGAAGCCACTGGTCAGTGTCTAATGGATCAGAAAGCAAACATTGTTGGCATGTGAGATCCCAGAGCATGAGAGAGGTCAAAGGCCAGGACTTACACATGGGTGAGATCCAGGTTTTGCTGCAGGGAGGGTACTGCTCAGGGTGTGAACACTTGGCAAGCTGGACTGTCCTAACACTTCAGCAAAGGGTACTGTCCTGAAAGGGCTGCTGTGACAGTTGAATGACTTCCAACAAGGCATTGAAAGCTGGATTCCTAATATTCTTCTGATAAATGCTTTATTAGTCTGATTTACTGTAGTGATATCAGAAGAAACAAAACAGTGGATCTCAACAGCACTCAGGGCTAACACAGATTAATAGCAATCCTTTACCTTTATGAGACTGCAGATGTCACATATACAGCAGATACAAGTGCTGTCAGTATTCCTTCTATGAAGCTCTTGGAAATTATGCTGTGTGGGGGAGGTGAGGGGTGGAACACAGACCAAGAGCCCATCAGACAATTTGCATACTGAACTGGGGGAGAGGGGATAGGGCTGGAGGAATGCAGTTCAGAAACAGAGCAGGAGTAACCAAGAAAAACAGCTGAGAAAGCAGCTAGGCGATGTCAGATGGGAGAACATAGAGAGCAGTGATTTGCTCTGCCTTAGTAATAGATGAACTCTTGTTAGTGAAGGATAACTCTGACAACACAAAAGAATAGAATTCTGGTTTGGACTCCAGAAGGTGTAAATCTGTGTGACCCTTTTGCCCAACTACCTTTGTGAAAATGTCTCTTAGGGACCTCTGCTTTGAGCCCAGTGCTTGCTGAGATCAAACACTTCCCTCAGAGGGTTGTCACAGGTGGCCTCTGCCTCCCTACCTAATGTCTGCAAAGCCTTGAACAGTTGAAAAGTCTGCTTTATTTCTACAGTCAACTGTCTTGAAAGATCTGGAAGGTGACAGAATCCAAATGCCATGAATCAGAACAGAACATTTTAAGGTAAAATATCAGTGTTCACATGCTGATGAATTGCCCATGCCGCATGGACATGGAAAAAGCACTAGTCCAAATGAACTTTGAAAACGAAACTATTCCTTCATCACTCAGAACCTTCTAAGGAGCTTCATGTTCCAGCCTTTAGTGCTTGTCCTTCAATTGCCTGCTCAATTTAAGCATTTCCCATTCTCACAAATCTCCCCTCTGTGAGCTTTAGCAAGTTCCCTGTTTACCTTAATTTAGCTAATGCACAAGATATCCAAGGCTGACTATAGAACTGTCAGTAAGACGGTAGGACTTGACAGACTCTTTCACTATTCCATTGGTTTCCTTCTGCTGGCATCCCTTTTTACTAGCAGTGTGTCCCATGCCCAAGGAAGCACTGTGAGGAGCAAGCTCTGGATGAGTTGGTTGATTCCCTAATAGCTGTCTGCTTGAAAAAGCAGTAAGTAGCAGAGTAGACCTAAAGTTAAATGCTGCTGAGGTCCCACTCAGTTGTTTCAGGGCAGGCACCACAAGCAAATGTATGGGTAGCCCTGAGGAGGAAACCAGTGGGAAGTGGCTCAGATCCCTGCAATGTTTCCAGACCAGCAAAGGGTAATGTGTGCCCCTAGTGCAAACTCAATTGCATAGTGGTAGTTAGCAAAGAGTTGACAGACTGTGAACTTCTCCACTGGATGCAGGGCTTCTCAGCAGATGATCAGTACATGAATATCTCATGATAGAAAAGGTGTTTGTCACAGAGGTGTTTGTAACTGTCCCACTGCAGGTTAATCTATTGCATTGTCAAAGCCTACAAACAACTCAGACACAGTTCTCCAACGAAGGACTACTTGGCTCTAGAGGAGGAAATCAGCCATTCATACCTAAGCCTGACTCCAAATAGATCTGTCATTAGGATTGCAAATAGCACCAGGGCTTGTGCCTTCAATTCCTGGATGCATAGGCAAACCTCCAAATGGGTCCTCATGTAGTTTTTTTTTCTCTGTCAATACCACACAGCTTTTACAACATCAAGCTCCAGTTGTGAAGTGCATCCATGTGCTAGAAACATTTTGGGTGGGCAGATTTTGTGCATTCCTGCAAGCAGCTTGCTTTTTCCTAACCCACCTTACCTGAAGAAAACAGAGATTTTTTTTTTCTGGGTGAATATCTTTTTGGAGGGTAAAAGTACACGTTAGAAGACTAAATCAGCCTGTTCTTCCACACTTAGAGAGTAAAAGAAGAGTGAAAGCCTGTCAATATATGCTTTCTGTTTGAGCCTGGCATTTTGACGCCTCTTTTGGCCAGTTCATATTAGATTAAATTAGGTACCTTCCCAAGCAGCAATGATTCACAACTTTTTGCTCTGCCAGCTGGCATCCTTATGCTGAGGCAGTACCTCAGCTGGTCTCTCTGCATTCTCCATCTGGATGCCTCATCAGCCACTTGTCATGGCTCAGTTTGAACTTTGCCTTCCTCTTCAGCCTTTTCCAAAGGCAGCACCCACTCCAGCAGGGTCTTAGCACACAGTCCCTCCTGCCATCTGCTCACTGAATGACTGGTGAATTGTCTCCAAATTCAGCCTGCTTCTCCAGTGCCTTGCTCCCCATAACAAAGCAGTTCTTTCCCTCAAGTGTAATAGTAAGGATCGTCTTTGTCAGCTGGCCTTGCACTGCTCTCCTTCTCTCTGGAGGGGAAGCACACTCATTACCCTCGCCTCTGAAGACCTTTCAGTCTGCAGATATCCATGTGCGGGTCTGTTAACTTCTCCCACCTGATTCCTCTGACTGGTACATTTTTTGGAAGAACAAAAAATTTGAAGATGTCAAAACATTTTAAGTTGGGTTGAATTTGTTTTCAAATTTTATCTGACCATCTTACCACATGTCATCATTCTTGCAGCACTGGACTTTAACAGGAGTGCATGTGCTGTGACTGCAGCCAGCCACAGGTGTCCTGTGGTGCCACATGGCTGCGTAATTTTGTTAGTCACAGTGCACCACAGGCACATCAGTTCAAGAAGAAAGTATGAACTTCACTCAGTAAGGTGAGGAAACTGAAAGTTTATGGACCTGGACTGTTAACACCATCCTAGTAAACATTGCAACTTGGGGAAATTGGGCACAAAGCAGAATTTTTTTGTGGTTTTTACTTTCTTCCTTGGAAAATGTTGGCAAAATAGAAATTTAAAAGACAAATCACCATGCTGAAACCCACATTTTCATCTTAAATTATTTGCAAGGAGAATTTATATCTAACTTCAACTTAGAGATGCCTCATAGCCACGCCTTGTGGTCTACACTTACACTGCTGCTTTTGAGAGGGCAAAATGACTCCCAGACTTCCAAACAGTCATGTGTTTCCAAACACATGTGGTTTGTTTCTTTTGTTTTCTCATTTCTCTGCTGAAGGCTCCCTTGTCTCCAGTGAGCTCTGGAGTACGCCTTCTGCTACTAATCCTTCAAGATTTACTTTTCATCCCTCAGAACCTGTCACATCCCTCAAAACTTGTCATGGGCAACTTGGTCCATTTCAGTTATCTTCTTTATGCAGTCTACTCATTCCTAAGTCTCTTTCTTCCCGAGAGTTCTCTTCCTTTCTATCCATACTTTAACAATTTGTATAAATTACAAATTACTTTCTTATTCTGAGCTGCGGCTTTGCCTGTGTATTTTGCAGTATGAAGGGCATCCTTTTTTCATTATCTGACTCTTTTTTCTTCTCTCTATGCTTACACAACAATGTAAGTGCCTGAAAATCAGCAGCATTTCTGTTTTGATCAAATCATTCATCCAGTCACTCAGACTTGTTCATGCTGGATTGAGCACACATAAAGGAGATTCCCTGTCCGAGCTGCTTTCTGAGGGTCTGGATAGCACTAAGTAACCTGTGGTGCCTTCCACCCTGCTGCAGCTGAACAAGACACTCAGTTTCTTAGGTCCTTTCCCTACAGATTCTTTGCAGGCATTCCTGTTCCAAGGACATGTGTACTAAACACCTGAGGAGGGAACATGCATTAACCCCTAAAGGATCATGAGATCAGGTTATTTAACTTCTGTGATTAAGAGTAACACTCTGTTGCAGAGGGCTTGGCCTGTAATAGCACCTAGTCGTTTTTTCTTTATTCTGCTCCTCCATTTCCACACTAGCATACTGACATAGGAGACTGCACTCACAAGGAAGACAAAAAGTTAGAAGAATTGATGTTTTAAGCCGACTTGACTGTCAGGAAAGGATTTAACATGCTTTGTTGCTCCTGTCAGATGGCAATAATAAGTCTATTTGCCTTATTCATTCAGAATACTGTCAAGCAGTTCTATCACTTGATGCTGTGCTTATTTCAAGGTTCATACGGTTTGTGGTAGAGGTGTTAAAACCATACAACATCCATATCCATCACATGAAGAATCAATCCTCAGCCAAGAAACTGAAGCTATTTCACTTCTGTGTATTCTGACAGACTCACTCAGGTGATCACCAGGCGACTGCTAAAGCAGCTGCTTTAGCAGGATGAGAGTTCTTAACCCTTGGGTGAAGGGCTGAGTGAATGCTCCCCCTGCCCCATGATGGCTGTCCTGTGTCTTGCCTTCCCTCTCTCTCCTGCACTCTTGCACATTCCCCCGAGGCAGGGGTGTGGGTGACTGGAAATGTGAAGTCACTTGATAGGATGCTGCCCGGCTCCCTTTGCTCTGCACGGCATAAGCTCTCCTTGCCTAGTGGTAGTGAAAGCAGCTCTGCAAGGCTTTGCTCTGCTCAGCAGGCTGCAGAGTTTGCTGCAGATGCAAAACCGAAATCCATCCTTCTACTGCCTACTTACCGTCAGGAGGATTACATGTCTTCTTGCCTCTTGTGTCTTTCCCCAAACCTCTGTTCTCAAAAGGAAGCTCTATTCTGCTGCTAGCAATGCATCCTGAGAGGTGGCTATGTTGGTGTTGCCCTGCTTTCTGTGTGTGGGCATTCGTGTTCACATCCTTGATTAAAGGTAGGCTCTCTTTGATACCAGTTTCTAGAATATTTTCTAGGCACTGTCTCTGCTTCTGTTTTCTTGAATAAATTCAATGTAAAGCTTCTACCAGCTATTTCTAACCTGAAATCTGTAACATTTCAACAGTATTTTAAAAGAGCTAAAGCAGTACTAGTTTTCTAACATAAAATTCTTCCTTTTTGTTTGATAACTAATCGAAGAACTGTTTCTAGAAAACAATAAAAATGGAATAGGAGTCCTAGTAATTTTGTCTGGTGCTTGAATTTGCAAGTGCTTAAATAATGCAGGCTATGGATGTGCGTGGTCAGTACTCACACTTTCAAAAGTGAAAACCTGATCTATTGTTGTTCACTGTTGTTTGTGATTTGTGTTTAAATATGCTGCAGTGTTTCTGTGCACAACTCTCACTGAGTTTAGCAGGATTTTTACTTTTAGGACACACATCTGTTTTGAAAGTCTCACTTCTGCAGATGACCAAGATGTGTATTAAATATAGTGTCTGTGTTAGCAAGGCATAAGATATTGTCTTAAAGCAGCACCATGAGATAAGACTTAAATACTTGTCTGGTTTTGTTACTTTATTTTAGAGCTTTTGTCTATTAAGGAGCCAGTGGGAAAATTTCAAATGAAACATGATTTTAGACTCATTGACTTTAGCCATGCGACTTCATGTTCCCACAGTAGTGTACTTCTAGTCACAGTGCTACGGGTGGTGATGATGAAATCTGAAAAGAAAATTAGTAGTTATTTTTTGAATGGAACAATACATGATATAAAAGCATCCAAACTTTATAGACATTCATGTAACTTCTCTGAATGATGCTGAAATGATGGAAAAAAGAAATCAAGTTTTCGAATTTTTAGGACTTTCTTTCAATACGTTTAGGTGACCAGTAGCCAACACTTCCGCTTGCAGTTATGATAATCCCCTGCAATTTCAGGATGCTTTGTATCACCTTAGTGGCAAAATCTCTTTTTTAAGAACAGAGGAAGGGCAGTCTGAGCATGAAAGTGCAGCATACTGAGACCAAGTGTCTCCCTGCAGGACATCTCTGTATCCACAGTCCCTTGTGTTCACTGAAGGATATGTAAATTGCAAATTTGTGTTCTATGCTGTGCCAGAGACCATGCTGCATGACATAAACCCGTTCTATGTTTAATATTTGCAATCATAAAGGCTTATCATGGTTGCTTGTCTGATGTCTTCTAGTACAGTCTGGGACTAATGCAAAAAACTTGCAGCACTAAATCTGAAAACAAATTTTTCCTCAGTTGTATCAGTAACATCTTTGGGATCATCATAAAGCTTTGATAACACAACTGTGCACAACATGAGAAGGAAGTTCTAGATCTTGCCCTATAAAGTATTTTAAGTGCTGAGTTGTAGTAATTCATTGTAATAGCAAAATTATTCAAGAAAATTGGTCTTCTGAGATGATATTACCAGAGCCAATATTATTTAATATTTTCCTTTTGAAATCAAAGTGTGTGTGTAGCCTTTAACACTGTGAAAATAACTGTTTCAGGTTTGGACTATGTGTAACAGGTTAAGAGCATTCTTCTTAATTCTGCAGTGAGTCAGCTCAGTGCCCATCACATACCTTGTTTCTTCTAAGCCACAGGGTCTGTTCTTCATTTATGAGGGGTTACAGCTGTGATCTGCTTGTTCCCAAAGAATAATTCTCTACTATACAGATGCATGCTATTCTATAAGAAATGTTAATATTTCCACTTTTTTCTTTTTCATAGAACTTAATAAATTATCTTTCTTTGAAGAAAAATTGTGCTATCTAAAGAGAGGAAATATCAAACATGAGGATAAAATGCAGTCATAGTGTTTAAGATTAGGAGGCATCATTGTAGTCACCTAATTACCTGATAGAGATTTTGACACAGTAGTGCAGCTTCAAGCTTTTAATTTCTAAGTATCTGTGCTTTTCATAAACACCCTGTTTTACCAGGAAGACTCACAAAGATTAAATCTATCACATTTCTACTTCTATGTCACACCGCCTTATTCTGCTTTGGTGTGATACCAGGGTGGGCCAAATGGTGGCCCACAGGCCAAATCCAGTTTAGGAGACACAACCATTGAAGCCATTACTTTACTTTTTGAGGAAACAAGGAGTAGCCAGACTCTGTAGGAGGATGCTTTCAACTGACAGCATACTTGCAACCCTCTCCTCTCTGTGCTCTGGTGGCTTTAAGCATGGTCACAAGAATTGGATCCAGAAATATAGCACAGACTAATATGTTATCCAACACCTTCTTTTCCTTTTTCTTACCTCTGGCTTAGCTGTTCTTTATGTTTACCAACACAGATACCCCAGCCTGCGAATCAGAGGAACGGTTATTTCACAAACTCTTCTCCCAGTACAACCAGTTCATTAGGCCAGTGGAAAATGTGTCTGATCCTGTCACAGTGTATTTTGAACTGGCCATTACCCAGCTTACAAATGTGGTAAGACTCACTACAGAATAGTGCTGAGCTTTGGGGATGGTTGTAAACACATACAAATTGCTGAAGCAGGAGATATAATTGTGATGGCTGCATGCACCCACTACTCTCCTCCTGGAATTTCATGTGTGTCTAAGTGCACATGCTGTTCTTTCGTTTAGACAAGTTGTTCCAGTTGCTTGAACAAGCAGTTTGAATGACACGGATTCATTTGCTTACTCTGTAGCATCAAACCCTTCTGCTTCAGGTAGCAGGTCTCCAGAGCCCAGGGCAGAAGTACTGAAGGTTCCAGCCCGCTCTTCACAGGACTAGCCCACTCCAGAGACACCTGGCATGTCCATGTTGTGTGTAGCATGCGACCAGTTCTCCTGTGGGGCAACTGTCATTTCCCAGTGGTCCTGAGGGGAAAAACCTTCTCCTTTTTTTGCATGCTTTTTTTTTAGTCTATTTGTTTCAAAATGACATAAGGGAAAAGTGGTGTGTTTTAAAGCGTGGAGATGGGGATGACTGTTGTATGTTTTGGAATGCGAACGAGTGTGGGACAAACACGCTGGGCAGGACAGAGGCAATGTGGAAGAAACAAAGCATCACCTTTCTGATTCATGACTGATTGGCAACTGCAATAAGTGACTATAAAAAGAAGGACTCTGTGTAAGTGTTACCTAATTTAGTGCTGGTTGAGTGCATCTGCTCTAGAGGCTTGCATAGAAATTCAAGAACACTGTGATACAGATGCCATTTTCCTTGAATCTTGATCAGTTCTGTACTGTGTAATCAGAGCTTTTTGAACACTGAATCCAACAAAATGCACAGCCACAAGAAGAACATTATTGCTCTGGTACAGGTCAGAGCAATTCTAGGTTGTGTGCTCTCCAGATATTCAAGCTCCTGGCAAAACAGTGCAGCTTTCTGTATGTCTAATATTTATGGAGTATGATTTTTCAGTAAAGCTTTATTAATTTTTCAGTAGGGTTGCAAACGACTGTGTACAATGTGTAAACATCTTGAAAGATGCTAGAAAAAAATCTGGTATCAGTTAATGTGGAATTATATTTTCCAGTTTTATGGGCTGTGTTTTTGGCCATCTCAGGATACTATAACTAGTTTTGCCTGTGTTTCTTTATAGGATGAAGTCAATCAGATTATGGAAACAAATTTGTGGCTAAGACACGTAAGTGACTATGTTGCATTTCTCATGCATTTTGCATGAAAATGATGAAATGTATGTTACCTTGTGAGTTGCATCTCTAGAATAAGTTCTTATTTGGTAACAAGGACTTTAAAAGATGAATAAGGGGAAGATCCGCCATTGAAAAAGTAATTCCTTCATTCTTTTTACCTAGAAGTTACATCTTCCTTCTTTCCTGTGGGATATATTCTTCTCCAACTTCATTATGATTGGTTTTCTTCTGGAAAAATCTAGCTGGATATACTCCTTAAAGAGTGATTAAATATGCAACTGTGCAGTCCTAGGTCATCTCCACCAGAACACTTGTTAGCAAAAGGAATATGCCTCCATTATTCCTGGTAGTTTTAGTGTTTTTGCATAGGTAAAAATCCTTAGAGGACCTAAACTGCTGAGAAAATATAGGTAACCTGCACCATTTTTTTCAGGCACTGATAGTGGTCCACACAAAGTTTTCTGTAAAAGATACTGTACTTACAATAGGTGAGAGACTGTGGAACATGGCCCCATGGCACAGTAATAGACAGCAATGCAAGAGAGCTGCTGTGCAGCCCTTGCTGCCCTGACCTGGTATTTAACTGCTCCTGTGGAACCAATACTGTCTTCTGGCAGCAGCTGTCTGTCCATGTGCATGTGTGCCTCCTTGCTCGTGAGGGTGCTGGTCTCCTCTGGTGCTGGTCTCCTCTGGTGCTGGCCTCCTCTAACCTGTGGGGTGCTGCAGCAAGGCCCCTATTTTCTCCCCCCAGGGCAGAGGTAATCTTTCACAGACAAGGCTCTTTACTGATGTCGCAAGACAGAGGAGAGATCCCAGCATGCCAACAGTTCCTAACAATTGGCACCCCATACCCTCACAAAGAACGGAGTAGCAATCAGTGGGAGAGGCACTATTCACACAGGTCCGGTGTTTCACCAGGTCATGATCTTTTGGACAATTGTCCCCTTCTCCACGTGCTACACTTTTATCATAGTCTATCATATTACAGAAAGATCTGAGAAACAGATATTTGTTGATAATTTAAAGTTTTAAAATCCTTGTCCATTCTTCTTCCAGATATGGAATGACTACAAACTGCGATGGGATCCCAGACAATATGATGGCATTGAATTTGTTCGGGTACCAGCAGATAAAATTTGGAAACCAGATATTGTCTTGTATAATAAGTATGATGATTTGTTTTACTCATTTGATTCGACTTTTTCTCTCAAAAATATCCCCTTGCAGCACCCATGAAATGGCCCATTACATTTTACTTTCACTGTAATTTTTTTTCTTTGCCTCATTTGTCTTTCCAGTGCTGTGGGAGATTTTCAAGTTGAAGGCAAGACTAAAGCCCTCCTTCGCTATGATGGAATGATCACCTGGACCCCACCAGCTATTTTTAAAAGCTCCTGTCCTATGGACATTACCTTTTTCCCATTTGATCATCAGAACTGTTCACTCAAATTTGGCTCATGGACCTATGACAAAGCCAAAATTGATCTTCTGATCATTGGATCCAAAGTAGATATGAATGACTTTTGGGAAAATAGTGAATGGGAAATAGTTGATGCTTCTGGCTACAAACATGATATCAAATATAACTGTTGTGAAGAGATCTACACAGATATAACATATTCCTTTTATATTCGAAGGTTGCCAATGTTTTATACCATAAATCTGATCATTCCCTGTCTTTTCATCTCATTCCTGACTGTGTTAGTTTTTTACCTGCCATCTGACTGTGGTGAGAAAGTTACTCTTTGCATCTCCGTGCTTCTTTCTTTGACTGTATTTTTACTGGTCATCACAGAAACAATCCCATCCACCTCTTTAGTAATTCCCCTAGTAGGCGAATATTTACTCTTCACAATGATATTTGTGACTCTGTCAATTGTCATCACAGTGTTTGTCCTCAATATACATTACAGGACTCCAACCACACACACAATGCCCAAATGGGTAAAAACCGTCTTTCTTAGCCTGCTCCCCAAAGTCCTGTTGATGCAGAGGCCACTAGACCAGCAGAAAAAAAACACCTCCAGAAAACACAAGAAAGTATCAGACAGGAAGTTGGGCAAGTCAAAGCACAGCAAACACAAAGACACCAAATTGCAGAAGGAGCAGCGGTGCAGTCACTGTGATAAGGCAACTGAACCCTCTACCACCAAAAGACGGCTGAGCCATCAGTCACTGAAGAGTATGGCAGAGCACATAGAGTACTCCCCAGAGGTGAAGGATGTCATTAGCAACGTCCAGTTCATCGCAGAGAACATGAGGTCTCAAAATGAAACCAAAGAGGTAAGGGAGGTAACCATCCTATTGGGGCTTGTTTTGATGGTATTGAAATCAATGGTGTTGACAAGGTGGAGTGTCTGTAGGTAAAGATCAGGGTATAGGTCAGCAGGGCACATGTCCTGCTAGGAGTCTGTTACAGACCACCTAGGCAAGATGAACAGGCAGATGATGTATTCTACAGGAGGCTGGAAGAAGTATCATGATCACCAGCCCTTGTTTTCATGGGGGACTTCAACTTGCCAGATGGCTGCTGGAAGTATAACACAGCAGAGAAGAATCAGTCTAGGAGGCTCCTGGACTGTGTGGAAGATAATTTTCTGACACAGGAAGCAAGCCAATGAGGGAAGGTGCCCCACTGGATTCACTGTTTGTGAGCAGAGAAGGACTAGTGGGAGATGTGATGGTTGGAGGCCGTGGGCACAGCAATCACAGAATCATAGAGTATTCAGTTTGGGATAAAGTTAAGAGGGGTGTCAGCAGAACTGGACCTCCAGCAGCTGGACTTTGGCCTGTTTAGGAGGTTGATTGTCAGAGTCCCTTTGGAGTCAGTGCTGAAGGTCAAAGGACTTCAGGAAGGCTGGACATGGTCTAAGAAGGAAATCCTAAAGGTACAGGAGCAGTAAGAGAAGTTGTTAGACTATCTAATTAATTTGCTTGTGTGAGGTTATAAATTTTTTGTCCTATTTGGGATTACTGTCATAGAAAATTATGCACGTTGGAATTTAAAGAATTCTGGGGCTACATCCTTATGTGTAAACACAAGGAACCAAAAGAAGCTGCAAAAAGATTTTCTGACACTGAGACGTCACAAGGAGCAGGAATTCTCTGACACTTCAAGATATTTTCAAAAGTGCTTAGAACCTAATGGAACGTATGTCTTTGGCCTGTCATGGAATTTTTGCTTTTTGTTTTGAAGTTTTTTAGGTGCTTTATGATGGTAAAATCAATTTCAAAATTAAATACTACTGTATTTGTATTGAAAATCACAAAAACTTTGTAAGGGAAATGTTGATATGCATGCTCTGTATCAGAGTATTATGTTGAAATTCATGCAACTTCTGTGAAACCTAAAGACTACCTTTTTCCCCCCCTTTTTTCTATGCCCTGCAGAAGAAGTTTCATCTGAAAACAAAACTGATAAATATCTGAATAAAGGACTAGAGTTAAGCTGGTTACTGAATTAATAGAATGAGCATGTGTACATGCCAGCCTGAAGCAAAAGACAGGAATCTATCGCCATAGAGGAGGATGGGGATTGAGCTGAGCCTTGCTTAGTACCTATGTCCTTAATGCTTTGCTTAACCCAAACATTTCTGCCCTGCTTTCATTATCACACCAGCTGCATTAAACACATCCATGTACTGATTCAGCTGCTTTCTGTGATGCTCCCAAAAAGAACAGGCTTTGCATGCAGTCATCCAAATAACTTGCTGTCTTGATTATACAGCTCAGGAGAACTTCTTCTTTGCTAGTTTTGCTGATTTGCATTTTGTAAATCTCTCCTGCCACATGAAATTCTTACAGTCCAGTGCGTTCATCAGCAGCTTTGTATCTTGCCTTTCAAAACATACGAGAGATGGGAAGCACGATTTTTCATTTACAAAAATGCCCTCTTCAGGGAAAAACCAGGATTTGTTCTCAGGTAAGCACTGAAAAAAATTATTCTGGAGGCTGCTTCTGCTTCAGCCAGAAACACAAAGCAACATGGGTGATATTATGTACTAGTCCTATACAAATAAAAGCCCTTAAAACATCTTAGCAACAATTATAGCTGTTGGAGTTCTTCCTGCATGTTCTTTCATGCAAAGTACAGCTTCCACTTCTGATTTTCTGAAGTCCTCCAAGGTTCTTCCCTGACTACCAGCCTGTTACTATCCATTGTCACAAAGTTTTCTTCAACCACCCTCTTCTTCATAACATCCCAGTCACTCAACCCAACACTATTGACTATTACAGCTATGCTCTCAGCAGCCCTGGCAGGTTGGATAGGATTAAACCAAATACAAACCTGTAAAGTCTTACCATATTTATATGTTTCCCACCTGGACTGAATAGCCATTATCATAGTTTACAACTTCAAACTTACCCTACTTAACTTTTGTATATACTCCCCAATAACTGCCAGTGTATTCCTCTCCCTCAACACAATCAAAACACTAAATCCAGTATTTTCTTAGAGGAAAATATAATTAAATTGGGAAAACAAGTGGAAGATCTCTCAGCAGGGAGCTCTTAACCAGTCACTAGTTTACATGAGTAAATGTTCTTCTATTGCAGTGTTTCTTGTGTAGTACAAGTTTAAAGGTAGATTTTAAAGGACAGCAACTTCATAGAATGTTGCCTCTCAGCCATAAAAAATCCAGCCATAAAAAATCCACTCTCTCCTGCTTAGCACAAGATGCTTCAGTTTGCTCAGTCGGAGCTCTTGCTTTGCTATAGTCATGCGTCCATGTGTCCAGTTTTCTGAGATCAGTGGGGCTTGATTGGAGAAACTGTTTCAAGGCAGACCTGAACAGCAAACTGTGTCTTGTGTGGGCTGTCACGATACATCCTTTGACAGGGTTTAGTGATGCGCAGCTATGGTGGCTGTGCCTGCTGTTAAACCACCCCACTCTGCACCCACCACATGATCAGGTCCTATTTGTTAATGTCAGCATCACAACCATGGATGGGCTGCCATCAGACTTGAATATTTAGAACAATTCAGCAGACTAGAACAGTGTTGTATGTTCTCAGCCAAAAGTGGTAAAATACTATTAGAAAATCAGCCGCCTTGAAGAGACTTGAAAACTGCAGCAACTATAAGCATGACAAGCAACATTCCTGACTTGCATATGTGTTCTTCCTCACATTCAAAAGCACAAGGGGCATTTCCACTGCATAACATCAACTCACCATTGCATGTAACATTACATGTAGTTTATCCTTTTCTTTTTTTATTCTCTTGCAGGTGGAAGATGATTGGAAATACGTAGCTATGGTGATAGACAGAGTATTTCTCTGGGTATTTATAATAATTTGTGTGTTTGGGACTGTAGGGCTCTTTATCCAGCCACTAATAGCAGAGACATAACTTGATCCACTGCTTTTTATCCACTTTTGTTCTTGTTTCATTTTCGGTTCAGAAATTTACCTTTTATTTCTCTCCTCTGACATAAGCCCTCTGCTCACCACCTCCTCACCACCCAGCCACAGAGGGTGCCAGAACAATAAAGTATGTGTTTACATTTATGTTTGAAATCAGACAGGTCTTAAGCATTTATTGATATTTGATGACAAATGGACTTAACACTGGAATGCGGTTACCATATGAGGCACACATATTTGAAAACTACACACTTCTAAAATCTTTCAAAACTAGTTTGATCTGCCACTTAGCTTTGCATGTGACCAAAGCCCCTTTACTTCCTGATAGTGAGTACCAAGACCTTGATGAGCTTCAGTAGGATTTCTAAGCCACATCTCTCATCAGGTTAACAGTGGTCCTAGTCCGCAGGTTCTGCTCTGAAAACTCTTGCTTGCTCAGGCTCAGGCATAAACCCAACAGAGAAGGGTTTGTCCCTGAGTAGCTACTTGTCACAGAGAGAATTGGTTTGACAGAATTGGATTGATCTGAGTGCCCCTGTTTTTAAAACCCAAGACCAAACTGGGTTACACACATCCCAGCAGAATAAGGCTGGATACCATGAATCCTATGCAAAGCTGAGCACCTTGTTTCAAACAACTGTGTAGGAATGTTCTGTTTACTGGCTCCTCATGGGTCTGTGCTGTGTGTGCAAACCTATAACTGTAGGGACATGTCCTTTGGGGCTGAGGTTGCCGCTATGTAACTAGGTCCCAATCCTAGTGTGCTTCATCCTGAAACACTTTGCAGATGTGTTCCTGATGTGGTTTCTATAAAATGGGGATAGTTTACCCTTAATTCCCATGTTTGTTTATATGCCTTTGTTAGTTTTCTTAATTTTGTGCTGAAAGTTTCTTCTTTAAAATGCACCACTACAATTAAACCCAATGGCTTCAAGAATACAAAGCGATTCTCTCTTACAAGAGCCTCTGAATTTAACTGTACAGCGTCGATGCAGTGTTTTCAGTGTCTGCCATGTATTAGTCTCAGCTCCGAACATCACCAATCCTGGAAAGTACAACTCCCTGTTTCTGAAGTCACTGACTGGCCTTTTACTCTTTTTTGATGTTTCATAATAAAGAGAGCAGGAATGAATTAGTGTATATGTTAGAGATAAAGGTGGAATGACAAGAATACAACTGTCTTAATCCACCTAGTCAGGACTGTAGAAGAAAAAGTAGAAGAAAACTATTATTTTCTGTAATCCCCCTGAATGTTGCTCAATTATGTAGTGACTGATAGACAGATGTATGAAAAAGCATGGTTTATTTTGTCAGCCTGTCAATTAAATGTCACTCCTGAGATACACCTTCTTGAAGAATTTGTGGTTTGTTGTTTTTTTTTTTTAAGATTTCCTGTTGTGAAATGTGTTTATAGATGCTAAACGACATTCACTATCCTGCTCTTTAATCAGAAAGAAAGTGAGGGATAAGAAAGGAAATTTGAAGAGGAAACCTGAATTCTGAGCCCAAAAACTTCATTTCTACAGGAAAGACATCTGACTGCCAGCATTCACTGTTGTGCTCTATGACCATCCAAACCATGAAAATATTGTGGCTGAAGGTGTACAGCATTGGTGTCTTAAGCATGACAGCTACAACCCCAGAGACAACTATCTGACTTCAGAAAAATCCCTCATTTACAGAGTCAATTCTGTCTCTTTCTAGTGTACTGTTTCTCCTTCATTCCCCCAACTCAGTAACTTTTGGAGACATCTTTTGCCATTCTCAGCCATGTTTGGCACATTCAATAGTGGGAGCCTTATGTACTGCTGCCAGCTTTGTGAAAGTAGTTTGACTGATTATAGAGAGTGGGGATGGTGGATACAATAAGCACGGCAGCTTGCTGCCGTAAAGAAAGCTGCAGTAGAGGTGCCCCTGTAAGCAGACATGGAAGAACTCACATAAAAATGATATTTTTGCTTGCCCCGATTCTTGTTGAAGGTTGGACGCCCTTCTAACTGAAAAAACAAGAGAAGTTACAACTAGAGCTGGTGCGATCCCAGATGTTGACTTGGGTCAGACATTGTGCATGCCACAGGAGAAGTCACATCACTCACCCCACCAGCTCCAAAGTCACATCAGCAACACCCTTTATTATACATCTCAGTTATGAGTGAGATGTATGAGTGAATGCCAGCTACCACTGGCAGCAAGAATTCTCCATTCCTTAGAAGGGATGGCATCTATGAATTACTTTTAAAAGCACAGAAGCAATTCAACAGCTCAGCATCTCTTAACATTCTCTTTCCAAGGGAGAGCATTTTTCCAGTTTGCCTCCACTAAAAGGTCCAGAGGAGTTTTTCATATTTATCTTTTGGTGAGTGGGTGATAATGTGGTCTTGCCAAGTAGTGCCAAGGTCCCAGCAAACCAATGCCCAGAAGTTGAGGCAGCACATGTTGAGACAGTAGTGAGGCAGAGGGTTGCTGATTTTTTGTTAAGATTTGCGATTTGCAATGTTGTCATCCACAGGCAGGGTAGGTGGAACAGAGGGAAGGGTCCCACCAGAGGACTGTCTGCCCAAATGTCCTCCCTAGTTGTGTTTTTAGTGGCAGGCCTTTGTGGGAAACATGATGAATGCTTTTGTGGGCCAGCAGCAAAGAGATTTAGAGAGGCTTGGGACCAGGCAGCACAAGGGAATGAGTAGTGAGACTACAGATGTTGCAGTCCCAGGTGCAATGCCAGGAAGACTGGAGGCCAGAAGCCATACCTGTGCAACGTTCATACATCTCCCATACATGAGCCCTGCTGGTCTTCACCAGCATAAGCCAGAAAAAGCAGCTTGGCATCAGACACAGACATGTGAGACACAGCCATGTGCTGCCTGCAGGTGGGCAACCAAAGTGTTGCATGGTGGGGACAGGACCATCTGTCAGATGAACAGCCGAGGCACTTGCCCAGGAGAGGAGGTTGTCATCTGTCATGGCTAACAGGCAGCCTCCTGGCAGCAGTGCTCACAGGGAATACCTATTGCTACTGGAGCTCAAGAGTCTGGAAATACTGAAAAGAAGAGCTTGCTGGTTCTTTTCCTGTGTATTTCACAGTACTCTCTAGGGGAACAAATGCACTTTATGCAAGAAGAGAGGAGCAACTGATAGAATGGTCAATGGACTTTTAAGACAGTATGTTAAGCTAAGACTCTCTGTATATGCTAAACTAAATGGGTTTGTTCCTGCAATATAGGATCTGAAGCAGATCTGAATGCTTCTTGCTCCAGCTCACATATAGAGCTAAAAAGTAATGAGGACTTTCCAAGAACATGACAACCCCTCTGAATAGATTTGAGACAAAACTTTTAGAATGGGCTACAATCTAGTTTTGTTGACAACAAATCAACAACAAAGCCCAGTGTATGGGCACCCCAGGAATCATTTACTAAATACATCTTTATTAATAACAATTGCACAAGTGAACAGAAGTTTCTGCATTGACACAACAAGATGGGATTACATTAATTTATGGAGGTGTGGTGTGCATGCACAATCCAAGCACAAGAACACCTCTATGTATTTTTAACACTTTCTAACCTCCATCCCTAAGGAGACAGTTTCAAGGCTAACTAAAACTTTAACACATATTTAGATTGTCAAAAATTGGATCTCCAAATCTCTTGCTAACCTTGAAAACATTTGCAGGTTCTGAATGGGATTTTCTAAAGCACACCATCTTGGAAAACACTGCCCCAGCAAAAGTGGTGAGAGCTTCATTCCTGTGTTCAAGAGCTTCACCTGGGTGTTTTCTGTTGTATCTCACTTATTTAACACTTTTAAGAGCTGTTTCTAATCATGCAAAAGGATCCCATAATAAATGAATCAAAGGAATGAAATTCTGAATTTCCTGGGAAACATGGACAAGCCAACATCCAAAAATGTGTCTTCCTGGTGATCAGCCCACCCCACAGCAATCAAGAGAAACCCCACTCCTACAGCAACCACAACTTTCATCTGCCAAAAGTGATGTCTGCAGCTTCCCTCCAACCGAACACTTCGGGGATATCATTGTTGCCTTATGGAGTAGCATAGCCAGCTTCCTCCAATGCAATATGCTTAGGTGATCTTCCACTTGTGAACAAGCAGGTGAAGGAATAATAGTTTCTAAATGTGGAGCACAGGGAAAAATCCTCACTTTGTCAGCCTTCTGGTACATTACAGAGCAGCAAGGAAAATTGCAAGCAATACTGAAAAGTGGGCAGCACCTTGTAGCTTCCGAGTGGCTGAGGTGAGAGATGAAGTGTGCATGCCATAAAAGCTGGTAGCAGGTGGGCAGAGTGGTAGGTTCTGCCACTGTCGAGCTGGTCCTGCAGCAACGTGAGGCTAGAGAATCAAGGTTTTGAGTATCCCATGTAAAGAAGCATTTATACTTTTTCTGATGCATATGCTATGCAATTGCCAGCTCTTACACATGCATAAAGCAACCTGTAGAGAATTAGTGTTTTTTACTTGGAAACACAGATAAACTGAGTACAGATTTGTGTTTCTACTATAACTTCTTTTCAAATGTAGCATTTTAACTAGCAGATCTGCCTTTTAAGTATAATCATTGTGCAAGACTGTTTATTTCCAGTTTTAACTAATAATCTTGGCTTTTATAGTAATACAATCAAGCTAACAATAAAATAATTGTAACCCTATTATACAACTCCAGTTCACTTTAGGACTTGACTGTGCACCAAGCTCTTCTCTGATTTCAGCAAAATCTGTAACTGGTAGAGTTACATGAAGATTGAAAGCACTAATCAATGCCCACTGTTACTATCACCTTCCCTCATTCTTGATGGGGCTTCCCCTCTTGTACAGCTGAGACCAAGCTCAAAGGCACCACCATCCCCTGGCACTGTACTTGTATCTTAATTGTGGGAGCATTTTTTACAAAGTGTTGTTCAACCACATCCGTAATGCAGGGGTAAAGATGAGAACTGAGCCCGTCACTGATACCACCAGAAATAACCACAGGAAGATCCGATCCAGGACTTGAGCTACAAATTTCCAGTCTTGGACAACCTGGGAAGGACAGAGGGAGGATAAACATAAACAGTAATGAGACTGATACTTTGTTGATACTGCCACATATATTTCAGCTCCCCAAATCTGGTTTTAAAATTAGAAGTTTGTAGTATGCAGTAGCCTAAAACTATCAGGGATTACCTTTTCAGCACTGATAGCTGCATATCGCTTAAAATTCCAAAACAATTCCATAGTTCTATGCACATGGTGATGCGACTTCTTCAGCCTGCGTAAATGCTTTTAGTTAGGTGCATATATAAAAGTTTACAGACTTAGCCTTGGAGATGGCTTTATAGTGAACTGGACTTCTTTTCACAGAACTGCATTTCCCTCTAAGTGCCAGGATGAAGCTCTGGCACAGCACTTGGATACAGGCATTGATTCCAGTACAAATGGTTCGATTTACTTGTGGTTACTTCAGTGATTTGTTGACTCAGATTGGGTACACTCAGGAGGGGAATTTTGAATTGTGAGTACTGGCACAACTATGCACACACAAAAGTGCTATTTATTAAGGTGATTCAAGGGATCTCTCTATTAAAATTATTTCAGCTTCGAGCAGGTTTCAGTCATGGACAGTATGTGTTCACATACAACATGTTTGATCTACTGTTTTCTTTCTGCTGTAGTCCTCTCCGCACAGTTTGAACAAAGCCCTGACTCTTGCTAGGAGGGTGCTAACAAAAGTTTTTGTCTTTCCAAATGCTGATAGCCGCATTGCTCTGCTGTCCTACCCTTGCATGAGACGCGTTGTTTGCACACACAGTAATTTGCCATTTTAAAAGCCAGGAGGACCATTAAGAGGTGAAGGATAGTAGTTGCGAGCTAACCTAAATAGGTGTTAGTGAAAATTTAGAAGACTTCCACTCAAAACAGAGCAGCTATGCAGTGCACAGTACATGCTGGGAGGCCAGGACATCTGACACCTGGCAAATGCCATAGAGCTTTCCTGTAAGTGTGAAAGTTACATTTTTGGAGCATATGACAGTTTAGAGGCTTCCAGATTCATGTGTATCCCAAACTTATACAGGACAAGGTTATTTAAATAATCCCAAACCAGAAATTCCTCCAGGAGAAGCTGCTGAAGTCTCTTGCATCTGTGAAGAACGGGGACTCTCACAGCACAATACACTTCTTGAAGCTATGTGTTATCTCAAGAAACATATTATTTATCAAGGTCTGAGGAAGAATATGTCTCAGAGGAGAGGAGGATGAAGGGGCAAAGGGAAAAGCATACAGAAAAGGAAAGAGCTTGGAAGCCATTGCTGTCAAGGAAAGTGTAATTCCCTCCTTGCCCTCCCTCCACCTACCTGCCTGATGAAATGCTCCTTTTTAACATGCCTGGAAATGTACCGAATAGAGTCAGCTGCTTTTTCCAGAAAGGCAATAACAATTTTTTCTCCGTCTTTTGCTTGCTTGTATTTCTTCTTCCCCAGAAACTTTGATTTCAAGGTGGTTCCCTTTTCTTCAGTCTCTGAGAACGAGTAGCGATCTACATGACCCTTCATGCAGAGAAGACGAGGCAACTTCTGGAGAAAGAGCCTTTTAACCCAGGGAGCCATGGGATGGTAAGTTGCTGAGGATCGGTGGTGGACATTGATAACAAACACAGTCACGATGATAGAGAGGGTTACAAAAATCATGATGAAGAGCAGATACTCACCGATCAGAGGGATGACTTTGGAAGAAGAAGGGATTATTTCCTCAATCACTAAAAGGAAAACAGTGAGGGAGACTAGAACTGATGTCGACAATGAAAGCTTTTCTCCTTCATCTGAAGGTAGGTAAAACACCAGGACAGTTAGAAAAGACAATCCCAGGCAAGGGATTATTAAGAAAAGAGTGTAAAACAACGGAAGGCGTCTCAACACAAAGGAGTAAGTGACAAATGGGTAAGAGTACAGCCCATCCTTCCTGTTGCCTTTCATACCTTTGGCATTTAAGATCTCCCACTCCCCATTATCAAAGAAGTCTTTCCTGTCTACATTTTCATCCACTAAAATCAAGTCCACCATATTGCCATCATATGTCCACGACCCAAACTTCATGGAGCAGTTCTGCCTGTCGAAGGGGAAGAAGGTCACATCCATTGTGCAGGAGCTCTTATAACTGGCCGGTGGTGTCCAGGTCACCACTCCATTGTACTTCACTATGGCTTTGGTCATCAGGGATCCCTCAAAACGTCCGTCAGCACTGGGAGTTGGACAGGAAGAAACAGTACCAAGTTCAGGACTATGTTTGCCCCAGTCCTACCCCCTCTCAGCTCTGCTTTCTGTCCCTCACCTGGAGCACAAGATGCACAACATTCACACGGCCTAAAGAAGCAGCTTTCTGACATCACACACAAGCCTCATGGTAGCTGACATGCCTTGCCCAAGCTCTGGCCTAAGCCCAGAGCAAGGAGCCACGCTACTCACTTTTCAAACAAAACAATGTCGGGAAGCCATAGAGACTCAGAGGGGACCCGGATAGCGCTGATCCCACCGTATTCGTCTGGGTTCCAGGAGAGCTTGTGGTCGATCCATTCCTGTAACAAAACAGCAGAGTCCTCTGCCCACTCATATGCAGCAGCCTCTCTCCTCATCCCTGCCTGTGCCTCAGAACAACTGCATGCACAGAACAGCAGGCAGAGCCTGCTGTGAGGCTGCTCAGCTGCAGAGAGGATGCCAGATGGGCATGGCAGGGAGATGTTAATCTCCACATGCGCTGCCCCTCCAGACACAGGCGAGACCCAAGACCTCAGTCCTAGGCTGGCAGCCTCAAGGCCTGCACTCCTGGAGAGCACTTGACTTTCACTTCACTCACCACCCTGCACAGCCCACCTGAAAGTAGTCTAAAAGGAAGGAGCCACTTCCCTTTACTGCAGCAGCTTTCCTTCCCTCTGAGAACCAGCCCAGCCTGGTTTTGGCTGGCACCAACCCCACAGAAGAGCCAGGTGGTGTGGGTACTAGTACTCAAATGAGAAGAGGTGTCCTTAATTCACTTTTCAGTGGAGATCTGGCTTTTCTCAGTTAATGGAATACAACGCCTAGTATCTGTACACTTGCAAAAAAAAAAAAAAAATTGATCTTTCATAAGAAAGATCTGCAGACTATTGCAGGAAAAATAATATGATGTCATTGTAAAGCATTTGGTTACAAAAGCAGGGAGAATCCTGGCCATTTTCATCATGCTGTACTCTAGAATGATTTTTCTCTCCTTTTTTGGTTTTTCAGATAGAGAGTTCGTAACCAAGTGGCTCCAGCAACCTGGAGATTTCCACAGAAAAGCAATGGAAAACCAGCTCTCTGATCCTTGTTCATTATTGATGAGAACTTTCATTTGTCTACAGAAATAGCAGCAACGTGATGCAAGAGCTGTAGACTGTGGTCAATACCAAGAAGTGGAAGATGAACCAGTTTCCATTAAGCTGCAGCACTAAGAGATCTCCAGAGATATGGAGGTCTCAGCCTTCACTGGGCAATTTCTTCCATGACTTCAGGATGAATCAAAAAAGTAATATTTTATATTAATTCTCCATATTGTTCTGCTCTTATTTCTTTGATTCTACATGCTTTTCAAGGCTATACCTACAGAGATTTGTTTTTGTTCATGTGTGGAAAGAGAAGAGGGGTCATTGCTGCTCATAGCCTCAGCACCAGGGACAGAGAACACCACTTTTAGTGTTAACATTTCTCTGAGGTTGGGTATCTAACACATGTCTCCAGCAGGCTAGGCTGATAAGTGGTCTCAGTCTCACATATGTCCAGGATACTTCCTGTAAGAGGTACAACGGGGCTTACATACATCCTGCAAGGGGATAAGTAAGAGCTGAGCAGCAACCAACACAGTCAGCTTGTAGCCTCCGCTAACACAAGAGCAGCAAAAGCCCTGTGAGCCACCTGGAGATAGAATCACCCCTCTGGTGCTGAACTAGAACAGCCCCTCATGGGTTATTTGCTCCATCTGCAATACTCCTCACTTTTCCCCTGCCCTGCATTGATTTCTCTCCCAGCCAAAGTGCTCTTTCGTGTCTGCAAGGCAAATGGTTGTGTCTTCTTACTAGAGCAGAAAATAGGTTGTGTGCAGACTTTGAAGATGAGCAGTTTAAAACAGGAATCTCCCTGTGGGCTATGCTGACACAAACACTAGCAGCAGATGCATAAGGCTCTTTCCTCCCTTCTCCCTTTCTTCCAAGCTGCTCTAGACATTGCAACTGCTCTCTCCTTCCTCCAGTTCTGACAAATTCCCATCTATGTGCTGTCATTGAACAGTTTAACCCACCACTAGTGGAACAAAAAACACTGGACCCAGTTTCTTGACACTTGCTAGTAGACCCCATAGTTTGCCCAAAACCAGACACTTTCTCAGTAGCCAGTAAAGGCTCCTCTGTACCTTGTGTGTCAGCCTGCTTGTTTATCAAGTTTCACCATCTTAAGGATCAGAATGTTTGAAGTTAACAAAAAAACCAGAAAACGCTTGTGTTTAACTAGCCAAGAAAAGTAAGACTCTTGCAGAGAAATTATGAAGGTGATGAGGAACAGTCAGCATGGATTCACTGAAAGTAAATCATGCTTGACAAACCTGATTGCCTTCTATGATTAAACAACTGCCTGGATGGATGAGGGGAGAGCAGTGGATATTGTTTACCTTGATTGCAGCAAGGCTTTCAACACTGTCTCTCTCACAACATCCTCACAGGCAAACTCAGGACGTTTGGACTGGATGAGTGGACAGTGAGGGGGATGGAGACCTGGCAGAACGGCAGATCCCAAAGGGTTGGCACAGAGTCTGGTTGGAGGCCTGTCACTGGTGGTGTCCCCCAAGGTTCCATACTGGGCCCAGTGTAGTTTAACTTATTCACCAATGACTTGGATGAAGGGACAGGTGCCTTCTCACCAAGTTTACTGATGACACAAAAATCAGAGAAATGGCCAATACCCCAGAGGGCTGTGCAGCCCTTCAGAAGGACCTCAACAGGCTAGAAGGATGGGAAGAGAAGAAACATCTAAAATTCAGCAAAGGCAAGTGCAGGATCCTGAACCCGCAGAGGAACAACCCCCAGGCAAACACACAGGCTGGGGGTGACCTGCTGGAAAGCAGCTCTGCGGAGAAGGACCTGGGGTCCTGGTGGACAACAAGCTGCCCATGAGCCAGCAGTGTGTCCTGGGGGCCAAGAAGGCCAATGGAATCCTGGTGTACATTAGGAAGGGCTCTGCCAGCAGGTTGAGGGAGGTGATCCTGTCTCTCTGTTCAGCTCTGGTGATGCACATCTAGAGTGCTGTGTCCAGTTCTGGGCTCCTCAGGACAAAGAAGACATGGAGCTCCTGGAGCAGGGCCAGCAGAGGGTAACAATGATGATGAGAAAACTGGAGCATCTCTCTTATGAGGAAAAGCTGAGGGAGTTGGGCCTACATGAATACACAACTTCCAAAGCAGGGCACCTGGGTTAGGCCACAGGTATTTAGTTCTCAGCCTGAGCTCCTCAGGGCACTTACATGCCTCATTTTCTGCTCCCTTTGCATTACCTCTGGCATTGATGTTATGAGCTCATCAGATGGAGAAGGGCTATTAGAAACAGTAACAACACCTGAAAACCCAGTTCTGGGAAATCACAGTCCTGAGTTGCCCTGAGGAGCTGCCCTGGTTAAAATCTGAGGATTCCAAAGGCTTACAGAGAAATCAGTGTGTCTACAGTGCACAGGGTTTGGTCCTGCAGGTGAAGATGGGTGCTACGCCCTGCAAGGAGAGTGGGTGGGAACGGAGAGAGGACAGATGAGGGCAGAGAGGTGACCCTTACGGAAGGGTTCTGCTGTCTGCCCAAGTGAATACTTGAAGCAAGGAAGCCAAGATATAGCCTTGTGCACAGAAGGGGCTCTACAACTGCAGCTGAAGGTGGGGAAAATGTAATACTGCACATATTTCAGGGTAGGCTCCCAGCAGCTGTATTTGGATCAGAGAGAAATTTCTCCAGCAGAAGGGGAGATTCCTGTCTTCCACACAGTGAGGGGAAGCTGAGCTCCTCCGTCTTCAAGGGAGAGACCGTCTTGACACACAATATCCATATGGGTTTTAGGGGTCTTGTTCCAGCAAGAATCTCACACTCACTGCAGCTCTACAGGACCCAGACTGAGACAAAAATTGAGTCACATTTCTTGACCACCAGCCCAGCGAGCCCAAGGAATCTTTCCCCATGGCGTGATTTCAAGTACGGTTTGTTTTTTATGTCCTCTGCCTGGGATCAGCTGATATCTTTACAGATACTCAGAAGGCTGAGAGACTTAAAATAATTGTCACAAGGTCAATAAACTGGTGCAATGTAACCTAAAACAAAAACAGTGTTCTTCATGAGTGAAGAAGAAGAAAGGAGACCTAACAGTTCAACTTGCGCTTTTCCCACATTTGTATAAATCACTGTCAGTTTCAGAAGTAATTATGACCGAGAGATCTGATTCATTTGCTACAGTTTTTAATGGGAAAAGTCTGTGGTGGGTGTGTAACACACACTTTTCTTTCTCTTTACGTACGCTGAGGAAAGAAGAAATCTATCTGAGGCACCACTCTTAGCTCAGGCAAGCGAGACAGTACTTGTGCGACCTCTAAGTCTGAGACAGGATAGTCCCTCAGGGCACATACAACATCGCAGGGATAGCCATTGCACTACCAGGTGTGTCACTTCCCTGAAATACAACTGGCTTCAGCACAAAACTGGGGCGCAGGTTAGGAGAAGAGGGTACCCTATGTCCTCAAGGTCTACCTGCCTGCCTTTCTGTCTCTTTATACATTTGCTGAAGTGAGAAGAGTGAATTAAAAACTTCAGGTTAGGTAACTTGGTGCTGGCCCCTCAGCATCATGAAACAGGATGGATGGCACAGTGGGCAGCAGACTGGGATGGCTACTCAGCTCAGCAGCTCCACATGGGGAAAAGGGAGGTCTGATGTGGTCTGATTTACCTGTTTCAGCCACACGTTGGTTGTCATCAGCTGATTCTTCTCATCCTAGGGCGACACAAGGTAGAGAGGATTGCAGTACCAAAGGAGAAACAGACCCCACGCCTGCTGAGTCCAACCCTATGCCGAGATGAGGAGATCCCTATGGTTCTGTTTCCCCATGGGCTTGAGCTCTTTGGTCACCGTTGAGGGAAATGGACTGACTTTCTAAGTGATGTCCCTGCTATCGCTGGGAGCCCCTGAGGCTGGAAAACTGAGGTCTGGCATTTCACAGGAGCTCAAAGGAATCATATGCCAAAGACCCGGGATGCAGCAGGGCTCAGCCAGCAAGTGGTATCAGGTCACACATGGTTGTGGGCTCACAGGATGGCTCATCTTCCCCCCACTGCTCAGCCTGGAGTGAGTTTGGGAAGATAAAAGCTGAAGATTGTCCTAAATATATAAATAAAGCACAAAATTAGAGTGTGCCTTCCACACCACAAGGGGACATTACCAGGGTCTGGAGGATATAAGGAGCACATGCTTATGTGGGTACCTCTGCACATTGTGCAAATTCCATTGTGCATTGCCGTGGAAAGGGAAAATTTCCACATGGGCAGAAACACAGGATTATCTATTTTGCCTCTAGAGTTTTATCTGAGTGTCCAGCTAGGTTAAGACTTGAACTACCTTTGGCCTCACTATAAGCTTGCTTAGAGTGAATAATGTCCAACCAGCTCTTACCCTTCCTCAGTCCTCTCCTATAGCTGTCTTGTCATTAAATTGCAACACAGATGTCAAGCACTGTCTGGCATGGATTGTTTGATTAAAACCTTATGGAAATGAGGCCTTATTCCCTGAGAACAGCACCTTCAGGAAGAAAGGACCTTCAGGTTTTCTTCAAAACAAATGAGTCCTACAGTCCATGCTGGGGGCGGGGTGGGGGAAGAAGGTCATATCATCAGCACCATTTCACCAGTGCTGATTGCAAAAAAAAAAAAGCACCAGTGTTTTGCTGCCCAACCATCACTGTGCATTTCTTGTGCCAGGAGGCAAAAACTAATTACATTACCAGTCCTCCCAGGTGGAGGCACAACTGTCTATAAAATAAAGGGTGTTTTACTGAGCCTAATGCAACACTTACCACATCCACAAGCTGTGATATCTTTAAACCAAAAAGGACTTTGATGGTGTCGTTGGAGTTCTCCACAGGGCGGACCCATTTCTGATAGCCTTCAAATAAGTGCTTGAGGAGCGCATCCTCATTTTCAGCAATTGAACTGAAGGCATTCACATCTGGAAGACAGCAACAGAGTGGAGGCATTGCCAGAAAGTAGACATGGAGAATGCCATGACCTGAAGAAGTGAGGCAGACCAATGATGTGAGGAAAATTCACCTCTGGACAGGTCTTGTCTTGTGCAGCAAATTCTGCAGGAATTCAGATCTGCAGGAATCTCAGCAGAACCAGGGCAAGTGAATGGAAAGGCAAGGTAGCCCAAGCCCAATTCACATACAAAAAAAATCATCAGACTAGAGCAGTGATGACTTTGTACTAGGTTTATGTTTTCTATAGCCTTTTTGCCAAAGCAAAAAGAGCCCATCTGGCAGCAGTAGGAGCTGGATGATGCAGTCAGGGCTAGATCTGCCAGGCAAGTGCAGAGACATCATGGTCTGTACCTGCAAGACTTGTGGCTCCCACAATCGCTGACACCACGCTTCCCCTTCCCCTTGCTACCATGAAGGGGGAAGAGCAGTTCAGACCCTCCATCCTTTCCCAAACTTCAGCCCCACTCCCTATGATGCTGAGGTTCTGACATGACCTCCATCCCTTCCCTTGTGCACACACACAGGACCCAAGGGTGGGAAGGATTTTACCTCTGTTCAAAGCCACCATGGAGGAAAAAGGATTGGTCCCATACAACTGGGATTACAGCCAATATTGCTGTGTCAGCAGTCAAAGGGAACCTCACAGGACACTGTCCACGGCCCAGCTTGTGCCCTGCCAGCAGAACATCTGTGCCTGGATCGCCAAGCATTAGGTGCAGGAGGAATCTGCAGGCAGAGGGCCATGACCCCTGAATGGGGCAGGCAGAGGGCCATAGCCAGACCTGGCTGTGGGAGAGCCCTGGAGTGTACAATGTGCTCACATACCCTGAGCATCAACTATCAAAGTCAGGGCAGCCCCCAGCAGGGTCCCTGTGCCACAAGGAGAGAAAGGGCTTTCAAACCCAGCAGCCCCTCCAGACAGAAAACTGGAGGTAGGGGGTAGTGCTCTGCCCCTACATGGAAGAAAGGATGTGACCACAGACCACTGTCTCTGCCCATGTCCTCTTCCCCAGCAGCTGCTGCCCATCTCCTGGGCACGACAGGCTGTGCAGCCTCCTCCACCTCATCAGGGTCTGTCTGAGGCTGTGGACAGGGCTAGACCTGGCAGCAAGCAACACAGCTGAAGGACTGCCCAAAGCAAAAACCTGCTTACACTAACAGAGCTTTCCATGGGACAACATCATTCTTTAATGCTGTCTGGACCCTCTCAGGATAGCAAAAGGTCCAAGCAACACTGTCATTCCCCACTTTCAGCCACAGCAAGATATCATTCCTCTTTGAGTGGCTATAAACTCTGAAATCTAATGTTTGCACTCACAGGATAACAATGAACTTTACTATCAGATGTTCCAGCACAAGCTGTGTTTGCCCTCTGTGGTTGGAGTGTAGATGTGGTGGGGTTACCAAGTCCTGGGCAGGTGGAGACTGACTGGTCAGAGGGAGCTTTCACTCATTTCCAACTGCTCCATCCTACAGCCACGGACAGCTCAGGCAGCTCTCAGCAGTTTATAGTAGTCCTGTGACCACAGACTGTCTTGTCGCTTTGTCACAAGCCCTTGAGGTCTGCTGTTTCCACAAATGCCCCTTTTGCATGTTCCAGGGTTTATTCTCATGCCAGAGCTGACCCTAGCTTCACCACAGCAAATGAAGGACAGACTCTGGGGTTTGTCCTAGGAAACTAGATTGGTTGTCCAAACATGGCAGACAAGTATTGCATCTGCAACCAAAGGAAGAGAAAGGACACTTTTCTCCCCCCTCACTACTCACAACCTCAGAGGTTCAACCCCCTGATGTATAAGAGTCTTTGCAGAGACTCCATCTCCTAGACATTTTGCTTTCCCTTTAAGAGATTCGCAGGGGTGTACGTAAGGTTGAAAATTTAACAGAAAAGCCACTGAATAGAAAAATCCATAACCCCAAAATATGCAATATCAAAACCAGCTCTATCTTAATGCCAGAATACATTGCTCTGTTTTTATTTGAGTATGACAACCTGCACACATATATGCAGCCACACAGCGTCTGTGTCCGTGGGTGTGTATGACCTCCCTCAAAAGAAAATGGTCCCATTTCACAGCCCATATCTCACATAAAGGTCAGGTACCTAATGCTCCAAGTGGGTACAGCAGACAGGTGGTAAAGCTGGGTTTAGGGCTGCATATGTTGAATCTCATCTGCTGAGGAAGCCACATAAAGAGTGGAAAATACTTGAGGAGTCTCACAAAGAAGAAAGTCAGAAGGAAGAAGATTGCTGCCTTTACAAGATAGCCTCGGTACTTGTGAAAAGATAGTTTAAAAGCAGAAGTTATTCCTAAGAAACAAGAAATATCATGTGGGAAAATAGCCTAACAGTTCCTTTGACCAAGCCCCATCTTATGATTAAGCTAGATAAAGCCATGGAGAAAACATTGAACAAAGTGGCACCACCTTTGAAAAAAAACCAGAGAAACAGCCATAGGACAGCTACATCCCTGAATTTACCATATGGTGCACTGAGAAGCAAAAACTGGGAAGCTCTCTAGCAGGGTAACATGTGTTCAAGTACCCAAGCACTGTCTGCCATCTCCCCTCTCCCCCAAGCTCCTGTTTGTCTCTGTGATCTGTGCAAGCAGTAGTTCCCCTTGGGTGTAGAACAGGAGTTCTGAGGCAGAAAGTCTGCCAAACAAACATGCAAAACACCCCAAGAAGTACAGACAAGACACTCAGACGTTCATCAGTTCATCTGAAACATTTCAGTTTTTCTCTTGGTGATGGAAATTCTCCCTTAATTCCCTTCAGCAGCAAAAAGTTGAGCTTACACTTTTTTGTTGATTTCTAGCCAGCAATCAGCCCACCAACAGTTATTAAAACCTAGTTGTCAAACTGACTGCAGTTGCAGTACAAAGGCAGTAACTGATAAAACCCTCTTCTGCTACTCACACAGTGTTTAGAGGAGGACCCAGGGAAGCCAGCATTCACCATATCCCAGAAAGCAGCAGCTAACCAGCCAACAGAAAAAAAAAAAACCTTGAACACATGCAGTTCAGCTTGGAAAACGAAGAAGAAATCACACCTACCTGAGCGGCTCAGACACAGCGCAAAGAGCACTAGGCAAAGCATGGGCACCACTGTGGCTTTTCTTTAAATCTGATCTTCTGTTTTCATAAGCAAGCCGGTCTCATCTTTGCAGGGGACTAAAACAAACTAGTTAAAAATCAAGGCAGACAGTTGAGTCTGCAAGGCAAGGCAGCACATTTCTAGCCTTATCCTGCCCTCATTATGACGCTTGGTAAATCATACTTCATTGATTTTCAGTCAGCTGTCACATCCCGTAAGCCTTAAACAGGGCTCTGGGTCCTAAACTCTGACTGATCTCTTTGTGGCAGTACTTGGGTGGCTATAACCACTGCTGTCTAGGAGTATAAGTGAGGAAAGTCTTTTAAGGAGGAGAAATATCTTTTATAATACTTCTAATTACAGCTGGGGAAAAAAAAATCAGGCTGTAGTTCAGACCCAAAGATAAATCAGATGCCTTAAAGATCATCTGTTTGCTCCAGCTGTATCGGTTGGTCTAATAATAGAGGCAGAATCCCTACAGACCTAACTTAGCTTATTTATTTTTCATGCTACACTTGCTGTTTTAGAGCTATAAAATAGATTTGAGGGGCAAAAAAATGCCAGTAAGATGTAGGTGGGGAAACAATGCTCATTTCTAAATTTATATCTCATCACTCATACCCAAAACATCACAGACAGCAGCACATACATGCTTGCACAGTACCGTCCACTGGCACAGCTTAACAGAGAATGTTGCCCCGGGGTCTTGTGTTTAGCAAAGAGAGTGAGGATTATTTAGCCAGTTCCTCTACAGTCAGTCCTCTGCCAGTCCTCTCCAGTGACACCTCAGACAAGGCTCCTTTCAGAAACCACCAGAAATTGCTGATAATCAAGAGAGATGTAGGTTCCTCTTTTCCCATCCCCCTGCCACTCCTCTGCCAAAGGATATCAGGATCTTCTCTGTTTTCTTCTCAAATGAGAGTCACTTTGCCATACCTCTCCAAAGAGGAGGTTTTCCACTGAACCTCTCAAGTTCAAGGAAGAGGCGTGCAAAATTCTTTTAGCTTGTCCCCAGACACAAAACTCTTCTTGCTTTAATTATTTCTTGCTGGATATTTAATTGCTAGCTGGGTTTTATATGGGAAGCCTGGGTTTTTTTCAGCAACACTGGGTCCGCTTCTTGCAGTGGCCCAAATTTTGGTACAGTCACAAGTTTTGTGATTCAGATTTGCCTTATCCAAGGTCCTTACAGAGGACTGATAACTGGCAGCTGTAATCAGATTATTCAGCTTCCTGTAATGAAGAAGTTGCCATTTGAGTGTAGTTCAGTCACATTGCTGCTGCAAGTGACATTCTTGTAGTGTCCTATCGACTTATTCATGCTTCTGTGGCCTTGCAGCCTACCTCATCCATAGCTCTCAGGCAGGCCACTGGCAGCAACTCAGTGAGTTTGCTTTTTCCCCTACTGTACTACACACAAGAAATCTGCAAGGGCCCTTGATAGTTCCTCGGTTCCAAATCAGTCACAAGCACACAACTTCTTGAAGCACACAGGAAAGCTCCTTTTTTTATGCTGGCATCAAGAGAAGAACAGTCATTTGGCTGGAGTGGTGTGGACAGACAGCACCCCAGTCTGTCATAAAGTGGAGCAGGGACTAAACACAATTATTCTGCCTGATGCAAATTTTTATGCAACAAGGTCACCCCTTTAAAAATGTTCTCTGCAGATTAGCCCATGTCTGTGGTCCTGGACAGGACTCAGCACCCTCTGACATCATCCATCATTTTTGCTTCATGACTAGAAATCCCAGCCTTTGCCCACTACTACCTCTGATAGTAGTTACTACCTGAGACTGCATTTCATTCAGGCATGGCTCTGTTAGACAATATGAGAGACACTTGTTTTTCACAGGGCTTTAACATGCTGCCTTGTGGTGATGGAGTAAATTTATTATCCACCTATAGGAGTAGACTTTTTGGTACTACATGATAGCTTCTTGGAGGGAAATATGAAATATGGTTGCATTACCATTGCCCCCACCCACTGCCTAGACTGTGACAAGAGGTAAGGACCAGGTTTGCTTGGTCATTGGTTTCCAGAGTTACCATACGGCCAGAGGAGGGTACTGGAGAAAGAAATTCTGTTTGCCTGTTGTTTTCTGTTCACAAGTCTTTATTCAGCCATGCACTCCAACATTTTGGAAAGGAAGGTATGTGTGAATACTCCATTTTGCCAGACAGGTCATGAAGCATGAGGAGCATCCCTCCTGAGATAGCAAATTAATTCTTGGGCAGAACTCTGCCTGTGGCAGTACTTGAGTGGCTATTCTCTGCTGAGAAAATGTCTTTGCTTTTCCACAGGTTTCATGGGATTTGTAACTAATATGAGGCTACAATTCCAGGCTGCAAAGAGCCAAGTACTGCCTCGGCACAAGCAACACTGGAGCTGGACCTCACCCTCTAGGCAGCAAAAATGCCAAGAAAAAGAGAAATCCACCTAGAGGCACAAATCCATCAGTTTGAGCCCACATGGTTAATATTAGCGGCAACTTGAGGTTATGATGGACAGTCCTAAGCCATGTTACCTGAAGGCATCATGCTGTCGAGCATGGAAAACACAGATTCCAGGGAAAGGTGACAGTGCTGGCTGGCAATCAGAGGGTGAGGAACCTAGACTAAAGTGAGAAGGAAGGCAAAAGGGAAGGACATAGATGGGAGATGCTAGGAATCAGAACTGTGATGCTTCGTTTCCAAAACTAAGAGCCAAAGCAGAGTTTGCTGCACCTCTAGGTTTGTCAGCTGCAGAACGGAGAAAAGTGAGGTAAGGCAGCACTATGGAACAAGAGACACTTTCCAGGTGGATGTGACTTCCCCCTCCCAAACCCATCTCAGCTTCCTGGGTCCCTGCAGGTGATACGCCAGAAGCCAAGGAAGGCCTACCTGGAAAGTTAGGACTTGTGATGGAAGCAGACTCCCCAGAGCTCCCAAGGGAGGACTGATTCCATCTTCTACCATCTGGCATGACACAGGAAGCCAGCAGATTAACACCTGCTCTTAGGGGCCGAGGGACAGTTTCTGGAGCAAAAATGGGATGGGAGAGGGCAGAACTCCTGGAATCTCATCATTGCTCTGACACTTCTCAGGGCCTCTCTGATCTCAGTTCTGGCCAGCAGCAGACACCTCTCCTCACTAGCAGCTTCTCAAAACATGCATCTTCCCTCGGCAAGACCAGAGCTGATTTTAGCCAGTTCACCAGCAACTTCTGCAGCACCAGACATTTCCATGTGCCAGAGGGAACAGTTTGGAGCCAACCATCGACCTGTCCATACACCGTGTACGCCCTCCTCCAGCTTCCTGTCCCCCCAAACACCCTCCTTCTTTCTCTTGCCTTGCTTACAGGCCCCACCAAGCAAACCCCGTTCAGTCTGATCCCGGCTGCCGTTCTCCCCTCTAATCCACCCCTCCTCCTCCACCGTGCACCCTTTTCCCAGAGGAGCGGCACCACATCCCACCGTCCTCATCTCTACCGCAGTGCTCCGGCACAGCGGTCACTTTCCTCCTCTACCTTCTCCTGCTGTTTCCCCCCCTTCCCTCACGCCGCGGGAAGGTGCTCGCACCCGCCGCCGCGGTCCCAGCTCCCCGCCGTGGCGGGACGCGGGCAGCGCAGGCCGCACCGCAGGGCTGGAGGACTCCCAGGCCTCCGCAGGGGATGGACACAGCTGGTGCGGCCGACTCGATGCCTATTACACGCTGCCCGAGCTCCGTTTGGGAGCCCAGCGTGACACGTAGTTCTAAAAACTCACGGGTGAAAATTCGTGCGTTTGTCTTTGTGTCATACAAGGAACACGCAGCCGCTAAGCACAGCAGGCTCAGAAGGGGCTGAGGGGAACCCGTGAGGAGGCTGCCTGAACCGAACTCTTTCAGGTTGCACCCAGGGAGTTGTTTCAGCAGGGATCAGGCTCTGCAAGTACAGCGACAAGGTTCTGCAGAACAAGAGTCGTTTCAGTCCTTGGTTTCCTTGGCACCTTCCTACCGTGAGGAACCCCTCCCTGCCCTCCTTCCTATTTCTACCACATCCATGTGAATGCAGTTTTGGACAGAGTTGAGGCCCTGTTCATTCTGACAGTGCAGAGTCCATGCAACTGCCTGCTGCACATTGCTCCGTAAAAACCTCCCAGTGCTTCACGGGGAGTGGAGACATGGAGGGACACGGCTCTTTTGGAGGTGCAGAGGCTTTTCACCACTGCATGCACATTAATATTTCTAATAGGTAATGCATCACCTTCTGCATTAGGATCGTTGTTTTCCTTTTTCAGTTCTAACTTTACAGCGAGGTCTCTTTTAGGAGTGTCTTGCGGCACTGTGATCACTTCCTGCATTTTGGTGATACTACCTAGCTTTGAATATGATAATTTTCAAACCCGTTTGTTCTGAGTTAATAATTGTGAACAAAGGTCTGGCTCAGCTCTGCCATTTTTTCCACTTTTTTTTCCCATTTCATCAAGCTCCCCTTTGCTTTCATATATGCTGCTTGCAGCTCAAATTTTATCTGCAGCATCATGGACTTGCTGTTGAGATGTCAAGGCTTGGAAGGTTTCAGGGGTAAGCAAACAACTAGCGAGGATCAAGACTGCAAGATGTGAGAGAAAAATCTGTTTTAAAGACAACTACTTCAGGAATGACAGAGGAACTTGGTTCATGCCTAACTGCATCAGCGTCTCATTTTCAATGGCTACACCTGCTCTCTAGAAACCTTTATCCCAATGCAGGCAGTGCTCTATGACAAGAGTTTCTGCTTTCTCATTTTGATCTAATAGAGGCTTTTTATCCCCAAGGCAATCATGAAATTCAAAGGGCAATTCCTGCCACCTCCTGTGGCCTTGATAAGCTGCATGACTCCTCGCGCAGCTTAGTTAATTTCATCCACTTTTCTTTGGATGTGACAGTTCCGGCACACAGCCAGAATGGTGGTAGCTCACAAACTTTGTTTTTGGAGCTGCTCTATCTGGCATGGGAGGATGTGGGACACCCTTGAAGGTATCACAGCAAAATCAAATACTTTGCAGAAATTGGATGAGCTCTACAGACTCTGCTCCTGCCTGCATTTTAGGGCATTTGCTCTTTATGATGTTTCCCTGAGTCAACAGAGATGGTTGTCCTGTGGGTCCACATAGTCCATGTAATTCAAAAGAAGGGAGTTTTTTAGCTTAGAAATGTATCTTGACAGAGATAATAATTCTGTACTGTCTAAAAGATGAAAACAATCATCATGTTTCACCAAAAACTACTAGAAATGTTTGGAAGCCAATACTCTTTTGTGTCTTTCTTCATTATGTTACTGTATGGTGTTGTGGTGCTGTTGGAAGTTACTATTTTTACAGAAAATGAAGCAGCACTACTTGTCTCAGCCACATTCAGCCTCACAAAACTCAGGAGCCTATGAAGTGCATGCATTTTACTTCAGATCATCCCTGGCTAAAAAGCAGAAACTGCTCTGGCAGCAGACCAGTCAATAGGCCAGACCTCACTTCTGTCAAAATATGATAAAACCACCTTCTCCATGGGAAAAGAGTGGGGGGAGAGTTTGCAAGAGGTTATTCATGTAATGCCACTGCTAACCCCTATCTGTCCTTCTCCAGGGTGTCACAGCAGGGCTCAAGTCAGCCCTCTGCTGTTCTGAAGACTACTTCCTGAGGGTCTGAGCTGGGATGTGAGCCTTCTATCCAGACATGCCTTCTTGCCATGCTGAGTCTTATATTGTTGGTGTTGTTGCCAAATACTTTATAAAGAATAGTATTTATTCCTTCTAGAGTTTTCTTAAGATTAGCTAGAAATGTTTACAGGTAGGAACAAAAGAAAGTATATGCAAGACCATAATTTTGAACATCAGTGACATTTTGGGCTTCTGTTTTCACTGATTCATACACAAAGAGAGTACACTTAAATGTAGACCTAGAAACCAGCTTTCACATAACTTCCAGAATTTTCTGTCCATAATGACTTATTATATGAAGCACTGTAGTCCTCTTGAATGTCTACCTATATGCTTAAAATTCCTACCTCCAGGTATTTCTTGTTATGTTAGAGTTTACAAAGCCATGCTTGTGAATATGTACAAACAAAACCCAGTAAGACCTCATGCCTAAGAGTACTGAGTATAGAAGAAATTAAGGCATTTGACACACATGCATAATAAACTATATCCACAACAGAACGCTTCTGAGTAATATCAGCTAGCCTGGAACTGTGAAAACAATTGATGTTAAATGTGAGTGTAGACATAGCATAGTGTATCAGATGCTTTCACAGTTTCTAAATTATGTCAGAGTACGCTTTTCATATGATTTGCAAAAATTAACCTTTGGGCAACATATAATTATAACAAAAGTGACGTGAAAGTATGTTAGGTAGTAGAATGTCCTGTAAGTATTTGGTAATAATTATTTTGTAATTATTTGTTATAACCCATGGATATATCTTAAAAATATGTAAGTTCATCAAGTAGTTTAAAGTTATGAAACAGCAGACTGGAAGGTTTTGAGACCTAGACGGCTGTCTTTACTGGATGACATCTTTGATATCTGCCATTTGTCTTACTTCTTAAAAGCCAGAGAAGCTGAATACAAAACCAAATGTTTACATCTTCACCCCACTAGAAAGCAGAATTGATATTATTTATAAAATATGCAAAATCTAGTTTTGCCTTTTCTACCATGTCAGAATATCCTATTTCCTGTAACTGTTTTAATGTCCTGCCTGTGCCTAGTCAGAAGAATTAACCTAAAGGTATTTAGGTAACTTCACCTATTAGTAAACCGATGCTGTGTTGGAGTAACTCCCTGAACTGGGAGCAGTCTCCGACAGTTTGTGTCTATTAGTAGGAGGCAGCACATATGGGATAACAGCCAAAATGCTCTGCAGACTACACGCATGGTGCAGGAAGAATGGACTGGGAAGAAGTCCAGTTCTCCAACAGAAGGCTGGTAAGTATAGGGCCAATCCCTGGCAAGTCAAGGGATGATGGGGCAGAGTGCCAGCAGACAGCTGCCATGGCCCTGATAGAACAAATGCCACCTCCACTAAACTTCACAAAGGCCAAAAGCCACCTTTTAACTGCCTCAGGCGAAACGGGGGTACTGTCATCCTTCTCCACGTTATCATTCTTGTATCTCTTTACTGGGGCACCTCCTCACATTCACATTCAATGCAAGTCAGCCAACAGACCTGATTTCATATGGTTTGTAATGTTTTGAGGCTCTCAGCAAGCCCAGAGAACTTGATGCATTAACACCACGTGCAAACAATGTGCTAATCAGCAAAATCAGAAGCAGCAATAAAAAGATTGCAGAGTTTAATTCAGAGTTTAATTCATCTAAGGGCAATGGGAGTGACTGCATAGGAATGCTATCAGGCACCTTACTCAGTCAAGTAAGTAACCATTTGTTACTGCAGCTGGATTTTACCTTGCTATGATCTGACAGCAGCACAGCAGACTGCCACACTGCTCTGAGCTCATCTCCTGTTGTGACATCATCAGCAAGCACTTGGCAGCTGAAGCTATACATGACTTCATGACTTTGTTCCAAAAGAACAATGCTACTTAGTCTTGTCTGAGACAATGAGGCTGTCACAGTAACTCTCTTCTGCACAAAGCTGATGAGAAAAATCCAGGGTGGACTTCCCAAAGATACAATACCATTTTCAGAAATTCAAAGAAGAAATTCTAGTTCCACGGGACTCAGCAAAGCTTTGCCCAAAATATTCAGAGTTAGGCTTTTAACATTTCAGCAGTAGCAGGTCTTTTACAGTTTATTTTTGGGGGGAGGGGAAGATGGAAAGCTACATCAATGGTGAGGACATTGCTCAGAAAGCTCTCCCATCCCCTGGGAATTGCTAAGCTTGCTTTTATATCTCTTATGTATAGGAATCAAGCGGCAAGCAGAATAAAAGCAAAACTCGGCTTGAAAGCACAGAGAGTGAAGTCCATTGAAATATTAAGCAAGCTCCTCTTTCCTCAGGCCAAACTCGTCCATTAACCTGAAGCAATCTTCAGAGACATGCTTTTCATTCCAATGCTGTTTCCAACAGCATTTTGCATTTTTATCGCTGTGGCACATTTTATAGTATGAAACAGCAACAAGTTACCAATCCATAATAAAAGGTTACTGCCCCACCTTCCAAATTCAGTTCCCTGTTCAATTGCTGACAAGCTCTGTAACTGAGTAGGTCAGTGTCTCATTATCGTGTACAAAAGATCAAAAAAAGTGTTAAAAAACACAGATGTTTAAATTCTGAGAGTATTAGTAGAAAAAACCAGATGAATCTTTGTTAAGAGAGAAGAATGATGCTGTAGAGGAGCAAGGTGAGGCACACAAGAAACAGTCAGAGAAAATGATATACTATTCAATATTATAAAAGATTTCTAGCAGGGAGAACAGTCTGAATTCTATACTTATATATCATCAAAGACACGATGGATTTACTAGGCAGCAAAACTTTGTAGTGATCCTACTGTGAAAAACAAGCAATGCCATCTCCTGTATGTGTAAACTTCTGATTTCTTCTGTGACTGAAGGAGTAAAAGGTGTTGAAGGAGGCTGGGCTTTTTTTTGGTGTAGGAATCCAGGCAGCATTGAGAACAACGCAAGAAACACCATTTGCAGATATTTATTTAATTTAATTACATCTTATCACTGAAGTCATATAATGTCAATTACCTGGTGGTTATTATATGAAGCAAAATTTCAAAATTCTGGCAACTTTAGTAGACGGGCCAAGAGGTAAATATCAATATTGATGGAAGGATGGTTATCACCATAGTGATACTATTAGGTTAAGTAATGTTATGATAAGCTTGTTAGAACATTTGAACATAAAATTTATTACATACACTTTTTTTTTTCAGTTATATGAAGATTTACCCTGAGGAAATCTTCAGTTTGTCAGCTGATGACAGTATCAAAGAAAGGTAACTCCACTGATCTTGTAACTGTGGTTTGTGGGTGTCTATATTTTAAAGAGATAATTTCCAAACAAGCAGAGTTCTTTAAGCTGAAACAGCTACATGCGCATTCACTTGTATAGACGAATAGACGCTATATATTGAATAGACGTTTCCTGTTGCACACAACCAAGAGACTTCCATGCTGTAGTATCTGTACTAAAGAACCTGCCCAGTTCCTCACCATGCTGAACACATAAATAAACTTTGAGCAATTTCAGTCCCATGTCATTCAAAAAAAAAAAAAATAGTAAAAATATTTTCCTGTCTGAAGTCAGAAAGAAAGAAATTAAGATAAGAACTGAAAGTATATGCATACAACAGGATTTGAGGTTATTGTTAAATAAATTCTCTTTCAGTCCCTCAATATAGCACTAAAAATACTCTTCTGACAGCAACTCCTAGAATTCCTAAGATTAAAACCACCACCACCAAATCATTTGATATAACAGTCTATCAGCTCAGGACACCTATGAGACATGCCTGTGTGATCAAGCTTAAAATAATTAGAAATTGAAACATTTATCAATAAGGCCATCTTCTGTGGCCTGAGTTCACACAACTTCCTGTGAGAGCTGTAAGACTCCACCTTGGTGGCTCACAACCAGCTTGGGAATAACTCTCCCCTTAGATTTTCTTTACACACAGGCACTATTCTTCTTGACCTGACAGCATCAGTGAAGTGATGAATGAAGAATCTGGTCCTGTCAATACAAAATAAAGAAGAAAAAAAAAAAAAAAAACCCACAAAAAAAACCCCACACAAAAAAGAGCAAGAAATTTGGACTTAGCGGTAAAAGTAGACATTCAAAGCTTCCTTCCCTCAGAGCAAGCAGCTGTGGTTATTATCACACACCTGTAAGTACAGGTGGAAGTCTTGGGATTTCTTAAGCTGAGAACAAGATCCCTTCCTCCTAACACAGAAAGACTATCATCTCTGGAAATTCTTTCTGAGCCACAGGTACAAGCTGTAAAGCACCTGAAGACAAAAAAGTTCACTTTTTCTGCAAAAGATGTGTGAGATTCCTGAAAAGTATGAGAATGGGTGACAGACCCCTGCAATGGAGGAAGGCCCAGAGGAGATGGGCAAGAACAATGTGCTAAAGGAAGAATGTAAGGAAAAACAATGAATTGTCATAAAGAAAGATGAAATTATCTCAGCACAAGAGGGACCGGATAGAAAATTTTGCTTTAGGAATACAGCTGCATCATTCAATCCTAAGATTGAATAAACAGCCTTCCCTGAAGTAATTAGTCAAGAATAATGTTTTCCTGAGCTAACCAGGCCAGCGTGGGAGGGTAGTCTGTATGTGACTCAACCCAATATAATGTACAGAAACTAGACAACTCAAAAAATCAGCTTGGAAGATATTAACTGGCTTGAGCTGAGTGTAACCTGCATATTTCTTCCCAGTAACTGTGAGGAAACAGTGTCATGATAGCAAGCATTTAGAGACCAGTAATGGGAATTTGCACAGCATATTTGAATTGTGATTTCACTATATATTGCAGCTGCTATATTGTGATTGTGCTGCAATTCCAGTATATTGCTGTGACATTCTGCTGAATCAAAGTCCTGCATTACATCTATGAGAACTTGGTTAGAGAGTAAGGGACTATGGATGCAGGCTACTAAATGAGCCCAACACAAAAGAAGACACCAGTACTGGATGCAAGACCTCTTCCTTTCTCTGGATTACCTGTCCCAGGTCACTGTATTGAAGAGCTCCCAGTAGAAAGTCACACATTTTTCATGGCATCAAATACTGAAGCATTGGTTCTTCTACAGATGACCAGTATAGCTTCAGACTCTGCATCTTTAATGGTCACATCCAATGAAACCTGACAGGAAATGAGAAGCCTGCCTGATTTGCTCAAGTCCTGCATGAATTAGGAAAAAACCAAACCAAATAAACAAACATTCTAATGACTGGTCTGATAATATTCTTCATACTCATCCCTAACTAAAAGACCACTGGAACCAATTAAGAGGCAGAGGACAATCACTTTTCTCAAGTTCCCAGAACGTGAGCCCAGGCTCTACAATCTATTTGCCCTGTACAATAGGAGGAGGAAGCTACAGGAGGATCAGTGGCTCATTTTGCACAACAAAAAGCCTGATACTCAATGCTAATTGTACTAATAGTGGCAAGAATGTGGACAGATTTAATTAACAATTTGACAATGTAATGTAACTATTCTCAAGAATGTAATGTAACTATTCTCAAGAGAGGTACTTGAACCTTTCTTTCTCAGTAACTGATTTAAATGCTTTCTTTAATTTAGGAATATTTGACTTTCTTTATCAGCTGTTTCAAGTTAGTCATAGCGGATTAAACAGCAACTTTTCAACACATTTTTTTGCCTATTTTAAAACTTTCAGCCTGTATAACACTGTAAGGCCTTCTGCCCAATTTTGTGCAATAAAATGCTGCAGTTCTATCAAAGATCTCTATATGAAGATAAAATTTCCATTGAAAACATTGAACAAATGCAAAGGAAAATCTCTAGGAGCAATTACTGTCATGTTTTTGAGTCATATATCCTATTTTTCTCTTTCTCATTTATAAACAAATCATTATAATGGCGGAGTATGGTAAATAAACTGCCGTGCTTAAAACAGAAGGCGTTACATACCTGAACATGGAGTCATCAACATGCTTCGGCAGGCTGCGTTTTGGTTGTTAAAAATGGACTATAGCTCAATCACCCTGCCAAAGCTACCTGATGAAGATGTAAACTGTCAGGAAACAGATAAGCCTACAGATTAAAACCTAAAACATATCTCAGGAAAGAAAGAAAGCAAAAAGGCAACTAGGAATAACTGCCTGGGTCCAGAAAAGGAAGTAACAGGAGAAGTCCTTTGGAAAGTATTCAGAGACTGTTGAGGTTTTAGTTTTACCCAAGAAATTATTTTCCTTTTCTTCTTTCTACATTCAGAGTGGGATTTGCTTTGTACTTTCTTCAGCTGCAAGAGAACTCCTTCACGATTCACATAGGGTACCAAGGCCCCAAATCCTAAGAAACCTGAAGGAAAATGAAATGCCAGCAAGGCAGAAGATTTCTTGGACATTTTGATTTCCTTAATTTGCTGCCACAGTTGTTAAGACCACACCAGTGACAACATAAACAAGATGGTAACTGGAAACACAGAAGTAAACAGAGCAGTGACAAAGAACTCCCTCAGTATGACAAGAAGTAATTCAAGTATCTAGCTATTCACTTTTTTACACATAAAACATACCTCTGAATTTGAAAAGTCCCGGTTAGACAGGGAAATCTAATACTTTGCAGAGGTGTAAGAAGAAAAAAAGCTAACACTACACATAGGTCAAATACCCTGCTGCAGCAGAAAGGGAATTGGGTCAACAGGGAGAAGTAAATCAAAATTTCTTTTTAGAAATGGCTCCAATTCCTATCTGTTGAAGGACCTGCCCATTTAAAAATAAATCCCTGTCTATTATTTAAGGATGAAACATTTTTTGCCAATTTTGCTATTTTCTAACTTGCTTGAATTACTTAGTTTATAAAATAGGCTTTGGTGAAGGGCATTGAAGCAAATGTCAGCTGCTTCACGCACACTTGAACAACAACATGCCATTCTACAATTCCAACCTCTGCTTTTTAATTTCCAATCACATCTTTTCAGAGATGTTTATGTAACTGGTGCTAGTGCAGGTACCAGTTGTGGCCAATGAAAATAGTAACTGTTGCAGACCTCTTTAACAGATGATTGCGTGGATGTAACAGATCCCAAAACAAGAGGAAATTTTAACACATGCTTGGAGAACATATTGTGCTTATTAACTAGAATTCTTTTCCTAGCCTTGCCAACAGCAGAGAGCCTTCATCTTCTCCTTCTATGCTGCTACCAAACAAGAGAGATTGTGAAAGAGTGATGAGTAGGGTGCAGTGCTAGAAGAGGCAATTGCTAAAAAACAATCAGTTGTTTCTGTGCCAGTCTGTTTTCCCCACTTCGGAACTCTCTGGTACTGAGAACCCTCATGGGTCTAGTAAAGTTCACACGTAGCCCTGACATGACTACATCAGGAGTTAACAACACTTTTTTCTGAAAGAAAAAAAAAATAGCTGCTGCAGGAGAAATTCAAGCCTGTTGTCAGAATAGGCTGCATCTCTTCTTAGAAAAACCTCTGCTAAGAGGAAAGGAAGACAACTGGGCAACAATCCCCTCTTCAGCATGTACTTCTGAAACCATCCAGACAAGGACTAATCAACCCTCTCAACAGAAGAAATATTTATTTGAGTTAGCTGTTAAATCAATGCAAACAGCTTAAAGACACAAGGACTCCACACACCAGCCTTCTATCAGTGTACCTAAAATTTAACTTGCAGACTTAGTTTTGTGGGTTGCTTTCCTGAAGGGTTATGAAGCTAAAACACCTGAAGGAAGGGCGCAACAAGCACAGCAGCCAGAGCATAAGGTGAGGGGGGAAACAGGGGACCTTGGCCCAGGTGGAAGGAAATGGTGCTGAACATTAAGAGTAGGAAGCTACCCTTATATTTTCAGAAGCAGCTGACGTAACGCTCATTTCATTCAGAGGAGAGGATTTATTTCTCCTCGTGCCTCGTCTTTGGCCCTGTCTTTAACTTGTATCAGGTGTTGTACTGTTGACCCTCCACTGCCTCTCCACCAGGAGCCCAACCTGCTGCTTTAGTGAGCTGAAGTGCCCCACAGAATGGTGCAACCAGCACCAGAACTGGAGGACATAAGAAGGGTGGTAGTGGGAATACACAGCCAAGTGTCAGGCGGGCTAGTATTGCAGCAATCCACTGTGCCTCAGGAAGTCACACTCGAAATTCCTGAAGAGTAAGACGAGAGGGTATTTTGCAGAGAAAGCAGACACAATCTGCTATCTGGTCACACATGCCAACAGCATAGCAACAGATTTTTAAACATCTTTTCCTTGTCAGTTTTGAATTTTACCAATTTTAAACACAAAGTGTAAGAAGACTTCAGAACTCAACACCTAAACAAGGAAACTAGTAGAAAATAAATATGCAAAATGTGAAGACAGTTTTAGCAAAATCCTGGGAAAAGAGAGAGTAATTAAAAATCTAACACGTAATTTGCTTTTCAGATTTTTAATTAGGTATAATAAATGTACACAAAAGGAAGTATTGACATTTTTGTTCATTTTAAGTGTATGAAATGGTAGGGAAAATAGACACATGGCATGAGTGAGGTCAGAAGTATCAAGACTGGTTTGAAACATTTCAAAATGTCATGCTAACAGGTTAGTAAGGGAAGCTTTTAAAGCTATAATGAACAAGGCTTGTTTAACATCAGAGCTAGAACCCACACTACACACAAGTTTGAAGTTTGACGCAGACTGAGAAAAGCCATTTTCCTCATGTCTTGTATATCCAGGAATTTCAGCTGTGAAGCCTACATTAGGGTTAGCCATTTTCTCTCATTCTGAATGAGTTCACTGACTAAATAAATTATTAGAAAGTAAGTGCAAACTGCTGCACTACTTTGTCATGCTAAATCTATTACTAGAAAGAGTCTTAATAAGGCTGAAGAAGAGGCAGCAGCATTTGAGATATTATAAACCAGTCTAGCACCAAGCAACTCCAAAGTCTAGTTCCCTATTTGCCTTTTGGTGGATGCCTTTTGGGGAGTGAAAAGAGGAAGGAAATAAATCGACTGTATACTGCAAAGCCATAATGTCTGACTCCCTTGATAAGGAAAAAACTTACTTCATTTCCTGAAGCTACACATGGTTGACATGCGAGTTAATTTCAAAACCAAGGACAACACTCTACTAGATACAGTGCTTATGGGAAGATGACCCTACCACATACTGGGACTGTATATTACCAGGGTACTTTAGCAAGCAGTCACTGTGAACAGTACGCTGTCTTATTGATCCTGCCAACAGTGCAGTAACATACAGTGTTCAGCTCAGCCCGGCACTTCAGGACTATTTTTAAGTGCCCTCAAAACAAAAGTCGCTTTTGCAGCTCTCGTTAGCTATGCTAATTAATTCTCCTCATCACCCTCAAAACACACATGTGGTGAACAGTTTCTCTAAAAGAAGAGGTTCATTTACATACCTCACCCAAAGGGATCCAGGAATTAGACTTTTTGCAGTGCTTCAAATGCATAGCAAACTCAAGCTGGAAGTTTTCCCAGACTGAAATGTGCATCTTATCTATCTTTCTGCAGTTCTTGCAGATGTTAGCTGACCTAATTCTGTTCTTTCTAAAATGAGTGAAAACTACTTACTGGGGATTACCAAAGCCAACATTAAAAGGCTTGACAAAGCACTAGATGTACAACCACCTGAACTTCCCTCTCAGCCAGATTCAGTTCCCATCCCCTGTAAGAATAAGATAGATGTTGTAAAAAAAGTAAATTTCTAGGTGTCTTCAATCTTGCAAACTTCCCTTCTGGAAGCAATTCAGATTTTGTAAATTAATTGCATATTCTAATTCTGAGACGCTTGCATCTTCAATATATTAAAAGTGTATCAAACTGAAATAATAATTAAGAGAAAATATGATCTTATTTGTATGACTGCTTAATTACTGTTTTAGAATTCTGGAGAGTCTTACATACAGAATTAGAAAGAATTTAGTTTTTAAACTAAATTTCTTGGCCTACCAAAGTGAAAACTGAGGTTCGTGACTTCTAGGCAGGTACTTCTACGACTTCAAAATAGTCATTAGGCAGAATCACATAGCCTTTTCCTGCCAATATGTCTTTATCTTTCTGAAACTGAACAATTTCTCTCAGTTTTTCAATTTGTCTTTCCTGTCGCCGGCATCGCTGTTGCGCTGTCTTGAGCTTCTTCCGCAGTTTTTCAACTTGTTCCTCCAGCTGTTGAATTCTTTTCCGCTGATGAACTGTATCCTCTACGGTATAGTTATGATCGCAAAAAACAGCAAGATTGCTGGGGGTCTGGAGAGGGGGCATCAATAATCTAATACTTGGATCTATAAATCTGGCATGTATTTGAGACAAATGGAAAGAAGGAGCTGATGGAGATGGTGGTAGTACTGGAGCTGCTGGTGGTGGTGGTGGAGGTGGTGGTGGCAGTGGCAGTGGCAGTGGAGGAGGTGGCAGTGGAGGAGGTGGCAGTGGATCTTCCGGCTGCTCTGCAAGTTCTTCAGACTAGAAAGAATATGAGAAAAAATTACATTTTCATGTTTAACATTGTTTACAACACAACTCCCTTATTACAGCCCCAGAATAACTTAAACAAACAGGATTTAAATTGATAAAATAAATTTCAAAGCCAAGATTTTCAAAACTGGCAAATATTGCTGGACCTACTTTGTCTAGCTTCTCAAATGGACATATTTTTAAGCAGCTTCATCTTAAGAGCTCTTTGAAACTCAAGCCCTTGATGTCTAAATATTTTTTTTGAAGATCAGATTTTTGAAATCTATATCCACAATTATCTAAGAAGCAAGAACACAGGCTGCAGTTCCATAAAACGGAGTTCAGACGACATAGTAACTCCTTGCTGCCATCCCATTCCCCTTTGTCCCTCCTTTTTCTGCTGCATTATACCACTATGTAACTGAACCTATCAGCTAACTTAACCAAAAACACATCAGAAGTGGACAATCTTCTGCTGACGCAGAATAAGGGTCAGCTACTGAGTGGGCTGATAGGGTGGCAGAGCAGAGATAGACACAGCAAGACCAGTCTTCTCAACAACTGGAAGGGACTCTGTCATTGGTTTTGGGCTGCAGCATAAGGGTTTGGTTTCAGGAGACATCACGAACGAAAATAAACAGCTCTTCAACATCAAAGCAGCCCTCTCATCCTTGGTATTTGCTCTTTGCTCAAACATAGTTGCTTAAATGACAGAAAGCTATTTGATCGCTTTAAATTTTCTGCATAAATTTTCTGTCCACTACTAAATGTCAAAGCAATGCAACACAAGGTATGACCTACACCTGCCTTGATATGCGGGAAAAGTGAGAATCATAGATTTATAGAATGGTTTGAGTTGGAAGGGACCCTAAAGATCATCTGGTGTCAACATCCCTCCAGCATAGGCAGGGACACCTTTCACTAGATCAGGTTGTTCAGAGCTCCACCCAACCTGACCTTGAACACTTCTGGGGATGGAACATTCACGGCTGCTCTGGGCAACCTGTTCCAGTGCCTCACCACCCTCACTAGAGAATTTTTAACTAATATCTAATCTAAACCTGCCCTCTTGCAGTTTAAGGCCATTCCCCCTTGGCCTGTCACTACCTGCCCTTGTAAAAAAGTCCCTTTCCAGCCTTCCTGTAGGCCCCTTTTAGATACTGGAAAGTTGCTATGAGGTCTCCACACCACCTTCTCTTCTGCAGGCTGAACATCCCCCACTTTTTCAGCCTGTCTCTCTAAGAGGGGTGCTCCATCCCTTTAGTCATCTTCCTGGCCATCTCTGGACTCACTCCAGCAGGTCTATGTCCTTCCTGTGCTGGGACCCCAGAGCTGGATGGAGTGTTCAACGTGGGATCTCACCAGAGCAAAGCAGAGAGGCAGAATCCCCTCCCTGGCCCTGCTGCCCACGCTGCTTTGGATGCAGCCCAGGACTGGTCTTGTGGGCTGTGAGCTCACACTGCCAGGTCATGTTAAGATACAGGACTGCATAGCTGGCAGATGGAATGGACAGGGTAGAGAAGCACAGTTCTCCCTTTTGGCAGCAGCAAAATATCAATTGGCTCCACTGCAGGGTCTTTTTGCAGATAAAACTGCAGGTTTTATCACATTGCTCTTGACGGGTCCACTTGTACAGTTCAGGACAACAGAGGTCCCAAACCACTTAAGTATAGGCCAGAACAGAGAATCAGATTCTTTCTTCCCCGAAGGGATCCAGTAGAATTCAGAAATGCTACTATGCACATGTTGATTGAAAAAGCACTGTTGAAACCAAAGAGCTTGCACATTGCCTGGTAAAAGGAAAGCTTAAAACATTCTCAGTAAAACAGGCACTGAAACTTTTTTCTACCTATCCACCTATTGCCAATACTATTAGTACAAAGAAAAGCATAAGGACCAAGAAAATGTTGATTTTAAGGACAGCAAACAGTCCTCACCATTAAAATATCAAGCTCATCAGATCTGAAGGTCATATAATTGACATCCTTGACTTAACACACAAACAAGATAGTATTAGATGTTTGGGTATCTAACTGTCCCTCATACAAACTACAACGCTTGGCAGACAGTAACTGAAAAGGCAGTTTGGTGATTGGTATTGAAGGGAAGTCTAATATGCACTCAAATATAATTGATCATGTGAATGTACAAAACCAGCCAACTACCAGTCTTATTTCTGTTATTAAAAACTGCTGCTATTAGCCTACCTAATTCACATATGAATATTCTAAAGAGCTTGACTCTATCACCTGTCACTATCAAATTTTTCTATGAAAAAACCCTACAGGACAAAGATAGAGGCAGCGAAAGTAATTCTTGCTAAAAACAAAATCAAAAATCAGATCACTGCTGGACTGTTGAATTCAGAGAGACTTCTATTTGAAGCTATAGGGCATATGCTACCTCTATATACAAATTCATATTGTCACAACATATCACAGAGAACAGATCTTTGGTATCACTGTGACATCGCCAGTGACTTCTAATTACTTCTTCCAGCCAATAAATGCTTCTCCTAAGACATAAGTAAAGGAAAATAAAAAATACCAAATAACATAGTGTGAAAGATAAAAACCTGTATTTCAAAATCAGTGTGGATTCAACTCCAAAACAACCACTACTATTCTTTGTTATTACATTATTACTTGAAGATATGTGGCAGTTTATTCAAAAGTGCCATGAGACAAATAAGAACAGAACTAAATCCTTCAAAATTAAAAGGCACTCACTCCTCTGTGTTTTTGTAGATCCAGGTATGACAGCAAAACTGGGAACGTGGCTCACTACTAATCCTGCTGCACCAACAGTACTTTTGCAGACTACCCTATACACCCATTCAGCTTTCAGACTGTAAAAAAATGTTCAAGTATTTTACACACAACGAAGAAAACGTGTATTGCACAGATAAGCAAGGATGTGTAATCAAACAAAAAACACAGCCATATTTCCCTGTAAATTGTCTGTCTCCTTATTTACATTCTGTTTATAGTCTCTTATCTGTTACTAGCCACTTTACATTTTTCAAATGCATTGCTTTTTTATTTCTGCAACAGTCGAATATTGTATATAAAGAGAAAAACTGAATAAGAAAAATCTGAGTTTTCCTCTGTGCACTTCATCCCATTACAGTCTTTTCCTCTCTAGACCTACACTATCTACCACTGTCTCCTCTGCCACTTTCTCTATGGCAGAGCGATGAGAGATCAAGTATTTTAAAACCTTTAAAGGAGTTAAAAATCAATCTTTTCCATTCTTGTCTTGAAGTTATTATATCAAGAAGGAAGAACTCCTAAGTGACTTGCATCTCATAGTAAATTGCTCTAGTGGCATAGTGAAGGGAACAGTACCTCACACAGTAGACTCTACGATCAGAATTCAAGGACCACAAGGTTGAACACAAGGTTAAGGGAAGGCAGAGTTGGTCTCCGGAGAGACAGATAACAGGTGCAGGTAAGATTCTGCCACTCACTTTTACTTTGCAAAGCCAGAGGGCAGAGCCCTCTTAAGAGGGCTCCCTTAAGAGTTAAAGTTTCCACCATCTCTTCAATGCTAGCAGTAGCCATCAGCCACGGCAAGAGAACAGTACCATTTGCAAGCAATTATGTACGCACTCTCAGACTCCAAATATGCAGGAAATGCTGCAGAACAGCTTAACTACAGTGCAATATCTTCTTACTTTGTTGCCATTGCATTTAATTCAGCACATGGATGCTGAATTAAACAGATACATGAGCAGGTCAGAACCAGCATCTGCCTGTACAACACTCTGCATTCCAAAGCCTCGGAGAGCTTCACAAAAAACAAGAACAGCTATTGGAAGTGTTTCAGTCACCGCAGCCCTCCTGGTGACCCCAGGTGCATAGCCTCAGCATCCTGCCAGCCTTAATCTTTCCCAGCCTGCATCCTCTCTCCCTGCTCGCTGCCCTGCCACGCTGCAACCAACCAGTGACATGCAGGATGCGTTCCAGCACCTGCAGCCATGGGTGCTGTGGGTTTACCTTTTCACCGGGTTCGGTGTAAGAAAATATTGTGGGCACAGCATTCTCTTTTAGGAGCTTGTTATTGCATTCCCTCTTAAAGCAATCGGGGGTAAAGTGTTCTGAGCAAATGCTGCTGTACTTGGTCGGCTTGAAGTTTTTCCTCTTAACAGCAGCTTCCCACTTCTTGCAAAGATCGGGTCTCGTAAGAGGAAACCTGCAAGTAAGAGGCACTTTCAGCTTTTCTGGAAAGCTTTATAACGCGTGGCTCACGGCCGGAGCCAAACCCCTCCTACCACCCAGCCTTGGGGGGGTCCCAGCCCGCTCTCGCTCTGAAACAGGCGGCTCGGAGGGTCCCGTCCCTCGGGTTTCCCCGGGAAGACGTCGGCAGGGGCGGGCGAGGATCCCCACCCTCAGCGGCCGCGAACAGACACGTTCGTCTGTCTGCCCGCACGTCCAGCGGCCAGTGAGCCCCCGCTCGCGCTCCGTTCCCGCGGACTCGCGCGCGCGGGCCCGCGCTGGCCCCGCC
>VZTJ01000242.1:867090-920210 GCA_013397795.1 Orthonyx spaldingii
GCAGAACGCCGAGCTCGCCGCCACCGCCAACCTCCTCCGCGCCCAGGTCACCCAGCTGCAGGGTCGCGTCCGCAGCCACCTCTCCTCCGGCTGCCACATCAACGCCGCCGGGCATCCTCCTCCTCCTCCTNGGCCGCCGCCGCGCCGGAGACCAGCGCCTGCTGAGGAGGGACACCCCGCCGGCCCCGGCCCCGGCCCCGGCCCCATCCCGCCCGGGGGCACCGCGGGGCCAAGGTGCGCGCCCGCCGCCGCCCTTCTGCTATTATTATTATTATTATTATTTTTATTATTATTAATTATTTTTATTTATTTGCGCCCGAAGAAGGCGGTTTGTTTGCGGGAGCCGGGTGTTGCTAAGCGTTTCCCGAGTTCTGTCGATGTCGCATTCAGCAGCGAGGGTCTCCGTGGGTGGTTCTGGGGCAGGTGGTTGTTAATTTTTCAGTGAAGTACTTGAGGTCTGTAGAGATTTCCGAAAGTAAGAAAATTACTGTTTACAGAAAGATTCAACTTTATTTTCATGGGGGATATAAAACGTGTGTTTCCTAATACACCTTACTGAACTGTATAGCAATGGATAAGCTTTTCAAACTTAAAAAAAATAGCCAGAATCATACCTTTTGAAAAGATGTGCGTGTATATATATATATATTTTAAACATAATACGGCTATGTATATTTTCTTGGTATTGATAAAGAACTTTTTTTAAAATACTGTCTTTCTCTAGAGCTTTAATTTGCCATTGAGAGTTTAGACAGCTCTGTGGGTGCTCTTGCACTTACACGGCTTTGATTTTAAAATCAAACCCTGGAGGGAAATGATTTTTGTTGTAAATCTTAAGCAGATTGAAATGCATTGCTGAGTCAGTTACAGGAAAATAGTTTTCTAAAACTGTATGCTCCATATTTCTTGTGCCAGTGCAAACTTGGGGCATTGATAGTTATTTATTGAAACTTGAACACTTTTTGGACGTTGCCTAGACCTTATTTTTCTAGATAACACGTTAGTAGAGAAAATGGTTACTTTGGCAAAAAGAGCTTTACTTTTCTTTTTTTTCCTTCACTGTGTACATTCCAGTAGTGTGTGCTCTTTACATAGTATAGTAACAATTCAGTGCTATACAGAAAAGGGCTCAGGTTTGGGGTGGGTTAGCTGTAAAGGTGATAATTCCATTGTATTCTGTTTGAATAAATCACAGAAATGTTATGGAGAACTAGATTTATTTTTCAGTAGAAATCTGTGTATCTTGCTTCTTGGTCTACTTTGTTCTAAAGAAACTTTCTGCAATACTCTAGAGACAGAAAGAGTCAATGCTAGAATGTGAAATGTTTCTCTGGTTGGGAAGAATCGGTGTGATTTATTTCTTTGTCGAGAATTTACTAGTAGGAGAGTATAGCAAAGGAACTATTTCTTCTGATTAGACATAATCCTCAATAAGTTTTTGAAAGCTTTAGGTCCCTTGCTCGGTGCCACTGCCTCGCACGCTTCTGCTGCACCTGTGTGTTTTGAGCATAGCCAGCCGCTAGCGCAGCGCTGCCGAGCCCTGTGGCGATGGTGCGGTGGGAAGGGTCTGTCGGAGTGTGACGGTCACCTCACCGGGAGCGCCCCCGGGCGGGGGCCGCGGGCCGGCCCTGCCGCGGGGGGAAGGCAGGGCTTCTCCTGAACAGATCCAGCTGCAGTGTGGGGCCCTCTCCCCTCGTTGAAACTGTGCTAAAAACTCTGCTTGAACTCAGAGGCAAATCTTTCATGGGGATATGTGTCTCTGCCAGCTGGTGAAAAGGGGAAATCGTACAAGGAGCCAAGAGGGCATAGACATCTCTATGTGTACAGCAATTGCTCAGATCTGTTAAAGCCGCTTAGGAGCTGGTAAACATCTCTTTCTTCTTCTGAAGGCTGCAGCTGATGATTTCAAATACAATAAGAACGGGATAGACTCACAGTTTTTCATGCTTTTATTGGGGATATGTGAGTGCTATCTGTTCAGAAAGTTGAACTGCAGCAATCAAGTGCGTGAGCTTTTCCTTTTAGTGCATAGTCGTTCCTGGCACATGTATGAAATTGTATGAAAATGCGTAGTTACACTGTTACTGTAGCTGAGATGCTCTGAAGATATTTCTTTTCTTAATGCATATGCAAATCAGGTAGAAGCCATATTAATCATTGTATAACTGTTTCATCATGTCACCAGAGCCTTTTTTGATGGTTGGAATGATTGCCTGTAACAGTACTTTCTGCTGTTAGAAATACTAATGAGCAGATAAAAAATACTTAGATCTTAACACAGGTTTAAAGACTTCTTAAGGGCATTCTGAACCATACAGCATACAATCTGTAGCACTGCCTATTATATAATAACTGGGTGAAAAATACGGTTTTTACTTTGGTAGTCATCACCCATCAGCGAAGATGCTGCAAGTCTGGAGAAAATGATAAAAAACTTCTTTCCCCCCATACTTAACATTTTTACCTAGTGAGAGAGGTCGTGCTGCCTGGTAGATGTGAGATACTTTACTGCATATGTAGTGAGGTGGGGGTTTCTTTAAGGAATCCTGGAAGAAATCATAAAAAATTACATGGGTAAACACTGCTGCTTTGGTCCTTGTCTTTGTAAACGAGTGTAGGGCTAGATAAAGATCTTCTGGTAGAACACGGGACAATGATAAATGCAGCTGTGCAATATTTGTTCTTTACTTACTTCATAATTTCTGGTCATAATAAATTAGCAATATCCAAGCGACGTGGGGGATCCATAAGGCACGGGAAATCTCTGCAATTCCCCCTCCTAGACACGGGCAAGGCTCTAGTGGACTGTAGTCTAGCAGGGTTATAATGAGCTCCCCCTTTCCAGTGTGGTAATGTTAAAGCTGAAAACCACCCCACATTACCTCTCTTGAGTTTGAACTTTCTGCAAGAGCCGTCTTGCACCCAGCATCTCAAAGACCTCATGTGGTAACTTCTTTCATAGCCTGCTTTCTGTTCTAGCTGACATCTGTTCAGTGGCAGAAGTGGCGACAGGCCAGATCTCCTACCCTGATGGCTGATGAGAGATTGCTAGTGAGGCTTGCAGCTCCAGCTGTCTGCCAGAGCCTACTATTCTGGTAGAAGAGTTGTCCTAAAGAAATGTGTTTTCTGTGGAGTGACAGGTTGCCTTCATAAATGCATTCTTTTGTCTGGCATTTAGGCTAAGACACAGGATCTAACACTGACATGACCAAAATTTGAGAATGGTGTTGGGGTTTTTTCTGCTGCTTGGGTTGGTTCTGCTAGAGGTTGCTGCATTTTGTGCAGACATTTGAGTGGAAAGCCTAAGCACCTAACACCTTAAACCAATATAAAAAGACTCAGGAGTACTTACCTGCTGCAGCTCTCAGACTTGATTGTTCCTGTCTTCTAAAATGTACCAATACTCTGACTTTTAGCCCTGCAGTGTTCCTAGATCTTTAAATATGGCCTCTCTATTTTGTCTGCCTTTTTTCTTCACTTTGTTGCTAAATGTATGTGTCTTTCAGGTTTTGATTTTCTGCCAAAAACTTTGGTCACTGTGAGATGCTACAAGATAGATACTGGGTAAAATTTTTCCAGACTGTTTGTATGATTTGCATCTATGTAGCTCCTTTACAGTAACTTCAAGCAAGTTGGCTGTGTGTTACTGTAACAAAAAAAACCAAACCAAACCAAAACAAACAAACAAAAAAAACCAAACAACAAAAAAGCCCTCGAAAACAAAACCCAAAAAAAACCAAACAAAAAAATTAAAACCCCAAAATAAAACAGTTTATGTTCACTGTTAGCTCAGTGCTTTTTAGCATTTTTCTTCATCATTCAAAAGTACCATGCTTTGTTATACTTGTGCACACTATTTGCTAGTCCTTGCAAAGACTCGTGCTGCATGACTTGATTTGCAGGCTACCCTCATGTCCTTCTAATCTGGTTTTCATTCCACATGTGAGCGCATCACAAATAAAGATCCCTTTTTGTTTCTTTGCCCCAGGTGTAATCTGCTCTGGAGACTACATAGTCTCCTCCTTTCTCAGTGTTGGTTGCTGGATGCTTGCTCCTGTGCACATTTCGTGTGCTGCTCAGCAGTTTTTGAATGTGCTTGAGCCGATGTCTTGGTTTAGATGTGAAGTGCCTTCTGGTTTAGGTGCTACAGCAAAATAGTTTGATTCATATATGACTTTGATTTATTTGAGTTGTTATCAGATCTTTTCTGTCTTGGGAAGTAGGAGGGGACATGTTTCCAGTAAGGGAAGTCTTGTTCACTCCTTCCTAGGGCAGAGGGTGGAGCCCCAATCAGATCTGCCCCTGCTTGCTCTGAGTGCAAGGAAGCTGCTCTGATAACACTGACTAAAATGATGCCATTGCTGGGAAAGTTGGTTGGTTTGGTCTCCAACCTAGTGAAGTCTGTTGGAATCACAAGGTTTCCAGACAGGTCCGGATAGCTGGTGAGTTGTCCTTGAAACTTTCACTGTGATTCCAGGTCAAGCCCATTTGGTATGTTTAGAGAGCCTTTCCAAAAACACAAGTGCTTTGCATACTTTGAGAAGCATAGGTGTTTGGATATGATAAGTCCTGATCATGGTGAGAAGTGATTCTGGTGGTGATGGTCATATTTTCTGTTATGAGCCTTTGACAGTCTTCCAAAAGGAGAATATCTCAACAGATCTGGACTCTTCACTGTATGTCAGTAGTCACTACTGATTGTCATGCACTGTTCAAGATCAAGGGTGGCCCTACGACAGTTCTCTGTTATCTTGGTTTGTATTTATGTCTTTACAGAAGAAAGAGTCACAAGGCATCCTGTTTTCCTTTAAATATCTGACTGACTGTCTCACCTTTGACAAAGGAGTGATCTCCCCAGGTTAAGCCCTGAGGCATTATGCAGTTTGCAGCTGTTAAAGTGGAAATTTATTTGGCAACTAATTTTTAATGTTATGTAAGTCATTGATACTTCCCAAAGTACTGAATAATATTGTTTGATAGTGTCTGAAGTACAGGTGCGTGCTATGACTGAATTACTAGTTGTGCTGAAAATAGTATCTTGGCTGCCATAACTGGAGTCTTAACGATCGAAATCCAGCGACTTCTTAGAGAAAATTTTTCTATATGTGAAATTAGTATGCAAGAGAAAAAAACCCACCTATTTGTAGCATAAGTCATTCTATGATGTATTTTATGTGTCCTGCTTCTGGAGTCCAAGTTAAAAAAGGAAAAGCAATGAGTTACATTTTCATTTATTCATGTGTGCAGCTGTAACTGCTGCTGAGTAATATTGCTCTTTCCTTACTTGATTCTCCAAATTTCTTTGCTTAGCAAGTAGACAAATTGGAGTATGGCATATCTCTGTACATATTTGATTTGTACAAAACCACTTCCATTTTTCCAGTATTTTGTTTGAAGTTTTACTGTAAGAATGAGCGTTGAAGAGTTCTTAGCGTCTTTTGATGCTCGTTGGTCACTTCTTTTGATCAGTGCTCTCTGTAGTGACTGCTCATCTTCCATCAGAGGTGGACAGTAAAGTCTGTCAGGGATTCACCTCTTTCAATATTTGGCAAGACCTTTATCAGCAGAAAAAATCTTGGACACAAAGCTTTCACAGTGGATAATAATCCTGCAAATGTTAATTGATCCTTCTCATGCCACAGTCACTTGTGGGGTTGCATCAGGGTTTAGTGTATCTGATGAAGAATGTTCAGTGTGACAAAGTGCAGAATCTAAAATTTAGAAGAAACTTGTTAGTCTTGCTGCACGTGGTGCAACTTTACTATGAAGGTGTTGAATTAAATCTGAATATATGGAGACTTAGGCCATTATGGTACTTTATGGGAGACAAGAGGTTTTAGTAATTCATAATTACTCTTCTCCAGTGTTTCAGAGATCTGTCTGTTTTTATCCTGTGAACTGTCTTGCAACTGTTTGTGCTGTGAAACTTCTCTCTTCATAACGACTCAGTAACTTGGAGGCAGAACAGAAGCAACTTCTCCATGAACTGGTCATGTGTGACAAGCTAAATGTAGGTTTCTGAGAAACACTGCAACAGTGAGTGCACAGTGGAGAACCTGCTGTTGTTTGTGTGTTGCTAAAAAGAGTCTAGAAATGTATACACATAAATCATAACACGAGCAGCTTTCTGAGACACCATCCTGTTGCTTTGCTATGGGCATTGATCCTTGCTGCTTGCTTTAATCTGGGAGCACTTTTTCCTAAGCTGTTGCATACCTGAAGGCTTACTTTCTGCATCAGCATAGTCACAAACCGGATCTCTGCTTGGATGTTGAAGCAGTCAGCTTCATACGGGTCAACCAGAATGCTTTGCTCTAGTTGTCTTTGCAGGGTCCCACTGGGGAAGCAGTGGTGGGGAAGAAGGAAACAAGTGTAGGATCTGTATCTTCACACCAGTGCTGTGTATTGAAATTCCACTTTCAGTTGAGTAGTCTTGATAAAAGTGTGTTACTGATGTAAAAACACTGAATCTTGATCTTGTGTCTGCAGGGGACATGAGTTCTTGTGCTGGAGTCCTGCTTTGGGTGATATCCTCTCAAGTCAGTGAGGACTAACTGAAGAAACAGCAAATCCAGACTATATGAACTAATTCTTCTGAAGCACACAGATACCTACAAATGCATGTCGAGGTGTTTTGTGTAGACACCAGCATGCATAGAGAAGGGGATGACCAAAGGAAGGAACTGTGATATTCTTAGCTGCAACAATACAATGGGGTTTTTCATATTCTTTTATTGTGGTCAAATTCTTCCAGAAGAAGACTAAGCTGCATTTCTGTGTGTGACCACAAGGTGATTTTTCAGATTTCCAGTCAAATTGGAGGACTGTCAAATCTTGCAATGCTAAATTAATGCAAAAGGAGAACTTATTTTAAAGTCACATTTAGCCTTAATGTTATCTGAAGTGCTGCAGTTCATGTGTAGTAGTTGACTGTAAGGTGAAATTATGATTATCATACATAACGTTTTAAGGGAGTCACTCTGAATAATTACCTATGTGATGTTTGTGTTTTCATCTGCTGTCAGAAAGTCTCTATCCATAGCATAGCTAGCTGTAAATTGAGTTTTGCTTTGAATTTCTAGTACTAGTAACAAACAGGGTCTGTGATAGTTTAAAGAGTAAATGTTCTGGCTAAATGTTCTGGCTAAAGAATGACCATTTCTGTAGGAATGCTTTGAAGTGATGGTTGGGTTTGAAGTCTTGCTAACATGGAGATAATAGATAGTACCAGTTCACTGTGCGCTAATACACTGCTAGATTCTGATATTTAGTACACTGCTGATAAGATTTACTACTACTGTTACCAACTGGTTAAGAACTAAGTATGGGTGGAATTCTAAGTCACCTAAATAGGGTCCACACAGTCTGGAGAGCTGTCTTGCTGGAGATCAGTAACAGGCTCCCATCCCATACAAGGGAGAGGAAAAAAAATCTTTGATCGCAGTCTCTGTTTTGCTTTTGCAGGTCCAGTTACTTTTCTAGGTTGAGTCCTGTTTTACTCTTACCTCAAAATTTATTTGAATAAATTTGAAAACCTTTCTAATAAGTACCTTGAAGCACGTCTTGCAACTGTTCAGTTACAATCAGTGGTTGTACAACTGTGGTGTTACTTCTGTCATAGATGGAGAAAGCTGAAGAGTCAAGCTTCTCACTGCATCCCTGTTCTTAAACAATGGACTGAACATGTGAAAAATCATGACCAGTAGCTTGAACTCAAGGAGATGTTTGCTACCGTTTTCTTGTTCTCTTCAGAGAGCTTCCGACTGCCCCAAGGGATGTGTCCCTCCTGCCTCATGTGGGAAATTGACCTTTAAGAATTGACAGTTTTAAAATAACTAACTAACTAGCTAAAGATAGTCTTCTGGTACATGCTGAGTAATTTGAAAGATAACATACTGAACTTGACAATCTTTCCCACACCTTTGTTTCATAAATCTCCAGATTTTCTTGTAATGCAGGACACAAGGAATGGAGTAGTGTCAAATAAAGTTAGTGTGCTGTTCCAGAGAGTGTATTTAGTAGGATAGTGTCCTTCTTTTTCCCTAGTAACTGCTATGGAAAGAGAGCAGTAGAAGATACTGATATAAAACTTGCTGTTCTTCATGAGTAGAGGCAGAGTTCAAATTCTTGGATTTGCCCAGCTTTTACTATTATGTCTTTTAACATCCTTCATGGGGGGGTGACAGAAATAGTGAGGAAATACTATCAGGGGTTAAATGTTCTTGTTATATGTAATGTTACATAAGTTATGGCCATAAGTAGCTAGGACACCTATTTATGGTCTGCAAGATGACACCTTCAGAATAGAGATTCCTAAAATGCTGCCAAAGTGTTGTTATCAGTCCAAACCATTTTATGCCAGTTACTAAGTTAGTATTGTAAATCCTTGTGATTTTTGAAAGTCTTTGTGTGCACCCTGTAAGTGAAATCACCTCACAAGCCGGTATGTCTAAGTGGTATGATACCACTCTCCCATCAGGCCAGTAGTGTCTAATAAAGTTCACGCCTTTATTCCTTTCCCTATTGGTAATAGAGATGAGAGTTGAAGTTATCAGCACCAGAAAGGAGAAAAAAAAAAAGAATCCAAGGAAAAAAAATTTATCTCTGAAACAGTATTTAATGGCAATATTTGTTGTATGTTTAAGTGGCAGATAATTAAGACTGCTCTTCAGAATGCTTTTTAACTTACTTTGTTTTGTTATTACTACCTAAGTGTTTTCTAAATGTCTCGTCTTTAGAAACTGTGCCCCTCCCTGTTTGGCCTGATGACTGGTGATTTCACACTTAGCCTTATTTATTTAAAGCCATGGCAACAACCATATTGAAATTTCATCAAGTAAAGCCCAGGTCTGCAAGCTAACTGGTGATGCAAAGGTCTGCTCTCTAATAAAACGCAGCCCATGAAGGATGAGCTCCAAAAGGGAGCTACGCCCTGTCTTCAAGCATTTGCTCTAATTTCAAGGCTTTGCCATGTGGTGTTGCTCAACATGCAGCAAAACAAGTTCTTGCGAGCCCCTTGAGCATTCCTCCGCGTGTAACAGATTAAATATTCAGGCTTCGTTAACTTGCCCGCCCGCCCACCAAGAAAAAAAAACCAAAACCAAACCAAATCAAAACCCACAGAAACAAACCCAAACCCGAAACAAAAGGCCCAACACAAGTTTATCTTGGGGAATTGTTTTGCTTTGTTGCAAAGTGCTGTTAATTACAGAGACGCTTAGTGCAGTTCTAACATGTGAGCCATCAATCTAAACACTCCCAACAGTGATTTTGCTTTGGTTGCGCTTTGCTACTTTGTACAGGACAAAGGGAAGGGAATAAGTGTTGCAATACAGTATTGTGCAATTCCTGTCTTTTAAATAGAAAATGATAGGCAAGTCTGCATAGGCCTCTTGCACACCAAAATTTAGCCACTGATTTTTGCCACTCCCACTCCTCTTAATCAGGAATGGATCTACTGGCTTCTTAAGGTCAAAGGGAAAGCAGGGGAGCAGGGGCGAGAGATTAAGAGGTGGCAGTACCAGGGATATTCTACTGTGAAGGGCCCTGAGCCTCCTGGGCCTTAAAACTCAAGTTAGTCTGTTAGGTTACCTCTAGTTCATGATATCTGAAGGTAATTCTCAGGCTCTCTGTGCAGTGTCTTACTGGGAGAGGTGTCTGGATCTGTATTGCTGAATAAGTCTTTTGGTGAAGTAGCGCTTCGGCTTTCTGGTTTTTTCCATCTGTAGAGTTGCAGGATATTCTTCCAGGGCAGTTTCTCTGTCCTGTAGTGGCTCATCTAAAGCTGGCTTGTTCCTGCAGTTTCTGCCTACACTGAAAAATCTTTCTGATGTTACCACACGTGCTCTCAATGTGTGGTGTTTATGATGGCTAATCTTGTGTGACTCAAAAGAGACCCCGTTAGAAAGGAGTAGGTCCAGTTAGGTGCAGACTGAGAAAGATGAAATCTATCATTCCTGTGCAGCATGTCTTTTTATCAGTTCAACAGAGGAACTAACTCCCATCAGATAAAGGAGAGCTCTTGGGCAATAGGAGCCAGTTTTGAAAACCCTTGTTGGTTTCTGGTTCTTGCTGAGCTTCCATGATGCAGCAAACCCTTAATGATCTGCATTACTATAATCACAATACCTTGTAATGTCATGAGCTGGGGCTGCTGGTAGTATGATGCAAGTTCTGTGGTCCTTAACTGTGTTTCATGCCACATGCTGATTAACAGAATAAGGGATTTCCTGTAAAGGGCAAGAATCCCCTCCCTGCTGTGTCACCACCAGCATCTCCAAGCCCTCTTTTTGTCCAACAGGAGTGTGAGCAAACTGCCACTTCCTACAGCCCTTCAATCCAAACTGGTTCTTCACAGGCCTTCAGGCATGGCACTGAAATTTTCTCCATCAGGGTAGCTCTTCAAAACAAAAGGTGGAAGCAGAGCAGTTCAAATTGGGTTTTGCTTTTCCAGCAGCTTATGTGCAACTAGTTGGTGGGTGGGTGTCTGCCTACATCCTTTCTTGAGTTCTTGTAAGTTGGGTTTATGTGTACCATCTTCTGCTTTACTAAATTAGCTGGCACAGAGGAAGCCTCTGAGAAACCATTTTAAAAATCTCTGCTTTTAGTAGAATTTTATCAAATTACAGCATGTGACTAGATTAAAAAAAAAACCCAATGAAACAAAAAACCCCAACGAAACAAAACAAAACAAAACAAAAAAACCAACCAACCAAACAAAAAAAACCACCAACCAACCAAAGAAACAAAAAAAAACCCAAAACACACAGGCAACTCAAAACAGACAACAAAACAACTTTGTATGGATATCATGGACCCTTTTAAACCTGATTAATTTTGGGAAGTCTTCAAACAGGTATGCTGGCAAGGACATTGCACACAGATGGAGATAGTAGTGAAACAAAATTCAGTAGCTACTCATTTGCTGGATTTGGTCAGGAGAGATTTTAAAGGACACTTCTGAGACCTTTTTTCTGATGTGATTTTTTAAATGTAAACAAGCTACAGGGCTTAGTAATATACAAATGAGGATTATGTCCATTGTAATTTTTTTACATTACTTTTACTAACTGTGTAGTATTATATTTAAAATACTTATTTCTGAGACCAAGTGGATGATACTAGTGGGCATCCTGCACTTGATTAAATGTAAACCATTTTCTTAATTTAGTGATGTGTTTAGGAGAATACTGTAACTTACTGAATATACAGCAGTGATAACTGTGTTTACAATAATTTTCAAATTCCTACTGTTCAGTGGTAGCCAACTTGTGTGAGAATTGAAAGTAAGGCATACTGCAATTGGCAATCTTGGAAAAAATTAACTCAATGCTGCTACCACTAAATACTGTGGGATGGATACCGTGGGTTTAAATGGCAGCAGGATTGTATTCCAAATCTCTATCTTAAGTACTTACGACTAAAAGGCGACTTGCCTTGTGCTCATTTATGTATCCCTGTGTGTAGTACATCAGTTAGAAATCTGTTAATGATTGATTTGTAACATTAGGACCTTAATGGAGATCACAGTGGAGTTTTTGTTTGTTTTTGTTTGTGAACAGACACTTAGACATTTTGGAATGTATAACATTGATCCTTGTGCTGGAATTGTTTACATGCAAAAAGGTATTTATGATTTTTTGCAAACTGCAATGTGCAATTTTGTACATGTGTTTTAAACTACAGAGTTTATAAGGAAGATATTGTATGTACAGTACTTGGACATGAGTATTATTTCTTTGATATAAATATCTAGAGGGAAATTAAAATTGCTTTATATTCATATTTTTGGCTGCGTTTTTTATTATTTCAGCAAGAAATTTAAAAGTCGGCTTAAGGTATAGTGATTTTGGCTTTCTAAAAAGTATTTTTAAATTATGCTTGATACACTGGTTCCTTTGTGTCAACATACTGAAGTGCAAGGAGGGGCAAATTTCGTCTTGTAAAAATGTTGCTCTTTGAGATAACATCCCTATATGCTAGTGCAGCTGCAACTCAGAAAGTAAACTTCTATAAAGAGCAAAAGAGGAGAAGGGACGGTCCAGCTCTGATGATATCAGATTTCAGGCCCTTGCTAAGAAAAGCTGATTGGAGTTGTCAGTGCTGTGGGATGGGTCTCCAGTTACCTATGTCTTGACTTTTCTGGTTGAACAAGTGACAGTAAAACCTTTTTGCTGGTTGAATGCTTCTGAACTACATCTGGAGTAAATCTGTTGAGATAAGGCATTACTTTTTCTTTCCCATGATCGTTCTTATGCGCATCGATGCATCTTGACATGTTCCAAAAGGAGAGCTACTCAGTAAACGTCCCCACGTGCCGAAAACACTTCTGAAGCCCCAGCTGAAAGCTCCCGTGCTCTGGGAAGGCAGCCGTGCCTTCCAGATACATCCTTTCGAACGGGTGACGCTGGGCAGAGTGAGTGCCAAGCCCCACCAAGAATGCAGCGAGGCCGCCAGGCCGAAGGGAGAGCCGAGTGCCAGCTCACACTCCGGCGCACAGCTAGACCCTGCCTTCGCTCTGGGCTGCGTGGGTCCCACGTCTGGCACTGCAGGAACAGTAGAGGGAATGTTTTCTTCTGGGTTAAGATACGAACGCTAGAATTTCAGAAGCATGAGAAAGAAAGCTGGGGAAGGGGAGGGGAAGGAAGCCATGAGCACACTGTTGTTCGAGCTGTTGTATGTTGGCACTGAGGTTTATGACCACATAATCAGTTTGGTGTGGGATTACTGTGACTTCTAAATGTGAGCCGCATCTCCTTCAGTGCTCTGGGGCTTGTTTAATGCTTTTTAATCTCTGTGTCATGCATGGCTTCAGGCTGTGTTTCACACGTGCTAGTCAGACCATTCCTTGCTGACTTCTACTCAAGACAGATGTCTTCATGGGAGAGTCTGTAGCACTGTTGCAATAATCTTCATGCTTTCCAAACTAATTGCAGAGGGGGTGTAGAACAACAAAATGATGTGTGCCTTTAATGATTTGATAGGTGTTTCAGGGTATTAATTTTCTATGTCAGTTTGAACTTCAGAGCATAGTTCTATGGAAAAGTGTTTTGAATATGAAGTATAGGAACCAGTCTACTCGTTCCCTTTAGGCTTTGCGTTCTTCTGGCTTTGAGTGCCGCAGAATGGTGCCTTCAGAAGTGCTCAGGAAGGAGATAGTTGAGACTGACTGTGCTTTATTATCCAGAGAGTGTGGAATAAAAGTAGGTACTTTGCACTGGTTGAATAACTTGCAGGATTGTGTTCAGGTTTGGTTTTTTTTTTTTTTCTGCTGAGAATGTCCCTTTCTTGTTCCTCTCTCTCGGGGTTCCTTGCAAGAGTGAAACAGACATGGCCCTTGCACAACTTTCAAAGCCACAGTTCTAATATAGAACAGCAACTCATAATTTATTCTGGGGCCCTGCACATCTTCCAGGCTAAGGGAGGCAAAGGCCCAGGGGTGCTCTAGCAGCCTATTATTTCTTTTCCTTTAGCCTGGGTGACTGAGGATCTGTCATAGGCCGTTCAGGTAGATCTGGCAGTTGCATCAGTTGCCAGAAGTCAAAAAGCAGATGACACACAAAAGCTGTGAACTTCTCTCACTTGTCCTGATGTGAGCTGGTTACTTTCTGTTTCATCTGTAGCTGGCTGCATTAAAGTAATTTCTAAGTTTTCCTTTTCTCTGGTGTGACATAGCAACGTGGAAGATATGACGTGCGAGTTGCATTGGGTTTCCCCCCAGCAACTGTAAATTAGGTCAGGAAGTGTAAATTACAAGATTTGGACGGATGTTTCATCATCTGAGCCGTTCTCCCAAAATTTGTGTCTTCATCATTCTTGCTACAACTCTCAAATGTCAGTCCCAGAAAGACCCAGCTGCAGGGCAGGTGGAGAGTTAATGACTGTAACTGATGGATTCATCAGTTCAGGGAGGTGGTTGGATGGATGTCCACCTGTGGTCGGCAAGTTGAGTGGGGCTGGAGGCCTGATTCCTGGGATTCCAAGCTGCAAAGGCCAGTCACAGATCCCTGGATACATGTCACATCCCATGATATGACTGCTATGCATAACGCATCGTAAGGGTTGAATTCTGGAGGGTGTCTCAAAGCTCATTCTTCAGGTATCCAGTAACCCAGACCAGGAGATGCAGGAGCAGACAAATAGGGCAGCCAGAGCATATAATTTTTAATCATCACCTTGTAGCTTTTAGTAATCTGTGGAGGCACCTGGAGTCAGCCATTCTCTGAGCCATACTTTTGAGTTAAAAGGGCTCCTGCTCTGCTCTGACCTGGCAGCTCCTGTGCACTTGTAGCCACAGCATCATGTAACCTACAACACAGCAGTAGCTCGGAACACCATGCGCCCTGAGGTAGATATATCTGGGGTTGAGTGTTTATCCTTTGCTCATTTTCTTGGCTATTTTTGTGTGTTTATTTCCTTTAATCAAACAAGTTTTTTCCTTTGAACCTGGTAGGTCCAGTTTCCATAGGGAGCAGGGTATCAAACAGCTCAGCCATCCACGGCCCTGAGATATAGGGCCCACCTGAAAGCAGTAGGATGTATGTTGTTGGCTGCAACTATTCCATCTGCTTGAGAGGCCTTAAGCAGATCTTAGCCCAGAAGGAGGTTTCCGGCATGGCCTGTGCTCTACCTGGAATAGCCATGCCCCTGCATTTCTCTGTTCCTCATCAAACAGCTGGACCTCTGTGGTGGGTTGGCTCTGACTGGATGTCACATTCCCACCAAAGCTGCTCTATCACTTCCCCCCACAACTGGACAGGGGAGAGAAAATATAAGGAAAGGCTCAGGAGTTGAGATAATGACAGGGAGAGATCACTCAATGCTTACCATCACAGGCAAAACAGACTTCACTTGGGTTGAATGTATTACCATTTCAACTCAGAGCAAGATAATATGTAAAACAAATCCTAAAAACACCTTCTCCCTACCCTTCATTCCTTCCTTTCCAGGCTAAACTTTATTCCCAATTCTCTACCTCCTCCCATGAGGTGCAGGGAGATGGGGAGTGGGGGTTATGGTGAGTTCATCACATGTTGTTTCTGCCACGGCTTTCTCCTGGGAGAGGAGTCCTTCCCCTGCTCCACTGTGGGTGCTCCATAGGGTCACGAGTTCTACTAGAAACCTGCAGCAGTGTGGGCCCTTCTCTCCACACGTCTGCAGCTCCCTGCAAGGACCCTGCTCCAGCACAGGCCTCCCACAGAGTCACAGCCTCCTCTCAGGCACCCCTTGTTCCAGCATGAGGGATCTCAGTCCTGGCACCTGGAGCACCTCCTCCATCTCCTTCTCCACCAGCCTGGGTGTCTGCATAGTTGTTCCTCTTGTGTATTCTCACTCCTCTCTTCTCTGGCCACAGTTAATTCTTCGAAATAACTCTTTTTCCTGTTTCAAGATGTTATCACAGAGTCATTACTACCATCTCTGAGTGGCTAGGCCTTGGCCAGTGGCAGGTCCATCCTGGAACCATCTGGCATTGGCTCTGTCAGACATGGGAGAGGCTTCTGGTAGCTTCTCACAGAAGCCACCTCTGTGGTGCCCCTGTTACCAGAACCTTGCCATGTAAACCAAACACAACCTCCTGATGCTCGCTCTGGAATCCCTGATGCTTATAGACAGTTGCAAAGAGAACTTTTTCTTCCTTTCCCCCCTATTTCCATCCCTTCTCTATGCCTGAGCTCTCCTTTGGTGCCTCCCACTCACTGCATTTCTCTAACCCTAACACTGCATCTCCATCTGCTCCCTCAGGCTGCAGCTGGCAGCCTTCCCAGCTCCCCTCCCTCTCTCTTTGCCTTCCCTGCTCAGGTGTGTGTAGGCACTTTGCTGTGCAGCAAACTGAATTCACCCTCCTGAAGGGAGAAGGACAGAGAGAGTGCATACCGCGTTATCCTCCACAGTTTCACCTGTCAATGTACAAAAGCAGAAAATCTCAGTTCAGTGAACTAATAAACTGATTGACAACCGCAGCTTGTAGAAGGGAGGGAGCGTCTGCCTGAGGTGAGTGTCATGAGCCTGCAGGTTCAGCACAGCCTCGCTTCACTGTGCTGGGCAGGGCTGGGGTAAAGCCACAGCAAGAATATGGCCTTTAAAACTGTGTGGGCTTTGTGGATTTGCCCCTTGGTCCTGAGGAGATCTTGGATCTCCCTTCTTTTTGGGTTCTGTGTTTAGCAGGCTTAAAAGGGGGAGAAAATGAAGGAGAATTCCAGGCAGAAAATTACACAAAATTGAGACTAATGTAAATACTTTGAGGCAAAACACCAGCATGGGGAGACTTGCTGCTATTCTCCAAAACATGGTTTAGAAAATCCACAACTTGAAGGTAATTAAGAAAGAACAACGGAGGTGCCAGATTACCTCTGCTGTTTTGCCACAGGCCAAGGCTCTCCAGCATTTGCAGTTCAGATTAAGTAAGAGTTGACTGAGAAGGAATGTATTCCAGTATCTTTCTCTCATCACTGTAGCCTTTTGAGGTGTGATAGAGATTTAACTCCAGGTGCTGGCCAGCTTGGTTGATCTCAGGAAATTAACAATTCTCCCTTCTCATCTATAATGTCTCTGTTACAGTGCGGCTATTTATAGTGGGTTTTGGACAAGGTGCTTTCTTACTGGCTATTCTGAAGCCTCTTTCCAGGCCACTAGAGAGCACACACTGTGGGTAAAGACAAACCCAAGCCAAAACCAGCTGTGCAAATGATTGGACATCTCATTATGCCACCGAACATCTTGAACCCTCAGTATCCCCCTTGGATCACCTCTTGCCTTTCTGAAGCTACTGGAGTCTCACTGATTGCAGATTCTGGAGATTTTAAGGGACGTTTTTGCCCATGGGCTGCAGTTTGGAAACAGCTGTGCGGGCTTTCCTGTGCCTGTGCAGCTATGGCTCTGACAGCATGACTCACACAACAAGCTTTTCCCAGTGCCTTACCAGTTAATTCTTTCAGTTTCTTTAAATGAGACATGGGGCAAATGTGACTCATTGTCGTTTCTGGAAATGACAGACTTGCAAAGTGAGGCCCAGGGGAGTGTCTGTCTTGTGCCATGCAGCTGGCATCAATGGGCAGTTGCCTCCTGACCTCACTCCCTTTCCCTCCTACTTTCAAAATTAGCATTGCTACTTGAGTTTTGACAGCCACAAACAGGAGAGACTTTCTATTTTCCTCTGCTGACTTTGTGTGAAGTGAATGTTCTGGCTAGAAAGAAAGAAAAATTGCTTGAATGGAAGAATTTGTCAGATTTTATGCTGGTGTTGCTTTATTAAGACCACATACTTAAGATTCCTCTCTGCATACACCAGCCTTCCAAGAAGCTCCAGGAAGGCAAATTCCTCCTTCTTGGATAGATCCATGGCTGTTAGAGCTAGTCACTGTGGTGCTGGCAGCTGGGCTAGTGCATCATATGTACCCCTTTGTACTATTTCTGACTGCTCCGTGCCACTGCAGCAGGAGCACTGCCTCCCCAGAGCAGACACCCTGCAGCAGAATGTGTCCATCTGGCTTGGGACTGGTACAGCTGGAGCCTGACCTTTTGGTGTGTGGCTCTTTCCTGGTATCTCCCAAATTAAAACCATGTGGGCCTTCTGCAAAGCGGCTGCTTCACTCTAACAGTCCTCATGATTTACATTAACACTGGTGTTAGTCCTACCTAAACCTCTCCAGATGCATAGCAGGCCACCTTTGCTATCAGGACACATAGAGAGCACTTTAGGGGTCTTTGCCCTATAGATGTGTAACACAAAGGGTCTGGCAGCACTTTTGAGCTTTTCAGGCTGTGAGCTTAGGAGAGGTGAAAAAAAAGAAAAAAAGTAAAAAGAGCAGAACAGGGAACTTCATTTTATTCTTGCTCCTTGAGGTCTAAGTCAGGGCTCTCCCAGGGGGAATATGTGGTATCCAGCCAAACTGAATCACTGGAAGGATGAACCTGCAACTGCCTTAACTAGACAATTTTGCCTACATGAGGAGACCTAGGTGGTTTTCCAGGCTGTTTCATGCACAGCACTCCCCATGCTCACAACTAGTAATTTTATGTGTCTTGCATGTCCTCATGGGAACACAGCCCAATGGAAAAAGGCTACATACCTAATTAAATGTAGCCGTCCCGAGTATTGCTCTGCTTGCAAGGCACCTGCAGGTGGGTGAAAAAGGTGAGACTCCAAGCCTCCATGCATCTGGGCTTGCAGCAGACTGTAGTCACTGTGAACTTAGACACAGGAGCTTAGCATTTACACAGAGGTTCACAAAACACAGGCCTAGCTTCACCTCCCCTCTCTTCACCTCCTGGTGCTCACTGGTGGCCTGAGCATGGCTGGTACACTCCCCAGCAAGGACACGCTTGTAAAGGCTGCAGGTGGGCTTGGCAGCCTGGACATCTCTGACCTGCGTGTTTGCCAGTGCCAGGGAAGGAGGACACAAAGGACAGCAGTGCACACAAAGACCATGTCCTTGTGACTTTAGCACCCCAGGGTGTGGGTGGAGTATGCACAATGTTCAAGGCACTGAACTGAGAACCTGAGCAAACAGGCGTGAGGTAGTGTCTGAGACCACAGAGCAAATATTTGCCTGCAATGCACTAAGGCAGATAACTGAAAGGCAGCCAACAAAGGGTGGAGGAGTCTGGTGGAGACAAGGCCCTGCTTGTTTGCTCAGCAGTGCAAAGGACATAAATGCAAAGTCAGGGCCATTCAGGCCTCTCAAGAAGCTGTAAAAGGTGAAAAACAAGAGGGGGCCTGTTACAGCCAGTCTACACATGCCTATATACCCTCTGAGCACTGATGGCTCACCTGCCTCTCATCTGCTGGCTTGTACCTCTGAGAAGCGGCTTTCCAGGCAGAGGCAGGGAAGCTAAAGACTTTTCTGTGCTATCTTGCTCCACATCTGCAGAAGGAGCTGCTCATCACTGAGTTTTGGCTGGGGAGGTTGGGGTGGGGGGTGAACACAGCTGGCACCAGCTCCTGATCCCATCTTGAACTTCCAAATTTTACAGTTTGCATGGTCAAACAAACTGCATTTACCTCCTGCTGGATCTGTGGCATTAGGTTTTTCATGGTGCACTCAGATGGGAACCTGTGTTACCTGGTGAGGAAGCAAGAGCAAGATGCAAGAGCAGATCATGCCCTTCCCACCAAAGGCAGAATTAGAGCCCCTTACATTCAAGGAATCAGATTTTAACAGGCAGAAAATATTTTTTGTGATGCTTTATTCTGAGCAATAGCAAAATTCAGGCTCTGTCTGTACCAGACAGATGTTTGGCTTGGTGCTAAGTGGGTGACATTCTTACATTTTTTGTTACTGATTTTGCTGTTTTCAAAACCCATGTGTATCCTGCTTTCTCAGACAGATTTGGTAGCACAGGGGAGGCTTCATCCTGGTGGTAACAGCTGCCTTGGCCCCAGAAGTGGGTGGTTTGGTGTAACTTATATCTTCACCAGCATCACTGGAGCAAGAAGCCCTGGCTCCAGGCAAGGCAGAGATCACAAGGGCATCCTCTTGCACCCCACTGTTCCTTTTCCAGAAGACTTGGGATGGTTTTTCTTCAGTTTTCTTCCACTCATCTTTTTGCTGTGAAAATCATTGTTGAGTTAGATATCACCTTCATGTTTAGAGGTGAAAAACTGCTCATATACTGCTGTACTCTTGAAGGGAAGCCTCCTGGTCTTTTTGGAAACAAAGAGATGCTGGATGACACACTCCAACACCTGAAAAGAAAGAGGAATGCTCAATTATGTCCATGAGGAAAGGTTCACCCTCCATCCCTGGACTGGATGTTTCCTCCCTTCAGTAACTCTTGTGGGCAGGGGAAGACCACAGGGTAGGCAGCCCCAGTGTAAGGGCCAGCCACCATGATCTGCTCTGCTCTGTGTTGTTGCCTTTCTCCCCATCTCTGGGCTTCATGTAGGGGCTGTGCCCCCAGGGGAAAAGCCTGCCTTTCAAAGGCATCCACCTCACACCTATCCAAGAGAAACCTGGGCAGGAAGGGTTGATGGTACTGTGGGAATGGAGATTGTTTTCTTAACTGATCAGTGCTTCCTATGGGGTTGTTTTGCACTCCCTTTTTGTCCCAAATCTGTTGCAAGCTGGGAACACATAACAGGTTCTGCAAAACTGTTTGTTGAAGGTCAGAGAGACTGTGGAGCCATTTGACACAGCTCCCTGGTAGACAGCAGCCGACACCTCAGAAAAGGGTATGGTGCGATGAAAGATCTTCCTCCATCTACTGCTGACAAGCATTTGGGAACTTTTGGAGGGAAAGATTGTTCTGGGACTTCCATGTTTATCAGTTCTTATGGAACTAGTGCCACAGATCTGTTTAGAAGCTTTTGGGAACTGTACAAACTCTTAATATCACTGGTTCTGTCAGCAGAAGGTAACTGTGCATCTTGTGAAGCAGCTCATCCTTTTGCTGAGTTTAGAAACTATTCTCTGCTAACTCCCTGTGGTGTCACCTGCACCAGGCAGCATCAGAAGAGGTGAATAGTTGGTTTTCCTGTCACATCTCCCATCAGAGTCCTGTTTGTTAAAGATCTCTACCATACCTCCTCTGTTTTGCAGGTTGAGGGTCCTAGTACCCTTGCAGAGAATTATGCTGTACTTCCAGCTTCCCAGACTCTGCCCTGTCCTGTCACTGCACCCATCCTGAGATGGGGAGACCAGAACTAGGTGGAGGGTTCACAGTGAAGAAGAGTAAGAATTCTCCATTCACATGCACCAGAGGATTAAATTACCTTTATTACCTCTCTCCTAATTCTCAACCTTTTATTTCCTTTTCTAACCACCGCTGAGCACACCAAAATATTCACAGCAGCTCCTGGGTCTCTTCCTGAGTGGCAACAGCTGACATAGAGTCCATCATTCAGCACCCACAGAAAGGACTGCTGTTGCCCCATGCCCACTAGTTCACGTACATCAGAGCTGCATTTCTTCTACTAATTCATTGCCCAATTACTCTGACGTTGTGGGCACATTCTGATGTTGTTACGTAGAGAGACACAGCTTGTTAGACTCCTGTCTGTCAGGTAAACCTTGGAAATATGAGCAAGGAGAGCAGGATCCTTGAGCTTGGAAAGAGTCTGAAACAAAAGCATAAAGGTATAACTTACCCTGTCCTCAATGAAGCCACTATTGCTACTTGTCAGAAAAACAGAGATGAAAGATTGATATACAGAGATCTACCAATCCACTCTTGTTTGAGTTGCTTTTCTTTTGGGTCAGCCTTTGGATCTGGTTATGCCTTTAGAAAGCCTAAGGCTGCTTCAAATTCTGGATTGCACTTCAGCACCCAGTGTTGTTGCTGGGGAGCGGTGACTTTCCCCACAGCAGATGGAGCACTCATGTGACACTCCGTACACTATGTATCATCTATTTACATCTTTTTTTACATTAGCAACAGATGGCTTGGCATAATTATATTTTTTAAATTAGGGGGAATATGTATCTAAAACTTCACACGTTTTCTAGAGCCTATGGTTTTTACTTTTGCAGCACCACTGCTGAGGTCTTTAAGTGGAAGGACCTCCCTTATCCTTCCATTGCCTTCCTTGAAGAGATGTCACACTAAACATGCAGGTAGGTATGGAAGCAGTAAGCAAGCAGAAACTCCCCCAGTCATGCAAAGGGGAGAGAAATAGGCAGCTTGGAAGGAAGCAAGACAAAAGGGAGAAGAAATAGACTTATGGGCAGTAGTAGGAGGGAAGGGGGAGAAGCACTAGTGCTGACAAACCATACCTTCAAAAGCTAATTGAACTCAAGTCCTACAAAAGCATAACCTTGCTTCAGAAATATAAAACCTAGCAAAACGTGAGCTCAGTAACTGGTTTCTTCATGATCCTTTTTTTGGCATTAAGACTGTAAGCATGGGGTTTCTGATATTGAATTTTTCTCAGGAAATATGAGATTTGTTGTGAAGAAAGGTTAAGGTAAACCAGGACTTCTCCATGCTCATGTGACTCCCAAAGCCAGGGCTGTAAACAGGGTGCGAGGTTGGTTTGATTTTGCAGTGATGATGCTGTCAGAAGAAAATAAGAGGCACTATTAAGGCTATGAGAAGAGATACAGGATAGACCAAAAACAGCCAGGATACTGAAATCTCTTTATGAGACTACATTTGCCTGGAAAGCAAAGGGTCTTTGAATGACAAAGGATGAAATACATCCTCAAAACTGCCAAATGAATCATCATTCTTGTGCACAGTGTCAAACCTTGTGCACTGGCAACGTGCAAAACTGCTGCCTTTTGTTGGGATGTGGCTGGGGCTTAGTGGGAGAGGGCTGTCAGAGAAGGGCAGGAGAATGCAGTTGGGACACAGGGGGTTTAATCTGCATTCCTCACTGCAAAGGGCCGTATCAGAGGGAAAGGAGTCATCCATGGGGGAGCACATCTGTCCACAATCTCATCACTGCCATAGTACTGTCCACAGGCAAGTGCATGGTCTTTCTGGTGCCAACAGGAAGAATTAGAGTACAGCTTTGGGTGGAAAATATTTTTGATTGCAACCATCCCTGTGAAACATCTCTCAGGAAATGGCCCATGGGCAAAACCAAGATCTGCAGACAGCTCTGGGCAAAGGCTGTGGAACTCCTTGGTGGCCAATGACCAGTGGGCTCTGTGTTTGTAGGTAGGTCTTTTCCAGCTCAGACATGTACACCTGCTGTCTGAAATGTCCTTCTTTTGCTAGATTATTTTGACCCATGGACCTTTGCTGCAGTATATCAGATGATGTGCCTACTGGTTCTTGCTTGGTGTTTCTTAGCAAGCAAACATGGTATGGTGGGTGGATGCAAAGCTAGTTTACATTTTTACGCTACTTTTACTCCTCTGTAAATCCTACTCAGTAATGACTAATCCCCAAGTTGATTCCCCTTTCCCATTTGGATTATTTTATTTTCACTAAATTTTGGTACTTGATAAAGTTTAACCCTTTAGGGTCTTCCTGTTGTGATTTTTCTCATGCTATATGGAGAAGTGGCTTGCACTAAGGCAGTACTCCAATGGAGATTAAAGGACACAGCCCTTCCAGGAAAGCATAAGTACTTAAGGAAAATGCACAGCAAGAGCAGATTGAAAAAGAAACTATGGCAGATACCTACAACGAGTCAGTTGAGACATCTGTACATAGGTATACTACCCAGAGAAACCCAGCTGTCCTGTGTCTATTCCTGAATCTTCCCATAATGTCAGGGACTGCTTGGATGATGCAGCCTCTACTTACCTACCATTCTCTTTATGAAGATCAAAGCTACCCTGGAGTCACTGGGTAGTGACTGGCTGAAGCAGCAGAACAGAAGAACAGAAGCAAGGTCATGTTAAGCTTCTCTGAAAAGGGTTGTGCAACCAATTCATTCCTGTTGGGCTCTGGTCACTCTGTCTGCAGCAGCTCAAAAAAGGAACAGACGCTCTGAGAAGCCAGATGGTCCTGGGAAAGGTTGGAGGGCCCTGCAGCCACAGCAAGGAGCACACCGTGAGAACAACTCCACCAGCTCACAGGGGTGCAGGGCCAGCTGCCACCTCTATCTCAGCCCTGGCCCCAGGGATTGGCTTTCCTCTCCAGCATACAGTGAAGCTGCTTTTCACTGCTGAGGGAACAGTGGGGCACACCTTGCTTTGCTGCAGCTCCCCTCCATTGGCTCACTGATGCTGAGGGGCGATGCCCAGGTTGCAATTGCATCCTGGCCTTGCTCCTCATGGGATCATCATGGGCCTCTTTTAGGATCTGATCTCACTACCGTCATACCTTACTGGGGGCTGTTGTTTAGGGATTTCCTGGAGAACTGGTAGTCCCCTGACTCCCTCTCTTCTCCAAAGAGTAAAGATCTCCCTACTTCCTTCTTCCATTCCTGGCAATGAGACATCAGTAATCATGTGGATTATGATATGTTTCAGCTATCCCCTACACCCCTTTGCCCCAGATCTACCACAGCATCTGCAGTGCCCCTATGAGTCACTGAGGCAGTCAGTGAGGGCAGCAGCCCACAGTAGAACAGGAGGTAGGACAGGAGAAATTCTGCTGGGGTTGGGGTAGTATGGCTAATTCTGCTACTGATTGAAGATCTAAAACAATTATCAATAACCTGTTTCTTGTGAGCAAGGTGAATCAAAAGTGAAAATCTGAATCCAGAGTAGGGTTTGTCCAGCAGCTCAGAATGGGAAATTCATGGGATTTCCAGAGAAGCAGCTTTGTCAGCACCAGGTTGCCAGTCCTTGTGGTTTTAATCAAGTGTCTTACACAGTTAGTTTCTTTCCTAGGGTTCTTGCAGTTGCAATATGATTACTGAGATTTCTCTTCTTCTTTTCATATTGAGGCAATCTTTGCTTCTGGGAGCTGTGAAAGAAACCATGAGAACAAGAACCCCAGGGGCTCAAAATACCTGTATGCAAATAAAGGTTAGCACCACAGAGATTATTTTCAAAGCAATGCTTTGTTTTTCATCAAGAAAAGGCTTGTACCTGACAACCTCAGTGACAGAGAAAACCAGTCTCTCCAGATGTGACTGAAACTGAATGCAACAGCTCCTTAGTACGTGCGCTCTTCTCCAGCCTGCCAGGTGCAAACACAGCCTGCCTAACCAGGAGGGGTCTGTATGACACCTTGCTTCTTCTGGTGCTTCTCTCTCCACTTGCAGCTACCAAACCACCAGGCAATACTAAGTGAAGTTATAGGTGTAAGGGAAAAATCTGCTGGACTTCAGGTCCTGCATCTTTCTTGGGAAAAGGCAGCAGACCCATGATGCCTAGCTCCTTGTATGGACAGGAGGCAGAACCACAGAGCTGTACTGAGCTGCCTTCTTCAGGTTGCTACATGAGGAATTTAGCCCTTTAACCGCAGACATGTCTACCTTCCTTGCTCATGCGTGGCTTGTGAGATGCGAGAGAATTAGGGGGTTGGCTGGAAGGAATATTCAGGGGTAAGGTGTGAACTGCTGTGGTATATAAGCAAGTGATTCATCAAAACTTGTTTTGTGATCTTCATTGTGGTCCTTATAGACAACAGTAAGAAGTAGGAGGGGAATGAACAAAACAGGCAAATCCTGCAAGGAAAAAGAGAAATGAAACTAGAGCAGCTTCAGGTCAGGTTGGGTGGATGCTGAAGACCCTAAATGGGATGAAAACATAAACTGTCATAAACCAGCAAACTGATGAGGCATATTTTGGGTCAACCTCCATTAAACTGATTACCATGACCCTCCTTAGAGCCCACACATAGTAGCAACCACATCAGATAGAACCAACCCCTGGCAACTAGATGGTGAAGAAGGCAGGAGGGACAAAAACGTGACCTTCTGGTCTGGAGAGTAAGGAAACATCCCATGGAATGATGGGAAGCCTATCCCTGAAAAAGGTGGTTTACTTAGGAGTACCTGACTGCCCTGTATAAAGTGTGGATTATTTTCAGGTTTTGCTGCATCCCCATCTAGGTGAAAGAGAAATAAGTTTCCAGAATGAAGGCAAAAGGAGAGAAAACAATTCTTGACTGAGAAGCACGGCATATGCCAGCATGAAGCTGAACAGCTTTCCATGAAACATGTTCTAGCCAAGCTATTACTAACACCTGATACCCATGGTTCCCCATTAGTTACCTGCCAGCAATGAGCAATGGACTCAATATTATCAGTTATGTTCCTCTCCCCTCTCCTTTTCTCCCACCAATTAATCATCTGTTAATCACGAGAAACAGTCCTCTACTTGGAAAATACCAGACAAACAATGAGTTTTACCAATAAAATGGAATATTGTAGTACATAATCATTAAGGTATCCTGAAATAAGGTGTAGCTGTATTGTTATGCCATGGATTTTAAGAACTGCTATTTAGCAAAATTGCTGGGGAAAGGTAAGCTGGTCAAGTCTGCCAGCTGATGCATACAGGTAATGTGTGTCAGAAATACCATAAGCAATAAAGACTTGGTCAGATTAGGCTTCTTTGGTCTCACTTCTATTAAGGCCCAGACCAGCTGCCTTGAAAACAGCCACCCTTTCATTATTTTGCCCTTTCCCCAGGTAGGACTAGCTGTGCAAAAAACAGTCCCAACAGGTGTTAACTGCCTTCAGAGGCCTGCCAGGAGAGGTTCCACAAGACAAAATCCCCTCACCATTCACTTTGACAAATTTGTTCTAGTCTAAGTCTCATTTGCTATCACTCAAGCTTCAGCCATATGCATTTCTCCAGTCACACCTAATACAGGAAATAGTATCCTCTTTTAACATATTTAAAGACTCGTTTCTTCCTCAGTCTATCCTATAGTCAAAACACCAGTTTCTTCAACCTTTATTTCTGGATTTATTTTCTGGTCTTGTCATAATTCTTGTGTCTTCTATCTAGCATTAGCATAAACAAAGAGAGACAAGATATTTGGATGTCCTCATATAGGGCCATAGAGTACCAGTGAGAGTATACTACACAGCTAGAAATTTAGTTTAAGAGGACCCTTTTCATTACCCCCCCAACCTGCCACACCCTTTGATTTCACCTGTTCAGTACAGCAGCCCTAACATTTCACATAAAGATTGCAACAGAAATCCCCATGGCAAGATTTGAGATTACTTAGGCACGAACAAAATGTACCTATGATAGACTTTTATGTTGATGCTGATGTGACAAATATCTTACCTAAGGCAGCATGGTACAGAGCAGGGGCATACTAAGAGGCTGAATCCAAGTTGTAGAATAGGAAATTCAACTCTAAACTCCTGCTCTTTTTCCCTGATTTTGCAGGATTAATTATTTATTTTGTTATCTGGATAGGCTTCTGATGCCCTGAATGAAAAAAAATCCCTGACTTGCAGAAAGCACCTCTACTTACCACAGTGTCTAATGATGTGCTGTCCACGTGGGAGCAGGACCTCCAGACCTATCTCTGCTCTAAACATCTAGAAGTCCCTAAGCTGAGTGAATCATAGACTGAGTGAAATTCAGCAGCCTCTTCCCCAGTTTGAAAACACAGTACACACAACAGGGAAGAAGGCAAACTACTAGGACGCACCATCTCAAAGAAACAGGGAAAGCAAGACTCACTGCTCTGTCTCTATGGAACAAATGCCCATGTAGCTTTCAGTATTGGTGACTAACAGGCAGTTTTCTGTTTGGCTGACAGCTGGAAACAGAAAATCTACCCAAAACTGCAACCGTACAGACCTCTTAAAAATCCATGTCCTTTGGCAGCCTTGGCTGAGGAACTTTCAAGTATTTAGCTGAGCTTTCCATGGCAAGCACAGGGGCATCAGGTATAAGGACAAGTGTATGCACATCAAACTTTCAACCTTATTTAATAGCATCTTATCAAATATGCAATTACATGTTTTTCCATAAACACTGGAACTGTGTACCAAAGCAGGCTACCAAGTTAACAAAAGACTTGGCCTAGCTTGGCACTGGACTTCCTAGCCATGACATGTTAAGACATTTCTGAGCAGAATGGATCATGTCTTCCTGATGCCCAGGGACCTTTCATGACATGAATTAAGACAAGCCCAGGATGGCAGCATAGACAAAACACATCCAGTTCTTCCAAGTCCAATCTTTATCCTTCCTGTAAATCTACAGAGACTATTTGCTGTTTGCTCACATTCTCATACACCTGGCTTTACGTTTTGTTTGCCTGAGGATTGTTATGTGAAGGTGCTAACTGATCATCTGTACTGGTTTATCAGTCTGAAAGCTTAGTGCTCATGGATCTGATGGAACTGGTTGGACTCCTTAGGGAAGGACATCTGATGTACAATACACTTTTGGGACTCAGATCTTAGAAATTTAGTAATCTTTATTATGGCAATCATAAAGATGAAGAACACTGAGTTATCTCTAAATATCCTGACCACGGACACCAAGACAAAAATCGATCACAATTGCAAGAAAACTTACTGCCTGTAGAATCCTAGAAGACAAGGAGGTTAATGCTTATGTCTCAAACACCAGTAGCCAGATAGTTGTGGAGCCAACCATGGATTGTTAGTGACAACAGCCAAGAATTGTTGGTGGTAACACACTGAGAAAGAACAGGATGTGGCTGCAGAAGAGGCCATAAGGAGGTAGGGCAGCACATTACTGGGACAAACGTCCTTGTTCTGGCTCCTGGAGATGAGCACAACACAGCACAGCACAAGTGCAGGGATGACGCTGAGAAGTCGTCATGGACTGTAAGAGGAGATCAAGACCACCAATGATCCCCAGAGCCCTCTGATCTATTTCAAGAAAGGTCTAGAGGAATGGATTGCACTGGATTACTAATTTGCACAGAAAGTGAGAAATTTATCTCCAAGATGGGGAGATTTATCTATAAAAGGTACCCCTACCAAGCCCACATGTGTGGGCACCCCCAGGACACCCCAGCTGGATTGATGCTGGTGCTAGTACTGGTGATCTCTCTTTCCCTCTCCCTTCTTTCTCTCTCCCACTCTTTAATTCATTTCTCTCCTTCTCTCTTCCATTTCACCCTACCCCTCTGTTCAACACCCACTGCCATGTGTTCATACAGGATATCAGGGACTAGCTTATACCAATTTCCATGCCAAGTACGTAATTTACTAATAGAACTTTGTGGGTTTTTGTGGATCTCCTGACTTTTGTCATTCCTTTTGACCATGAGCATCTACAAATCTTGAGTACTCCCTTCCCCTTAAGGGTGGGATGCCACACTTACAACTTTCACCCATGGAAGTGGAAAAAAGGGAAATAAAACAATACTGCATCCAGATAGTCAATAAAATAAAATAATTCAAGAGAATCTCTTTAACAGCAATTTATTATCATTAGAAGTAACAACAAGTAGTTTTAAATTCTTTTGTCTTAAAAATCTAGTGTAATACACTGCTACAGTTCTATGAAACTTATGGCAAAATTGTATCCCCAAACCACACCGTTCTGCCTGTCCTCACAGACATCAATGGTGTGGCACACAAACAGCACAGAAATGGATCGCTCTACACAGCGATGATCATTAGGACTTAAGATGCTACAAGGTATTTTGTAAGAGCTATTAAGTATAATTTTTGTTTTCCTTTTTGTTAATATTGCTAGAACAATCAAATATTTCACATAGCTTTTGATGACGCTGTGATCTTTTAAGAACTGTCTTTTATCCCCATACATCTTCCTGCTATAGTTTTCCTTTAATATTCCCCCCTTGTGACACACCTGTCCCATTACAGGAGACAAATCCACAGCGATGTTTGCAGTCACTCTGCACACAGCATCACATATTTCCTTCATAATGTGAAGCCAGTGCTCAGCCCTAACCCTTACCTTTCACACTGCTCCCAGAACAAGTTGGCAGCACACAATCTGGAATACTACATGCTCATGTTTTAATCTCCATGTTTTAACTTCTTGAGAGCTCTAGAACTTAGGTTAAGCTCAAGCTAAGTACCCAAAATAGCTAACTTATTTCAGATTTGTGTAAAGGAGCAGCGGCCAGACGCTGATGCATCTTCACATTACACAAAAAGGCCTGAACAAGTCATAATAAATACTGTTTATCATTGGCTTGCAGGACCAAAAAAAAATATCCACAAGCAAGCACGCATATCTGTGAAAACAAAAGTCCTAATTCTGTCAAGCATTTAATGTGTTGAATTTAAGCTTACAATGTTACTCAGTATTCAAAAGTAAGCAGAAGCCTCTGAACGAAACCCTTTTGGCTATCAGAAATGTACTGAGAAAAAAGAACGTGGGGAAACTTTATACAGTATTTCAGATGTGGTTTGTGTATGATTTCAGATACTCAGGATCCCCTTAGATGGGATAGGTATTTCCACATGAATTTCACAGTAGCAGATGGAATTGGGAAATTCAAAGAAAAGCAATCAGTAAGCGGCTTCATGTGCATCTATATCCACTCTGGATTTAGAGAGTCATGGGAAAATTATAAACACAATAGTAGGATAAAAGTATGCATGAGGTACTAAATCAACAAATTCCATGAACAGACTCCAATTACTCTACAAGAGCAGTTCACGCTCTTCTCTAAGCAGATCTACAACTTAAACTCCAGGACAAAAGGGGGTGTTAAATTTACTCAATCAAAAATGAATTTTTTGGGTTTGTTTCCAGCTAGATTTCTTGGGAAACCCACCCCCCCAAAACCAAAAACAATACTTACAGCAAAACTGTGAAATCCTTTCTTATGTAACATCCTAAACTACTTCTTGCTCTGCAAATGCACCTAACAGCTTATGAATATCTCACGCTTACTCAATAATACCTTTAAGAGTTTTAACTGAGGTAGCCACTAAACCATCAGCATACATCAGCAATGCCAACACAATAGGAAAAGTTCAACCAAGATGCTCAAGAAAAGTTAGTTAGCACTTGCTTCCAAAAATACCATTTTCTCTCTAGCTCTCTTCCTCCAACCCTTGCTTCACTTCCCTTTTCTCTTCTTGCCCATCTCTAACAAACAGCAACAAAGAAAAGTTTAGCTTTCCAGTTAATTTGTAAAATGTCCTTGGATTTTCAAAACTAAATTTTCAAATGAAGAATCAGTGAATTTAGTTTTAAATGAATGTCATTTAGAACACTGACACTGAAGGACAATCTGCACCCTCAATGACTGACACCTGAGATTTCAGCTCTGTCATCTTCCTGCACATGCCTAAGTGCTAGAAGCTGTGGAAAGACACCTGCATGGGGAAAGCACAGAAGTGGTGAAAAGGTCCCTTTCATTGTAAGTCTCACCCCACATATGTAAACACACAAAGAATCACCTATTAATTCACTGTCTTTCAAGTACTCAGGAAGTTAAAGTAAAATTGCAATTATCATTACTCTAGCTAGAAAGTACAACGATCTGTCATAACCTGGATCTTTCTAGTAGCAATCATTGCTCAAAATGAAACTATTTTTAAATTACTGGTATACCTATGATAGCCTATGCTCAAATTCAACATGCAAAAAAAAAGGTCAGCTTTAAGGATGATTAATACCCTGGTATTTTTGAAAACACTTCCAGGACTTTTTTTGTGGTCCCTTATCATAGATTACTTTTCCAGGTAATTCAGAGTCTCTTCTATCCACATCCAAACCAACCAACCAACTAAACAAGTAAACTCTAAACGAAAATCACCCCAAGATCTATGTTTTTTAGTACAGATGTATTGCAGAATGTACATTTGGGTAAACATTTACACTGTACACACACAAGGACATGTACATGTAGTGTAAATCCAGTTCTGACTTCTTTTTTTCAACCACTATTTGGAACTTGAGTGTATTCTCCAATTGGCCAAATGCTTTAATGCATCTACAGAAATGCAAACTTGCATTTCACATATATTGCATTGACCCAAAGCAGCACAAAACCTCTGCTTCCAAGATACATACTTACCAAATAAAAAAGTCTGAAGAGAAAAACCATGATCTCACTTAAAAAAATAGAGCTAATGAGTGTGACGTGCATAATACTGGTTTCTCAATGTAAATCAGATACTGTGTGTATATTCCCAAATATAAAACAAAAAAAATGGTACAAATTGCATGCAACTGTACATAGTGCAGTTCAAGCAATACCAAGGTATTATCCTTATTTCTCTGAAGCATGTGGACAACAGCAAATTGCAGGGTGATAATTGTAATGCAGTCCTTGGATTTCTTCTTCCACAGAGACAAACAAAGCTACTTTTATTTCAAAAAACTCTAGCCCACAACAGGAAGACATCAAACAATTTAGCCATGACAACTGTACTGTGAAGAATTTCTGAATTTTCTTACACATCTAAATTACCCAAATGGGCTTATTGTTTGAACTCCTTTGCTAGAACTCCTTTTTCACAAACCACAACACATCAAAAAAAGTGTTTCCCGCTTTGATTACATACAGTTGTTCATCAGGTGGAAGTAGATGAAGGTGGTTTATTACAACATTATAAAATGAACCTCATCCTTATGTAAAGCATATGTAATGCACAAATTAAAGATTCCAGTTAAGTATCACCACATACTAACCCTTTATGTTTGTATAACATAACCAGCTAAGAAATTGTTACTACTGAAATCGTACACAGGTGCCTTGCTATATCATACTTACGTTATAGTTTTCTTTTTAAAACATTCCACAACTGACTCTGCTTTTAGGTCACTTTCGTCCATTTCATCTGTTTAGACGCTGTGTTACCACTTCTCTGTACATGATAGAGATATATATCAGCAGAAGAAAAATGACAAAGAAATCATCCAAGAACCCCAGAATTCCAAAGAGAGCTTCAGGAAGAAAATCCAGAGGTGAAGCCAGGTACAGCAAGGCTCCAATCAAGCAGAGGAAAATTCTGATGCGAAACATCCAGAAGAGGCCCCCTACAGAAAACATCTCCCTGAAAGCATGTCGCAATAAAGTGGGAAGATCCATAATTCTTTCCATAATCTATAAAGAAAGAACCCAAAAGTTAGTGTTTTGTTTTAGCAACTCATCCATGCTAAACTGAAGTTTCTACTACTACATTAAAGCTTAGAATCTATTAGTTTATAGGAATTAAAACAAAACCCGTGAAGAGTTAATGAGTTTAATTTTACTGGGTAGAAAGTCAGATTTAGAATATATATGTTTCCAAGAAACAGTTAAACTGTGTTATTCTACAGTGAAAAACATACACTTAATATACATCATGAGAAATATATTGGCATCTATTATAGGAAGAATATAGGCATCTATTATGAAGGAAAAGCAATGACTACTAAAGGAAAACAAATGACTGGGGAAATGAGAAACAGCAAATAGGTTAACTGGAGTGAAATATTGATCAGAATGGAAGACAAACAAGAACTGCAAGAAAAAACCTAACAGGTAAAGTAGAATAGGTTACGGTTTTTCAGAAACACAATTACTCCCTATAACCAGTGATTGACACAAGTTTCCAAAGGATGGATGAACCTTCAAAGTAAACTAAAGAACCTTTAAATGAATCCATTTCTAGCTCCTTTCCACTTTGCTACTATGATTCTGCCAGCTTAGCAAGGGACTTCTCAAGAGAAAGTATTCAGGTTTTTGTTGTGAAGAGTATGGAGGGGTGAACTTTAAAACTTTTTTTATACTGGTTCCTTTCTACTGTACATAGCTTCTATATAGAGCCATTAAACTCCATTAAAGGAGTTACTGCTGTAGCTGAAAAAGTTTTTGAGAAAGTAATTTTGTATGTGGTAACACTGTGTATAAATCAAAGACAATTTATCTATTCCAGTTAGGGCTTTAGTGCAGATTTCTGGCATGACCTCAGACAGGTTACTGGGGACTAGACACAGCTCACAGAGAGGTCTAATGGAGCCTGGAAGGTAGTTTCAAACTCTTCTGGACAAAACCCACAAATTCTGTGGTTTAGAAAAAACCCCCTCCCTCTTCTGTCTCTTTGTACTGTACATTTTTCTTGCTAATGTCTTCTTGCTATATCCAAATCCCATAACAAATGAAGGCAAGCAGGGAGGTTACAAGTATGCATGTGTGTGCATTTCACCTTGCAAAACAGGGCACGCACACAGGAGATGGGCTCACAAGGCTGACTTTCTAACAGCTGTAGAACTTTGACCATCCCTCTTAGCTATTTACAGAAAAAAAATCTGCTTTTCTTCACTCAGAGAGGAGAATAAAGACTGCAACATAATCTAGGAGGAAAACCACAGAATCAAGACAGTATATAGCTGTCTGAGGAGAAAGGCACGGAGTAGAACTTCAGATTCTTCTAATCAGCGTAAAGAGATAAATGAAGTGAATATTCTTCCTTGCAGGCCTTGTATTTCATTAAGTATTTTCACTGACAAATTATTGATCCTTTCAAAATAATGACTCATATCTAAAAACCAACTTAATATGTGACCAGAAAACCCAAGACCTATTAAGTTCTCACTCACAACAAAAAAGCAAGTTTCCATACATTTTCATAAATGACAAATAAATAATTTTGAGGTCCTGGGTTTGACCTAACCATATAAACATAAATTTCCTAAAGAAAAGTTGCCTAGTCCCAAAGCATCAAGAAGAGAAAATCCATATCCCAGGGAAGGAAAAAAAAAAAAAGATGGGAGAAAAACAAAATCACAAAAAAATCGCTCTCAAACTCTCCTGACATCACTGGCTTCCACCCAAATTTACCCAAAACTTACAGATCTGGGCTGTCCTGAGAATCTTCGATTGTAATCATTAACATCTTGAAACACTTGGGTTGCACCCTGCTGATCTTCACCAAAGAGTGGTAAGAATAGTGTTACCTAGGCACAACAGAGAAATTATGTTACACGTGCAACTGTAAAACCGTCATCTTCAGTTAATTACATAGAAAAAACTTTCGTTTAGTTGAATAGTTAGTAGGAGAATAAACTGAAAATTACTAGCATGGATAGTAGCATTGAGTTTTAATTAATTAATTGCTTGCAGCTCTTTACAGAGTATGAATTTTTAAAGAGATTGTTTTAAAAAGCACACAAGAACCTTCCTTTTAAGAGAGGCTTATATGTTTTCTTCTAAATACCTAAATGCTTTATGCATATAAGTGGGACAGATGATTTGGAGAACTAAGTTAATTCACCAAATTAATCTAATTTTGTTTCCGAAATTGAAAATCAAATAAAGCAATCACTGAGGCCTTTCTTTTTCCGTCTTTAGAACTGCCTTGCATGACAACAAATACGCAGCAAAACTCATAGGTCTGCATATGGATCTTCATACCAAGATGAATTAACAGAAAAAGATATTAACCTTCAGCTCTTCTGTAAGCACAGAAAATTCTGCTCTGTTCTTGGGTTAACTTTCACGCAAACATAGAGAAATAAAGATATATGTGAATATGACCTTATGTATGTTATCTTTCTGCATAGAAGTTGCTGAAAACTTGAGACTTCTATTTGGAAGCAATGCACAGGTATAAAATGCAGGTTATCATAGGAAACAGGCAAGGCATAGCATTTGAAATTATTACAGTCTTTAAAAGCCTCCTCTATACCTGGTCACTGAATATAAATCTGTGTGGCAGTCACATTTAGAAATGAGAGCATAAGCAGATCTACATTCAGCTCCTGGTCCTGCCACAAACCTCCTGTATGACTCATGTTGTTTATGTGTACATATTTTCCTTCCCCATTTATAAACCAGGGTGAGAACAAATACATAACCATGCAAGCAGTGCCACCTAATACACCTGTTACTCAGAGGAGGTAAATTAACACATACATGTAAGAAAAGACGCTAAAAAAATCACTCATTTTCCCCTTTTCCACCTTCTTCCCCTTTATTATTTGTGTCTTTTTCCTCACTGGCTACATTCTTCCTCCAATCATATCTACTTTTCTTTCCTTCAACTCTGTTCTTACAGTCATTTGTCCTGCTGATACACATGATCAAAGCAGGATATAATGGAGGGGGCAAGGGCATGAGTTATATAATTCATCAGAAGTTACTAGCTCTATGGTTTGTGCACTGTTAAAATAAAGAGGTACTTTTGTTAAAACATACACTCTCAGACTCAGAGATCCTAAGCCTTAATGAGTTGCAGGAACATATTTCAAACTGACAATGTAAGTAAGTTGCGTAGGAAGTAAGTTAATGCTTGCTCTACAAAGATGAAATTAATAATACATACAAGTTAAATATAGGGTCAAAATAAGAAATTGACATGGATAGGTCTTCTGGTAGGGAGAGAAGGAAGGGAGAGGGTATTTCTCAGGAACCAGTAGTGTGCTGCTACTGGCAGTCTACCACAGCAGCCAGGCCTTTCAGATGCAAGTTCTGGTAAAAGAAGTTAAATAACATACTGAACACAAAGCATGAATGGATCATAGTTAAGATCTCACAATTTTCTGGTTTTGCATACTCTTTACAGAAAAAATAGCTGAGTTATCAGCACTGCTCACTTATGTTTGAGTTGCAGGAACAATCTGAATTTTTTGAGCCATTTGTCAAAGCAAAAAGTTTGGAACAACTGAATGTCCGCCATTCCTGTCTCACACATCCCTCTATATTCTCTTAGCTTCTCAGACTTCTTTATCTGCCAGCCTCACTACTGCAGCTTACATGTAAGTGCCTTGTGGCAGGCTATCCTAGACAACCAAACTGACAGATTCACAATGACTTAAAACATTACCGTCTGTCTGCAGATTGGACAGCGGATGGCACCCAGCCATGAGCCATACCTCCAGTAGGCAATAATACAGGAACCTGGTGAAGGTAAGTTACACACATTTAAACTCCTGAGTTTAAATTGCCTGAAATAATATGTTACACACCAGCAAAACAACAGGAAGTGCTTATAAGCAGTTAGGTTAAATCTTCATCTTCCAATGTAATTTTGTATACAGCGTTCACTGAAGATACTACGAACTAACATATTCAAATTCAATGGTATTAATGAGAAAAATCCTGAATAGGTTCAACTGAATCAGTAATTTTAAGGCATTATTTCCTGAAAGCAACAATTTTGTAACCATTACGTGAAGAAGCAAATAATTACAATTTTTACCAGCTTAAAGTTTAGAAGTCCCAAAAATGTCAAGAGATGTAAAATTTATCCTTAAAACTTGGCTTTATCATCAGTGTTTCAACAGGTGAAGACAAATACAAAAATGTGAGTACTTTATCTGTTTTCCAAACTTACGTATTTTTTCACTTAACTAGGCATGGTATGCACTATATACTTCATAAAACTAGATGAATGCAGTGAAAGAATCCTACTGGGAACCTGAAGGAGAGGAAGCAAAATGCTGCATAGGGCATCTGTATATAAACATGGCCTCAAAAAAAACCGAAACCAAACACTTTAATCAACTGTAAACTTACTCATAATTCTGCAGGACTACCAAGAAAAAGATATTCTATGAGATAAAGAATATTTTATTCTAAAACAGTTTTTTAAAATGGTACATTTCCAAATGTTTTTTCAACCTCTTTAGTTTTTTACTAAACTGGAAACAAATTATACTCTTTGACATTTTAAAATGAACCAGTTTCATTCTTGATAGCATAGAAAACAGTGCAGCATACTCTTAAAGTGACTATTTATTCATAAATGTATTCTCTCGACTATTTATAAAAAATTATTTCTTATGCAGACTAAAAGATAAACAGTTAAAAGCAAACAAAGCTTTGAATTAGGACCCCTGTACTAGTGCCAAAAGTTTGTATTTCTATCCCAGTTTTATCTTTGCAGCTAGGAGCTTTTCTTGCTTACCACAGAAGAGATGTCCACAGTTCGTTTCAATAGGAAATGTAGCCTGTTGCAAACAGACTGGACAGGACATATCTGTATAGAAGCGATGCCGATCACCAGCAGGAGCATCCTGCTGGAACAGCAGGAATATGCAAAGTGTTAGAGATACTATTTTATGTAAGTTTACTGAGTTCTAAAAAATAATAATAAATTGGTATTCATTTACTGTAAGTCAAACTGTCAAGTGCAGAACTATGTGAAATGAGAAATATATTTAAACACAAAAATCAAACATACTTAAGTGCACTGATTCAATAAGTGAGTTCTTGTGACAAGCCTGTTATTTTACCTTCATCTGCTAAATAAGTGTGTGCTTCAAACCAGTTAAAGACCACAAAGAAAGAACCTCCTTGGTCCTTCACACTGAGTCAAGTTAGACATGCTGGAGCATGAATAACAAACTTGGATCTATATTGTTACATCATTATCCTGAGTGGTTCTGTCCAGAGCCAGGTAACTAAACTGCACTGCTTACCAGTTGCAGCATTTAGTGTTTCCAAGCCCAAACACACATATCAGGTCGAGTATGTCACTGTCACAAAATAGTTTTTCTCCCCATTTTGCCATATTTGTCTTCCACATAAATATGCACCGTCACTATTTCAAGAAGAATCATGATGAAAGACTATTCTCAATATTCTCCAAAAGTATGGCCTAGACTCTATCTGTCCAAACTGGATGCAGCCATAGAATCACTGAATGGTCTGAGCTGGAAGGGCCTTTAAAGAGCACTAAGTTCCAACTGTCCTGCCATAGGTAGCGACATCTTCCACTAGATCAGGCTACTCAGAGCTCCATCCAACCTGCCTTGAACATTTTGAGGGCTTGGGCATCTATAACTTCTCTGGGCAACCTGTTCCAGTGCTCACCACCCTCTCAGTAAAGAATTTCTTCCTTATGTCCCACCTCAAACTAGCTTCTTTCAGTTTAAAACCACTGCTCCCTGTCCTGTGACTAAAGGCTTTGCTAAAAAATTCCTCTCTGTCATTCTACTGCCTGGCTCTTACTGCTGTGCCATTGTTCTATTACACACTGTTTATCAGTCTAAACATCTAACCCCTGTCCTGTCTCAGCAAACTGTACTCCAGATTTCCTTTCTTTTACCCTTAAGTTCCAGGAACATTCCAGGAAGCACACAGCATAATCTAACATACTCCACCTTGTGGCAAAAATGTCTTTGAAAAGAGAATCAGCCAACTATTTAGTTTTAATTACTTAATGCATCAATTTAAAAAAGGCTACATTATCTCATTACTTGATGAATTTCAAGGATGCCTCTGTACAGTAAGTAAGCTCCCACAACTTTCAAGATCAGCTTCTTCCAGAACCTCAGAGAAGCCTACAGTAGCCCACATCAGAAAGCTGAATGATGCCAACACTTAGCACAGCACCTGATCAGTTTGAAGCTGCTGACGAAGAGCTCGCACTAGCTCTTGATTTTCTGGATGTATGTTCTGATGTTCATTTCTGTGAAAGAAAACACAAGCAATAAAAAACCGATGTGAACCAACACTGAAAAATAACTCATTGAAACAAGTATGAAACTTGAACAAAGGGCAAAAAATCATTCTTTCCTGCTATAAAGGATTTTAAAGGAAGTACACAAATAATTAAGGAAACAGGAATTTATTCTGGATCCTAAAGTTACTTTGGACACTTAAAGCTGTACAGCAGCAAGATTTTTCAGAGACTCCATAATCAATCATTAAATCATGTTAAAACTAGATTTATATCTGAGAAAAAATTAAGCCATGAACCTACAAACAATGAAGTTGCTTGAAAGCTGTTTTATTAAACATGCAGAAATATTTTTCTTCTTTGTCTCCACTGCTACTTTCTTATTTGTTGGTTGACTCATAAATTACTAGTTTTTCACTCACTGCCTAAGTCATAGAGTTGAAACCTCCTAATTACTTCAATTTTATCTGCTACATGACATTTGCATAAGAAAGGGTAGACAAACTTACATTTAGAATATTGAATTTATGTAACTATCAGCAGATTGGATATAAAAAGAAACCATTCTTTTAAAATCACTCTTCTTTTAAAAAAGAAAGATTCTACAGGCAAGCAAACTGCAGGTTAGATATGCCAAGAGGAATCGTTGGGAAGGGACACACTGAAGAAAGGAGGATGGATATATTACAAATTTGAAATTCAAAATCACAATGGGACAGAATTGAAATTAAAAATGTGTTGACAACAATCAGAGGTGTTGAGTTACAATAAATATGAGTCAAGAGCTTATTAAAAATGTGAATTTTTATGCTTTATTTATTCATATGGATTTCAATGATGGTACATTCTGCTCATTCTCTTGAGATCTCAGCTGGATTCTGTTCTCCATTTTGGGCTAAATGCATAGAAACATATAGAGAAGTTGGAAGAAGTTCAGAAGATAATAAGAACTACTGCCCACATTTCTTAAACATTAGAGAAAGACTGAAGAAATGTTAGTTCATATAGAAGACTGTTCATAGAGTGAAAAGGGGACAGGAAAAGGTTTTCATTCTATAAATATGAGCAATTATTTCCCAGTTATCTAAGGCTTCTGGAAACACATTTCTAACTGCATAGTGTACAAAATGAGACAAGATTACCTCAGGCTATTTTGATCCATCCTTGACTAAAAGTTAAATCAAAAAACAGGGTGCAATGCTTCCAGGGATATTGAGGCAAGCAGATCCTCTGCCAGAGATGAGGGCTGGACTGGTTGAACTTTCAGGACATCTTCTGGTTGCAGTTATATTATATAAATTCCTCAATGGCTCTAGGAGCTTCTGTAGTATTTTCCTTCATTTAATGTGGGCAATCATAATATTGCATTACTGCTTTTTTTAACATTTTGTCTGCTTAATTCGTTCTTCAAAGAGAAATAGACACCATATTTTTCATGCTAATATTTACATGGCTATCTGTAAAAAGCAAATTTATTTAACACTCATGTGTGTGACATATGAAAATTATATGATGGGAAGACTATATTAAAACCCTTCTTATGCACCCTGGGTCTCTATGAATCAGATTTTGTGGATGTTGTCTGTCATACCTGCTATATGTATAAAAGTATTTTTCTGTTTCGATGCTACAAAATAAGTGTATTTCACATCTTCAGTTTGCCAGAATGTTTGATATATGTTGAAATTCAATTTGATTCACACGCAAGCGGAATGTGTGAATTATAAGACAGTTTATTCTGATTTCTTCATAAACAACTAATTGCAAATTTGCTACTGGAAGTGTTCATTTGTATGGTATACCTGTATACCTGACCCTGGTATCACATACTATGCCAAAATCACGAGAGCGTTTGTAGAGCTGTAGAGGTATAGCATGTACTGTCGCTTTTGCATAAGATGGTGAGATAGAAGAAAACCATGAAATGTTCAGGAAGGGACAAGAGCTCAAGACATATCAAATTCATAAATTCATGCAATTAGTGTGGGGAGATAAATGAAATAAATGAAAACCAATATGGTGCCATGTAATTCAAGACATTACCAAACACAAGCCAGAAAGAAAGTTAGATGCAAAGGCTTTTTATTTCCCCATTTCTGACTGCTAGCACACCAAAACTTGAGGAAAAAGGTCCCATGATGTGGAAAGATTGTATTATGTACCATAGAGGGCCCCACCAAATTATTAGTATTATTGGAAGGAGGAAGACTGCCTATTCATGTAGTGCGCAGTCTCACACAAGGAAAGAGAGGAACAGCACTTAAGGGGACTGATGCATCACTGGGCAATGATGGACACTGTTAATTTCCAAGGACTAAGATCTCACTTCTGCTGAAAATACTGACTTGATCTTGTAATCAAACCATATGATGGCCAGAAAAATGAGATTAAAAAAGTCTAAACCTGTAGATCAATAAACATGGAACAGGTAAGTCATCTAGGACAAACAGGCAATCTCTTGTAGGGAATTAAAGGGTCAAGCTTCCTTTAGTTTGCTGAACACACTGAATTTTCACAATCTCATTTGTAATGTGACAACCTACTCACCAGTTTAAAAGATGATGGAAAAAAATCTGGCTTCATTTTATCAAAATTTATAATTCAAGCATACAAGCTTTACAAAAGTAACATATTGCCTGAACTACACATCTGCAACTTATCACATACGTTAATTACGGCTCATAAGTTTCTCTGCCAGAAGCATGAATGAAGCCTTGATGTGATGCTTCATAGGGTTCTTTCAACTGGAAACAAGTACAACCATATCTCTTAGCAGTGCTATCCATATTCTGCTTCTGCTCGCCAAAACCTACTGCAACACATACTCCTTGCTCCTACTTTCCCTTTTTATTCCGTTTCTGCAACTATTCATTACCATAAACTTTCTTTCCTGTATACTTACCTGTGACCTGTTACTACCCAATTTAAGTATTTGAGTTCTGTTGATAAAGAAGCATGAAAGGCAAAGAAAAAAACTGGGGTAATGAACACCGTACAAGGAACACAAAGATGACTGTACTGTCTGAGGTAACTACAGAAGAAAAAGACTCTTTTTCTACCTCACTTCCCCTTCAGTGATAAATAAATTAAAAGCACTATAATTTTTGTACTGTACAGATAGCATACTGTGCAGATTTTGATGGCAACAATACCAAGGAGGTAGATGAAGAGTGCTGCTGAATACTGACAACTTCACAAAGTACCAGAAGGCAGAGCAGGGAGCTAGGAGGATGCTGGTAAGATTTTCAATTGTCAGTCCCAGAGTCATAGTCACAGAATATGCTGAGTTGGAAGGGACCCATCAGGATCACTGAGTTAAACTCCTAGCCCTATGCAGACAGCTCAAGACATACATGCCTGAGAGTATTGCCCAAACACACCTTCAACTCTGTCAGGCTGGTGCTGTGACCACCTCCTTGGGTAGCCTGTTCCAATGCTCAGCCACCTTCCGGGTGAAAAACTTTTTTCTGATATCTAACCTAAATCTCCTCTGACGCAGCTTCGTGTGTTTCCTAGAGTTCTGTTACTGGCCACAAATCACACAATACAGACCTCTAAAGTCTGGAAGCTTTGCGTTTTCAGTTTGTTTGCCCCTCTAGAAAATAAAACATCCAGGTATGTAACAGGATTCACAGCCAAACTTTTCACCTACCTCATTACACTGTGCAGGCAGTCAATAACCACTTATCTTCCTCCCTAAGTAACTCTTCATAATTCATGCATCATCTCCCTGAACTTAATTCTGACTGAAATCCTACTAGTCTTGCAAACTGCTGACCCTTGTTCCACTCGCGGTTTTTTTTATATTTCTTACTTGCCTTTCTGAAGCTCAAAAACAAAATGTTAACTTTCACACGAAACACTTGAACTTTAAGTCACAACTGCCTAAAATGTCAATATAAGGAGTAGAGAAATCATAATAGAGCAGATGAAAAAGAGGCATTCTTAAAGCAATCTGAGTAACTGAAACAGCTTCGGGGAAAAAAAAAGAAAAAGACAAGGTGAAGCAAACGCATTTCTTAAGATTCCTTTGTGATTATTTTGTAGCTTGCTCTCAAGTGACTCTACCCTGGAAATATTTCTCATGTGCACATATCATCTTCAGTAAGTTCCATGATGTCAATGTGTCACTAAAATTGAGTTCTCTGGGTTTTGAGAACTGTTCTGTGTTCAGAATTTACAGACATCCATAAAACAAAATAAAAGGAGCCAATCTGAAGCTGAGACTCATTTTCACAAAACACATAGGCTAAGATATTTGTTAAATGCAAAGAAAAGCTCTGAAATGAAAATAAGCTTTGATAACTTGATCATTAAAGTTATTGAGTTCTAAACTTAACATTTGCCTGTATGGAACGCATATTGAAGTCCACTTTTTTACAGCATGCTCATTAAAAAAAAAAAAAATCAGTCAATTTATTTAGATTTGGGGTTTTTCAGGTTCAGCGCATTGTTGTGTTTTTTTGCTTGTTGGTTTGGTTTTGGTTTTTTTGGAAGAAGACTGCAGCTAGAACATACATTGGAGGAATATATCCAATTTTAATTTTGGAGTCATTGACAAATCCTTACTTTGTGACCAAATACGACATAGAAGCCATACAGACTGTGAATTCAACCATTTTCAGTCTTAAGGTATAATGAACACTCTTTGGTTCTGAAGATAAGGAAAAATTAAAGTCCAACTTTGATTCTAGCTGTGCCAAACAATTAGTTAAACATAGTAAGCAATCAAACAAACACTTCCTCACTGTCACAAAATCACAGTTTTTCTGTACCAATGCAAAAAACTGTCAAGAAAGTTAGGATTTTTATAAATGCAGGTAGGTTGACTAATTCCTGTCAACACATTCTCACCTTAAAAGCGTATATACCAGAGCAGCAATGAAAGTGAAACTGAGCACAACTGCCACCAGTACCTGGTCACTTATTCCTTCTATAACTGAATCATTATCTAGCTTCAAACTCTGAACTTCTGCTTGGTGACTGGCCATCACAACTCTAAAATGTAAAAAGAAATATATACATATATAAAACATATCTGCACAGACATTTTAAACACAGTTACAAACAATATGTGTACTCATCTATTCATATACACAACAAATTCCTGAAGCAACAAATTAGCCATTGTTGGGAGAATAGAGTGATAAAAAAAGAAGGAATGTATCAGTTTTTTACCACTGAGCTTGCTGTAGAGGTCTTGTGCAGTACCAAACAAATCTTAAATGACTGTGCTATGATGCAAAGATTAAAAAAAAAAAAAAAAATCAGTCAGATAGTTTACCTGGAAATCTTTATAAGATAAATTGCATAGGATTAGCTCATTACTGAACTGGCCATATTCTAAGGACAGTTTATTGAAAAAAAATTTAATGACTCTGCATTATCAAGAATTTTAGCTATTACACATCACATCATTCCTGCTAGGCTAAGCCAACACAAAAATTTAACTTTTACCACTTAGGTGAACAACAAAACAAGGACATTTTGGTTTTAATGTTGAGTGCTCATTTGAATACACAGCAATCATCCAATGCATTTTAAACTTCATTTGTGTTTTCTGTGCCAACCTTTAGCTGGAAGCATGGGAAAAACTTGAAAGAAAAATTGTACTATCAGGCTTCCCTAGCTCAACTCACTTGTTTTATACTTGTTTCACAGTTTTAGCCATCAGAATGACTAAGGCTAACATTTATTAACCTACAGCACTAACCTACAGCTGGAGACATGCAAAATAAAATAGTTTCCAACACACTGCTGAATCACTTCTGTTGCAATCAGGAAGTGAAATGAATTATGGTTGTGAATATTACGAAATCAGAAGGGTGAAGCTAACTCTGTCAAATGGCATAAAAAGTCATGCTGAAGCTGTCCTTATACAATTTGAAGTATTTTTCATATGAAGCTGACATAAAATCCCAGTATTGGTTTCTGAAGGCAGGCTAGACTGGTATCATTTTCTCTGTTTCCTAGTCCAGCTTGCAAGCTTTCATCACTGTTTCTCTACACTTCACAGCTCATGTGTCATTTTTAATTTAAACCTCGCTGTCTAGCAAACATCACCAAACACCCTCTGGCCCTGAATTAATTGCAAACTGAAATGGAGTACAAGCCATCATGACTTTAGTGGATACCTGTAATGACTACTCTGGCAAGATTTCAGCATGTCAGTCTATTGCTAATATGAAAGTGTCATCTCTTCCCTAAGACAGCTACTCTCACCCTCCAGATTTTTTCTTGTATAAGCAGTGGAACCTTTATCAAGCTTCCTTACATTTATGGGAACTGCCTTCTGTAGCAGCAACACAAGAGAAGCTGATACATTCTAGAAGTATTGTTAAAAAGTGTAACTGGTATAATTAAGTACCATAAGAGCAGAGGAAACTCATGGAGAACAAGGGAAGGTTTCATTAATTGTCGTCATATAGTTGGGCTTTCATTGTGAAAATCAAAATGGAATAATGAAGCATATATAAAGTGAAACAATAAACTAAGTTATCCTAAGTATGCCAATCTGAACTGAGATTATTATTTCTGTAACTATAGTCAATTTTTTTGGTAATTACAGCTTTCAACAAGCAACAGTGTCGTAGTATCTGGAAAGAGTAACTTCTTTCAAAGGTCGAACACCAGTGAGTCATAAACAGTCATGTTTAAAGTAGGTCAATGTTTACACACATTTCATACATACTAATGAATAAAAGACCAGATCTTTGTGGAAAGGTCTTACATAGGAACATGGGCCTCTACAAGGAGTTACAGCATTTCTCTGCATAGCTAGTTACACAATTACGTTCCTGTTGTTAAAGCTATGAGGTTAAGCAGTTATGGAATTTTTCTGAGCAACAGTTCCCTATTGCTAAGGATCTGGACAGGTAGGTGTGCTGTGATGCCTCCCTAGCTCAATGTTACCCGCCTGTGTACTTAATTTCTTTGCATATCCAGTCCTGAAGAAGCTTCTTGTTATTACACTGCATCATTCTGAGACAGCCATTTTCCACAACTGTGCACGCTGATATCTTCAATTCCTATGTTTTTACTCCTTAAGTACTGTCATCAGTCCACTAATTTTTACTCTGTCCCACTGTTTTTTCTAGGTTGACTAGTCAGAACAAAAACGAAAGTAAGTGCCAGGGAATTAGACTGTGGTAATTCCTCTATTGTCCCACATCAGTTATGTTAGAATATACCAACATGCCAATAACAACTACATCCCATTAAGTATTATACAGGGATTTGGTTTGGGTTTTTTTTTTCAGAAATACCTATTGTGTCAGAGACATACAAATGATTTAACTGTACCTTTGGAAGGCAAGTGTTTCTTATGCTAACACCTGAACTTCCTCTGTCACTGCTTGCTTGATGCATTTTGAAAACAACATAATGAATTATCAATATCACACCAATTTAAATAAATTTCCCTGAAGAGCCTTCAAGATATCCACTTCATCTCTTCTCTCTGTATGTTCCTTGCAACAACACTCTAAATTCTTATCTGCCTACCATTAATAGCACTCACTGCATCTGCTTGCCTTCATTTCTGCTCACCCACTTTCCTTGAAATACCAAACTAAGGTGCCAAAGTTAGCACCAGAACATGAAAATGAAATACACAGATCCTCACCTTCTGTTCCTTCTTGCACATAATGCCAGTTACTTTTATCTACTTCAGCCGTCATTTTGGAACATATATGACTTTCCCTATACCCTTTTTGACACAAGCATAGTGCCCGAGAGAAATTGTTGCACAGTCTTTCTCGCTGCATAAAACACCCTGAGACACATTGTCTTCACTTATGTATCAATACTGCAAAGATACATAGAGGGGGAGTGGAATCTCTGCCTCAGTCTGACTCCCAGCTGCTTCTATCCCTGAATTCTAGAGAAGACTAGAATGCTATCAATGCTGAATGCTCATGTTGTTTGTATCTTAATTTACTTGCTGTTTCTGGACAGCCAACAAGTGCTGTGTATATTTTTCTCATTACTTCCAGCACTTTTTCTGAATAAGATCATTGCACAGGAGAGCTGACAAGAATTGTGTAGACCAGGTACTACAAAATAGAAGGGCATCACTTCACAAGAACCAATACATACTTTCTCTGAATTCAAGCCTCAGTAGACAGTAACAATCTCCTCCTCCTCGTATCTCTGAGACAGCACGTTAAAAAAAGCAATGTCTGCATGGAAAATGTTAAAATACACTAATAGAAAAAAATGCCTGACTGAAGGAGGAAGGAATTTTCTGATTTCAAGGCTGTCTTTAATGTTTTCAAACAACATACCTAGAACTGGAGACTTGTAGTTCATGTTTCTTCAAGGGCAACCACAACAGCCAAAGAGTCATCTGCAGTGGCTTGAATGTATGATAGGCTAGATAACAGCTCTAAAATAGCTCCTAAGAAATCTCACCTCACAGTGCATGTGTTTAGCACGTGTTGCTCTTTCAGCTGGTACAACTAAGAAGCAAGCTATAGGAGACTTAACTCTTAAATAATGTAATGAAACTCAGTCTTCAGAAACAATCAGCCTTGATAAGACCAAGTGTGTGTCAGAGAAGACTTCCAGAACCAGACTTTATCACATATATCTAATCACTCCTAAATAGTCACTGTTAATAATTTGATGTAATTCAAGAGCAAGTTAGTGTGGTTCATACTAAATTCCATCCATTGATCCATTACATTTGTCTGGTTATGAAAAAATGACAGTATTTCATCAACTTTTTCCTCATATAATCATTTTCAGATCTGAGTTCTACACCACAGGCTTTTCAGACATTAGATGATTTTAAAGTTTTTCTTTCTTGTCTGTAGATTTATGTTACTTTGTTTCTTTTTATAATTGCAAAGAAGGTTTGAATTGCTTTTCATTGCTGTGCTTCTATTCTTTAACACAATAAATTAATTCCTGTCTACACTGGCTCTGAGAAAAGTAGTAAATGTATAAAATTACTTCAGGGGAAAAAAGGCAGTAATTGAAAATAGATTAAATTCTGATAAATGATTTCTGGTTATACTTAAGACTTTTTTCATCCATTTTACAAGGATAGCTTTCTTAAATGCAAGCATAACTCCACCCTGTGTTCCAATGAGGGGATGAAAACCAAGCCACACCTAACAATACATCAAAACTGGAATTTATACAATTAACTTCAGAATGTTAAAAATGTCAATTGCAAAGTTTAAAGACTGACAAAAATGCTGAGCCTTTTTCCTACATTAACACCACAACAAAGCCCAAATCTTAAATTCCAGCTTTATTTTATCTTATCTTCAGAAAACTGGCATTTGCTTCAAGTAAAACATTACAGAAAGAGGGAAAAAGACAAGGAGTTAGCTCTCCATTCCACTTGGGCTAGCTAAGTAACAGCCTGATGTTGCATCCCAGTAGACTGGGATCAGGTTTATCTCCATGAAGATTCTTGATAGCTAGAGAGTGTAAACAACCTCAGACTAAGTTGTCCACAAAAGGCTTGGCAATAGAAAGGAATGAAATTTACTGTTTGTAAAATAATACAGTTTTATTTGTAAATCTGTCAGTGATTAACTATCTGAACAGAAAATCACCTTGTTTAATGTGTTTTTCTCAGAGTGATCACTGACAGAAAGTAACACTGTTTTTTTTTTTTTTACATTTCAAGTAAGAATCTACAGACCTTTTAAAAGTTACATTTTTCCCCTCTGTGGTTATGTATTTACAATGCATATAGATCTAAGCAAAAAAAGGAGAACTATAATGAGCAATACTGCAAGTACAATGGCTTTTATTCTTGAAAATTCATACAGATCACATTGAAATGTGAGGGAATGAAGACATACACTAGTGTGAATGTACTATTTCTTAATTTTTCACATCTGAAAAGTATTATTAAGACTTTCAATGCTCAACATAAAGCACAGCTACAACAATACCCTATGCCATGACTCATAAAGACATTAAAAACAATCCAGTCTTTTCCATGATATGTTAAACAGCTGCCAGCCATCCAAAGTCAGAATTTTCCCCATAGTTTTCTGAAGTATTTGAACTTTTCTGAATTTATCAGGGAAGTATCATATGATAATATACTCTCAAAAACCACAGAGATTTTTAGGACCCACTAGCAAAGCAATGTGCAAGCATAGTGAAAAAGAAATAAGAGGCTCTCTTGATGTCTGAGAAGTAAACCATGAGGTAACACACAAGCAATACTGCTGTGAGATACCAGTTATTAACCTTACTGTATTGAGTTTGTGAGCATACTACAATTTGCTTAACATCTGAAAGATAATTTGGATAATAATGTGGCCTTTAGGGGGTGGGCTGGGAGTGAACTGAATGAGAAAAACGGAGTTTTGGGTTTTCATTTATTTCAGTTTTGTTTTGCCTGTTTTCATCTTGATGAAGTACTGGCAGCCGTCACCAGTTTTTGAAAAAAATTATAAAGTTAAGACAGTGATGGTGGGTCAGTATGCAAGCCAGAACCTGCAATACCTTTTGCCAGTTGTTTTTTATTAGCAAAAGCACTGCCCCCGCCCCTTAAAAAAGCTTAATTTGTCGAGGTTGTGTGTTTTTCAGGATAAACTAATTCATCTCCAACCAGTCAAATAACATAGGTCACACTTTCTTAAGAACAAAAAGGCTTTAACCCCCTCAACATTTATGGTAAGAGAAACAAACAAAAAAAATTTGTTTCATTTGTATCAAAAAGTTTCTAATAAGATTGACCTGTTTTAGATAACATAAACCAAGTTTTAAGAATTTAAGTGTACTAAAACAGGGAATATTTATTCTGTAACCCATCCCCTGAACATGCATTAGCTTATATTGAAATATCTAAGGCATAAATTTAGCATATTTCATTTAAGAGAAAAACACACAAAAATTCCCAAAATATAGACAAATTCTTATATGTAGGGCAAGAATTGAAAAGAATTGATCTCATCAGAAGCTATCTCATTACTTCCTGCTTCAGGGTAGTAGCAGGTCATGGCCCCTGTCTGTGGTTGACAATGGGACTTTGTGAATGGATTTGACTCAGAAAACTGGATGCTACCGTTATTTATGGTCTCTTTCTTTAAGAGTTCAAAGATATGCCCAGACTGCATTCAGAAATAGTTAACAACAGCAGGCATGAACTACACACGATGAACAGTGGAAGTGCTGAAGACTCCATGAGTTTACTAGCCTAAATCCTAAATCAGTTAAATCCTGAGGTGATACATACTGAAGTTGGACTTTGAAAAAATAGTGTAGGCAAATATAACACTATAAAACAGATATAATGAAAATTATTGATGGTGTACTTAGACAAAGTGTTTCTGAGGAAACAGGATTTATTAGCTTTTAATTTTTGTGAGCCTAGTCTTACTTGAATAAGGCACACACAACAACCTCTAGTACTAAGTATCTCCCTATATTTTAAAAATCAGTACGAGAAAATCCAAAGGGCACATTTACTAATGGAAAATAAAAAAAAAAATCTAATATAGCAACATATAAATTGGTAAGATACATTCTATGAGAAGGTTGTTAAAACGGACTTGGGATTATCCTACCAGAACATCATGCAGTCTGTTTGTGCATCATTATTGTGAGTTTGCATCAACTTTGCGTTTACAAATCAGTTCAGCTGGTACAAGAAACACAGCCAAACTCAGCTGTATAATATCCCGTTCTATGCTCACCATGAACCACCTTTGCTTTCAGGACTGTGCTGACAACATTTAAGTGTGTGCATACTCTTTGCAAAAGAGAATGGAAAAGGCCTGAAGAATCTTGCCAAAAGAGACGAGAGGGCAAATTCACTAGGCAAATAATGATTTTGTTGAGTATACCTTATGAACTGACCAACTGAGGCACTTGCCTGATAAAGCAGGTTTCTGCAAGGTCTGAGGTCAGCAGTCTCTGAGGCACATTTTTTCCTAAAGAGAAAAAATAAAAAGAAGAAAAAGGAAAGAAGGCATTCTACTTTTTCTGACAGAATCATGCTTTGCAAGTTAAACGTAATGCAGATGCAAACTCCAAATGCAAGGCTGTGAGGGAAAATAATCCAAAATTAATATACCATTCTACTGGGAAAGCATCTCCAATAATTTTTCTTCTGAGCCCGAAACCATGTGGATGGCTTGAAACAAAAAGACAAATTCAATGGCCTGTTTAGCATTACTATTCTGAATATCTGCCTGGGTGACGTATGACCTGTGTAAAACAATCCCAACAAAGTCTTCCACCACTTCATAAGGCTAAAACATTCTGAAAGGTATAGAGTTCTAAACAAACCAGAGGGTGGAACTGAATTCATATGCAGATAGGAGCATGAGAAAGAGCCTGCTAGTGCCTTCAGCCTGAATACCTGACTTTCCTGGTCAGACAGGAAGCAAATATTGTCACTTAGTTATAATAATGATTATTGAAATATGGTAATACTTCAACTAAGAATGAAGAGGCTTCAGATCTCTTTTGGGAAAAGTGCCTAAGAATTCCTTAATGTAGAAAGCACTACTTCCATGAACAAACTCATATCTACGATAGCAAGGCAAAAAAGCATTACTGTATTTGTTTGTGTCAACAAAATATAAGCTACACCTTGCAGCAACAGGCAAAGCAGAGTGGGAAATAAGACAGAGGAAGATATGGCAGAAAACCTTAAAGAATGCAATGCACCTGTGAAAGCACTGTTTGTCAAAGTACCAAGCATATTGCTTAAGGCACACATTAAAATTTGGAATGGAAAGTTGGTAGTTGTGCAGTTTTCTAAGACTTTTAAACTCATTCCCAAACAGAAAGGTACCTTTAAAGGAAGCCAGATTTGATTTATAACTTATACAGCAGGTTATACAAAGAGATCAGTGAGAAAGTACTTTCCTTTGAAAACCTGAAAACTTTCATAGCTTCCACAAAACTCTTTAGTTCAAAAGAAGCTGACATAAAGGGAAGACTCAGATTTTGTCCATGCTACTGATTAATTAAATGGAAGAACTCTGAGAAAACAGGGGGAAACAGTTTCCACATGTGCGACCCTTCTTGTTTATTCAACCCTCCACTGTTATCAGTGCCCTGTGCCTGCTACTCCCTGTTGTTGCATGTCAGATCCATTGATAGGGAACTGCAGAACTTATCATGTTGTCACACACTCCCACTGCAAACTTCAAATAGGCCAACACACTACTGAGAAAGAGTTACTTGAACTCCTCAGGTGACCCCTTTGCAGCACGATGGAGACCTCCTTTGGCTGGGGCATGGTGACGATGCGGGGCCACTCTGGCCACGGACAGACTCCTCATCTTTGAGATAAAAAATTAATTGAATCACCTGAAGAATCACACAGAACCAATTAGGCTGGAAAAGGCCACTGAAATCATCAAGTCCAATCTAAGACTACCACCACCCTGTCAGCTACACCATCACACCAAGTGTCATGTCCAATCTTTCCTTAAACACCCCTTGGGATGGTGACTCCACCACCTCCCTGGGCAGCCCATTCCAATGTCTAATTACCCTTCTTCCTAGTTACTACTTGCAGCTAATGCTAAGCAAGTAAGTTATAGAACCACAGAAGGTTAAGAGATTGGAAGGGACCCTAAAGATCATCCAATCCCAACATCCCTGTGCCATGGACAGGGACACCTCTCACTAGACCAGATTGGTCAACGCTTATCCAAATTGGTTTCAAACAGTGCCAGGGTTGGGGCATCCACAACCTCCCTGGACAACTTGTTGCAGGCATCTCAACCCCCCGACAGTAAAATATTCCTTCCTGCTATCTAGTCTAAATTTCCCTTCTTTAAGTTTGAACACATTATTCCTTGTCACTTACAGTTCCTAACGAAAAATCTCTCTCTGGCTTCCCTGCAGACCCCCTTCAGATACTGGTAGGTTACCTGTTCATTAAATTTACTACAGCAGAGCTTTGTTGAAAGGAAGCTAACGTCATTGTCTTCTCCAAAAACAGAGGAAAACGTCGTCAAGGCTTGCTCCATACACCAGCCAAGCCACACTAGATACTAAGACTGTCATATGTCTGTGGGTGCAGGGTAATTTCCTACTTCAAAAGAAGGAAGACTTTGTAGGGGCTGCTCCTTTCACTAACAGGAGAACGTCTGTGGGTAAAAGGCCATTTTCTACTCCAAAAAGAGAGAAAAACCTTGTAGGGGCCACTCCATCCAGAAGCCAAGCCACACTACACACCCAAACTGATAACGCCTGTGGTGCGGCATCCTCACAAGCCCACGCTCCCAGCCGGCTCCTGCACGCCAAGACACACGCTCAGAGCCCAGGCAAGGGCTCCAGACCCCTCCTCCCCGCATCCCTCGGGGGCCCGGCGGCGGACCAGGTGCCTCGGCGGGCCTGCAACGGAGGGCTCCGCGTCTCCCTCACCCTCCCCAGGCGCCCGGGCTGTGAGGCGCGGACAGCCCGCTCCGCTCCGGCCCCGCCCGTCCCCCCGCGGTACCTCAGCCGTCGCTCGCCGCCGGCCCCGCGGCTCCGCCCCGTCTCCCCGACGGCTCCGGGTCGCGCCGCGTCC
>VZTJ01000242.1:920380-1011626 GCA_013397795.1 Orthonyx spaldingii
GGGCGCCTCCCGCCCCGCCGCGCCCCCGCTCCGGCCGTAGAGGCCCCGCGGCCCGCACCGCGCCCGCACCGCGATCGGCGGAGCCCCGGCGGCCCGGCCTTGCCTTGTTTATGCCTTATCTTGGCGCTGTGGGGGTGCCTGGGCAGGGCCGTGCGCCGCCTGAGCGCTGCCCCTGCAGCGGGGGAACAAAGGGCCCGGGGTCGGCGCGGGAGCGCCCCCGGCTGCGCCCGGGCTGGGCGGGCGAGCTGCAGGCCGTGGCTCCGGTCCTTGTTCCTGCTGTGCCGTCGGTATGGCAGTGCCCCGAGGTTCGCACCCGCCCGCCGCTCTCTGACCGGCAAGGACGCCTTTCTGACGAGAAACTTGCATTTCCGCCTGTTTGTTTTTCTCCGTTTTTGAGCAGTGCTTGAGTCTCGAGAGACAGAATTCACCGATGAGGTCGAGGATGTTACAGTATCAGCCTAAGGGATGATGTATTTATCCCTGGAGGTGTTCAAGGCCAGGTTGGATGGGGCTCTGAGCAACCTGGTCTAGCTGAAGGTGTCCCTGCTCATGGCAAGGGGATTGGAACCAGATGATCCTCAAGGTTCTTTTTCAGCCCAAACCATTCTGTGACTCTATCATCTTATGATAACAATTAATTTATACCACATTAATGTTTGCAGTTTGTTCCAAAAATGTCTTTAGGTCATGCTGTCACTCAAAGAGCAGCCAAAATGTAGTGGACATTAAACCTGGGTTTGCAGCTATTCTGTAGTCTGAGCAGTGTCTGTAACACAGACATGGAACTTGTGTTTCTGTAGTAGTTGAGTTATTGGTCAGTTGTTTCAAACCACTGGATTTTGGTTTCGGGTTGGTTTGGGCTTTTTTCCCCTCTATATGCAAAATTGCTAAGTAAATATCAAGAATATGAAACTCTGCAATACAGCTGATTGTTGAATAGAGACGGAAGTTTTCAGACTTTTTTTCCTATGAGGCCAGAGCTGACTGACACTCTGATGCTGATGAGTAAGTTCCTGGGGAATAACAGGTTAGATTTCTCAAGGAAAGTCAAAAAGGATGAGCAAGGGAAGTGGATTTATTGTTAGAGGTGAACAAGTCGCCTGGAAAGTATAGAAGGCAATGATTTTGATGAAGAGGTTTTTGGGGAAGTGCTTCATGTAAGTCTGGAATAAGTTACCCAGTTTCTTTTTCTTTTACATTCCTGCCAACTTTTCCATCTTTGTTATGGTTGGCCACTTGTCTTGCTTTTGCTTTCCATGCTTTCTCTTTCAGGTATGGGGAACGAAAAGTCCCAATATGAGGAAGTCAGTGTGTGTTAATACTGGCAAAGAAAAGCTGAGTGAGAAGCTCAGTCTTTATAATCTGCAGTCCTGGAGTTGTGCCTATCCTGTGGAGCCTGGTCCTGTCTGCAGTAATGGTCCACAATGGTCCCTTTACACTTCTCACCTTTGCACCCCCTCAAATATTAAGCTAAGGAAGAGACTAGCTGCATCTTTTTTGGTTAGCAGAAATAGTAAATCCTCTTAAACAGCATTCAAATGGGTCAACTTGATTCTGACATGAATGTATGAAATTTCTACAGTTTCATCACCTATCTGTGAATGTGGCTTTGAAACAGACTCAGTAAAAAAACCCAAAAAACAATAATTAAGAAAGGTGACTTTAGTTTATTCCAGGATACATGAAACTTGCAGAAGAGGCAATGAAGCTTTTTGTTCCTTGGTGAAACTGACTGTGTATAAAGAAGATGTTTTTTTTGCTTGGCTTACTCTCAAGTCCCATGATGATTCTTGGGAAACCGTTCATTTGTACAGGACGGTAGAGCTGTCTTAATAACAGTTTGTGCACATCTGGAAGGACAGTCATTGCCCATTATGCCAGAGAAACTGTCTGCTGTTTAGAACTGGTTTAACCTCCCAGGTTGCTTGCTTAACATTCATACAGCAGTACTTAAACTGGTTTGTGTTTTGAATAGATAAGGCTTTCTGCAAGTCTGAGAACCTGTTCAGCCTCAACTGAATGTTTGCTCAGATGGATGTAGGGTGAGAAGAAAGTGCTCCTCCCTCTGCCAAGTCATGATTTTAATGAAAGAGAGTACCACTTAGGCTTTTTACCTTGCATGCCTGTGATTTCTGTTCTGCTGTGTTTAAACTGGAGCAAACTGCATGTGTTTTGGTTTTTATTTTTTAATATTTGGCCAATACCCATTTTTGTTGTTAGGCTTTAGCTTGGGGTGTAATTGTTTATTTTTCACCTCTCTGACAGTGTCATCAAATGGGTTCCTAAATAATTTTTGTTCAGGATTTTGAACAGCTGGGTAAACTTTGACTTCCTACCACTTTAGCAGGTGACCATGATGTTATTTTGAGACAGCCACAGTAGTGGCAATTTGAGCAAAACTGAACGAAGGACTAGAGGCCAAGTACTGGCTTCTCAAAATTGGTATTTGCACTTCAGCAGTGTTTGCAGCCTACTGTAATTGTAGAGCTATTGCTCTACCAAAATCTCCCACAAACCTCTTCTGAGACTATCCTACACACTATGGGATTGCTATCCAAGATGCACTTTAGCCAAGGCAGTTGAGAAGAATGTGGCTGTGAGGTAAACCTGCAGTAATACTAAGGTTGTTTCAGTCTGTCTAACAGAGATTGACAGCATCTTTTTCTGTTTAAAAGTTAAGACTCGTCCACATATGAACATGTGGGGTTTTGGTGTTTGGTTTGGGTTTTTTTCGTGTGTATGTGTGTGTGTGTGTACTGTCAGGAATGCTCTCAAATAAGATACATAGCTGAGGCATTTCATAAAACATGAAGAGCTGTCAAATGTGCCTGTGCCAGTTACATTTTAATATATCTGAAGTCACTGTGATGGTTACAGGATTTTGCTATGTAACCTGGGAAGTTACATAAAGCTTTTGCTATGTAACTGAGATATGATATGAAAAGATTGCTTAGCATTGGTATGTAAACAGGTGGATTCCTCAAAGAGGTTGCTGCTAAGTGGTTGTAAGTAATAAATTGATGTAGAGATGTCATGAACTTTCTTTCATTATGATAAATATCTCTTATTTTAGTATGTGCTGCCTCCACCAAGCTGCATCTTGCCTGCTTTCTTTCTTTTCCAACCCTCAAGGCCAAATAAAGTTTCTTTTAAAACTTTCGTGATAAGTGAGAACTTTCTAAATGCTGCAAGGCTCCTGTCTCAGCATCCTCCATTTTACAAGCACTTTGAAAATTTATGTGGTATGAGTCCTTTGACCTTTCTCTCTTTTTGGCTGAAAAATCTCCTCTTACATTGTGTATCTGTCTTCTGTGTCATGGCCTATCCTCAGCTGTAAGGATTTGTCTGTGGTAGTATGAAATGTAGAGACCATGTGACCAACTGCTGAAACAGATTTTGATTCCTCAAGAACGCTGCTTGCAAGTGCTTGTTAAGCACCATTTTCAAAGAGAAATTGCTGGAATTTGCTGGGGAAGCTGTTTTTCCCTACTGCCCAGTTATGTTCTTTTCAGATTATGCTGTTCTTGATCCTTGTGCATTTGCGTTTTTAAGTACTCTTCTGGTTTCTTGTAGATGCCAAGATTGTAGGCAACTTGCTATGCCTGTTTAAATTGTTTCTTCTTCCAGTCCTTGACCACAAAGTTGTAGAGTTTCATTTGCTTCTGATAATATAATACATCGGCATGTCTAACCTCTTGAAAATCATATTTCAGGAGTGGTTGGTTGTGCTGATGATGACAGTGAATCAAGAAAACTATTCTGTTTGAATACAATATGTTGCTGTTCAGGGGGAAAAAAAAAAAACCTTCAGCTTGTCAGCAATCATACAGTATGGCTCGAGGAACCTGGGAGATTACAGCCCCTGTAACTAATGTAAAAGACCAGTAGGCTGAGCAACCTTTTTTAGTAATTTATGACCTCTCACGAGGATAGTAAAGAATTTGTTGCTCCAGCTTTTAAAGGGATGGTTGTCTGTGATATTCTGAATATAACATTCACCATGTTTGAAGGAGTTGGAGCATCTAGCACCATTAGTAGGTAATAGAGATTTTTTTAACATGTTGCTGAGAGGTCAAGTAGAAACAGGAACTTCTCTTCAAAATTATATTGAAGAGCAAGTGATAGAAGGCTGATAACATAGGCCTGCAATTATTAAAGATAATAGGGTACAGTTTGTACATGTTCCTTGCCATCCCTCCCATCTTTTAAGTCAACCTGAGAAAGGAAGACTGAACACAGAATTTAAAGGTGCAGGCATTATTCAATCATGTGTACATTTTGTTAGATTTTCATTCTTTAGGGCCTTGTCCCAAATTCTGCTTTTTTTCTATTTTCTTCTTCCTGAAGAGCTGTTCTATACAGTGTACATTTATAGCAGTTCTCCAAAGAAAAAACCCATTTAGATATGATTTAGTATGTGCTCAATTTCAGCTCCCAATTCTGCCCCCTCATTTTTTGATGAGAGGTTGTGAGATGTTGCTTGTAGAAGAAACAGACTTTGCTGCTAGGAGCTGTGAGCCTTGGAGAGTGTAAAGGAAACAACTTTTCTGTTAGCTTGTTAATCTCCAAGTGGGAGGTGTGGAGAGAAACCTGTTTCTGTCTTCTCTGAAATACTTAAACACAGATGTTTCAAAGAGATGAAGTCGAACAGTGAAATTTGCACAATTGTCTGTCTTAGTTGTGACATTTTGGGTCTTGTAAACTTGAAGGTAATATTCTGTCATTCTGTTCTTCCTGGATCATTAGAAATCTTTGCTGCAATGTGTTTGACATGGGTAAAGCAATTGTAGACATTCAAGTTGAGCCTTGGGCCTCTCCTCTCTCCTCAGCTACGCAATTGCACTTGCTGCTCCCTGCTTTCTTGGCTGACTCTTCAGTGTGGTCCTTTAGAAAGGTCATTGCCTAAATTCGGTTTGTTAAGTGCACCCAGCTTCAGAGCCTAAGTCTGGGATTGTTTAATCAATTTAATTTGCAAGTCCTAGTGATTAATTAAAAAAAAACCCCAAACAACAGGGAGGTTATTTGCCACATGGCAACCAACGATTGCACAAGGTTAAGGCAGGAATGCTTGGTTGGAAGTGAGGGGAAGAGAGTAATAGCGTGCTTGTGGCTTTTGTTGCCAACAGCCTGGCAGGTCCTGCCACACAGGAAAGGGAGAGGGATTAACTCTTTCCCTTAACTGCTGGTTTCCTGCCCTCCAGAATATGTTTGTATTGTTTCTCTGTCTGCCTTTGCCATACGTGACTGAAGTCATTGCCTTGAGTTCCTTAGTACTGCTCGTTCAGGGCAGAGAACAAAGAGACAGCATGGAATGGAGGAGAAGGGTTTTGCTGAAGGGAAAAGCTCTCTAAGGTTAAGGGTGGGGGAGTCCAGCCAGCATTATACTCCTGCCTGTGGCAGGCAGAAGCTTCTGAGAGAGTACAAAGCTAGGGTTGTGTTTCAGTGGACTAGCTGGGGCCACAAAGGGATGGGAGCTTTTCAAAGGGGGCACACAGGAAATGTTTTTGAAGTGGTGCAGGTAGTGGAGCAAGTATTGCACAAGAAGATGCATTGTAAATCTGATGATAATGTGCTTCATCTCTGGAATTCCTAGGGCTCTTTCATGCCATTTAGCTGAAAGCTTCTTTGCAGAAGTGTGTCATGCTGGAAGTGTAGTGCTTTATGTCCTCTGTGGAACTCCCATTTGAAGCTAAGTCTCTCAAGGTAGCTAAGTTAGGATACTTAAACAACAAATGCATATTTAACCCCACATGATTTATGTTTTGGGGACAACAGATCAGGGAAATGAGCACCTGTAATTTATTCGTTGCAATGTTGCAAAGTATTAAATGAGTTACAGCCTTTCTACATGTCAGGATTAGGTAAGATAAATCTTTGAAGGAACTTGTTTGCCATGGCAGCAAGGTATCCATAGTTTCATTTCAGTGTAGGAATAAGTAGAAATAAGCGTGTGATTAACTGCAACAGAATTTATGTGTGGGGGTTGTTTTGTTTGTTTCTTGTTTTATTTTTTGTGTGGTTTTTTTTGTGTGTGTTTGGTTTTGGTTTTATTAATTCTACTACCCCTTTTGTGGCTAGGGAAAAAACTAGACAGCATGACTTGATCACTCCGGCAGGGTTAATGATTTTATTTTATGGACAATGTCAAAAGATGCCTGCGTGTTACATGGTAGGTCCTGCCTTTTTCCAATCATGAAGTTTGGTCAGCCTCTTAAAAATCTTGTTCTGCACAGGATTCCATTTAGTTCAGGAAGTATTTTGTTGAAATATAAATAAGGAAAAGGAGAAGACTTGAACTGCAAGATATGCTAATTTTAGTGGTGTGCTATACATCTGTGTCACCAGTTCTAGAATCTGTTAGGTCTGAAATTTCTTAACCTGGTGAAAACTTAGTGCCAGCTTTCTCTTAATCCAGTCTTTTAGCTGCTAAATCTTTCTTACTCATGTGATCCCGTGAAAGCCTGTGTTTCCATGCTGACCAGAAAGCTTGTGCAGATAATATTTCAGTAGAACTTAATATTCTTGAAGTCATCTTCTGTGCCTTCGGGGAAGAGAGCTCTTTCTTTCACCTGTCAATAGAGACAATATTTCTCATCTGAATTATAGCTGCAAAGGTTGAAATTATGGGCTTTAAATAGTTGTAATTATCCTTCTGTATTTTGCAAGGGGATAGCTATCATATATTTTCACTTCTTGTTGGTTTGGTTTTATTTATTTTTTGTTCTGTTTGGTTTTTGTTTGGTTGGTTTAGGTTTGCTTTTTTTTTTGTTTTAGTAATATTAGAAATACGTATAAATTTGTAAAGTTTCTCTGGCTAGCCACTAGCCAAGCAGTTAATTGACTTTACTTGGCCCTATGCCCTAACATAGATGTTGTGTCTTGCTACCTGTTCTTTATTTTAGTATGGATCAGTTTGGGCACATTTGCCTGATATTGTTCAGGTTTCCAGTAGCCTAACTATCTTAATTCAGAATAAAAAGAATTTCACTCTTTTGTTCATTGAGTGCTGTTCTGCTATTCTGCTTTTTGCTACTTTTACAGAAAATTTTCATTATCCTATTTTGGTGAAACTTTATATGTCCCAGTTCTATGGGCTGGATTATCAACTAGGCTTCTGTGAGTCAGAGTGCTGAAGGCAGAAGATATCCTACTTCTTTATTTAATACGACATCATTGTAGCATATCTGTATGTTATTTTGTCACTTCTGAGTAGCAGAGATGGAAATTTTTGCACTCTGATTAGCAGAGGAAGCTGCTGGTTCCTGGAAATCCTACCATTTGTGCTTTTGGTTGTTGTTTTCTTTTTTCCATGAGCAGATATTTCTAGTCTTAAAAGGTGCTTTTGCAGCTTCCTCAAATTCATTGGTACTTCGTGGAATGTGAATGTATGTATCCTATAAATGTGGGTGCATTGATTTAATGTTTGGCAATTTAGCACTCTATTAGTAGCTTGTATTTTGAGAAGAGAAAGCACTGACTGGTAAATATTACTTTTAAATAAAATGTGATGAAATAGATGAAGGGTTGGAAAGGACTGTTGATTAATGGTGCTGTTTTAGGCCTTCCTATTATATATTATATTTTCATTTTATCTGCATTACAAATGCTGTTTAGAATTCTTCTTCATCAATTGGCTCATCTAGCTTTCAACTGAAAACAGGAATACATTCATTTTCACCACTGGAGTTGGTAGGCTAGCTTGTCTTCTCATTAATGTTTCTGAAATGGTTAAACCAAAAACCATTCAGACTTGAGACTCTGTTCATTGTATCTTAATAATTTGTCATACTTGAACACTTCAGTTAGCAGCAATTTAGTGGCAATGACAAGACAGTGCAGTAGTAACTGGTTTATGCTATTGTGACTTGCTCATCTTTTAAGTCCTTTAGTAAGTAGTCAAGGTGTATTTTCTACTTTCTGCACTGTGTTTCTGCAAAGGAAATATTTAATAATTGAAAAAAGTGTCATTTTGAACAAAATATTTTGATTGAGATACTTCATGACCATGTTCAGATATTTGGGGTTAAACACAATATGCATAAAATGAGAGGGAAATAAATAACAAATTAATATGCAAGTCCTTCGCCAGAAGAATATCCAATCACTCTGACCAGTAATGTAAAAACCTTGTCATTTCATTGTTGGGCTAATTGAGTGCCTAACATTACAGCTGGATTGCAAGGTAACTTTTGAGGTTTTAGTAATGAAAGTCTGACAACCTAAAAATCAGTGGAAACATCCACAAATTCAAATTTTGGAATAAAACTACTGCTTATTAAAGAATCTGTTTCCCCATTGTTTGTTTCGTGCAGTCTGCTGTTGTGTTGGAAAGCATGAAAAAACAGCTTATGCCATGCCTGTGCAGGCAGAAGATAGCAGTGCTACCAACTGTGAGGAGAAAAATGGGTGAAGAAACCTTAAGGTTATCCAAAAGCACAGGATCTGCTTTTAGGATGGGAATCCACTTCTAATTTGAAAAGTCTGTCTCAATAAAAGATTTTTGCATCTGAGGAAGAGCAACTGTGTGTATCACATAATTATCTTGCCATTGTGAAAAGAATGGATATTCTGGTTTCCTCCAGGCACTGAAGCTGAGTAAATGTTGTTTCAGTGAGATTCTTGCAGCTCTTGTAGGTAATACAGGATTAATGTGCAAGGACAGAAGTATCCAACGCACCTTAATCTTCCATGCCAGTGTGCTCTTTGCATTCAGCCCAGTGAGGCTGGTTCCTTTCTTGTCTCCTTTCACAGCCACTTCTCCCTGCCTTGTCTGTGATTTGTTTCTTCTGTAGTGGCATGGTGTTGTTCTAGGCTCTATGTGGCAGCTGGCTGTAAGCTTGCATGGTCAGTTCCAAAAATATAGGAAAATAATGGATAAATAATTCTAAAGTGGTGGTGTCACGGTTTAACTCCTGCTGGAAATTAAGGATCACACAACTGCTCATTCATTCCCCTCGATTTGCCTGCCAGTGGGAAGAAGAATGGGAAAAGAAAAGGTAAACCTTGCAGGTTGACATAAGAAAAAATTAATAATTGAAACAAAATAACACAACAATAATAGTAATAATAGGCTAAAGATAACATAAATATAAAATAGTCCAAATAATGAATACAGTATAGTACCAAATGTGCTAATAACAACAGTAATAATATTTGTAATGATAAGGAGAGGGAAAGAGAGTGGCAACATCACCGACAGAAATGAGCAGGCTGGTCAGAATCTGCGCACCAATGCCCAGTTTGTGTCCCAGCAATGACTGGGGACCGCTTTGCTCTTGTGAATTGGAAACTGGGTGTTACTGTTGTGTTTGAGCTTAAGGTCATCAGTCACACAGTGTTTTATCTGCTAAGAACCACAAATAACAATTTCAGGTATCATTGCAAAAGATTGCTTAAAAGATTTATTATGTAACTGCATTAGTAATAAAAACCAAGCTCTGTATAATCACTGTGCAAAGAGCAAGTCTTTCATTATCCCTTAGTGTTGAGAAGGGAAAGGTCATTGAGAATTTTTTTGTCTTTGAGGTGGAAGGGGTTTGCTTTGATTGGTTTTTTACTTTTTTTTTCTATCAAATATAATGGGATGCTGGATTCCCCATCACATTTTTATCCTGGTTTTCACCTACTGTCTTTGACAACTGAGTGTTTGTCCAGTTCACTGATCTTCATATCAACAGTATTTTTCATGAAATACGTTTTTGCATCCTATCTCTACTAGCTAACAAATCTTCACTAGTCATATATATAACCAGGAACTGTAACTTGAGTTTTCTGAGGTATTGTCTTCCTGAAGCAATTATTTAGTCCCCAATGATAGCCTCCTTTGCATTGTAACAGTCATGTGTTAATCCTTATGTTAAGGTTTGTATAAAAATTGACTGTTCATGCCCGTGTGGATCAGAGATCTGGATTAATATTTAATAAAATTAAAGAACCCTTTTCTTTCATTGCATGGTAGTTGATGGAAGGTGTGAAGGCCTACTGGACCCAGTGACTGAGCCAAGTGGCTGGGGTTTTTTTAGTTTACCCCTTTCTTTGCCCCAGACTCTTGTGTGATAGGATCATGGAACAGCTTGTGTCATAAGGGACCTTTAAAGGTCAGGTAGTCCAACCCCCCTGCTTTGGGTAGGGACATCTTCAGCTAGATCAGGTTCACAGAGCCTAGCCCAGCCTTGCTGGGAATGGGGCATCTACCACTTCTCTGTGCAACCTGTTCCAGTGTTTCACCAGGCTCATCGTAGATTAATTCCTCCTTATATCCAGTCTGAATCTATGATCTTTCAATTTAAAACTGTTACTGCTTTTCTGGTTTGCTACAAGGCCTTTTAAAAAGTGTGTCCCCATCTTCCCTTTAAGTACTGAAAGGCCACAGTGAGGTCTCCCTGGAGCCTTCTGTTCTCCAGGCTGAACAACCCCAACTCTCCCAGCCTTTCCTCATAGGAGGAAAGTCCTCTGATCACTTCTGTGGCCCTACTCAGGCAGTGCTCCAACAGGTCTGTATCTTCCTTGTACTAAGGACCCTAGAGCTGGACATAGTACTAAGAGTGGTGGGGTCTCATAAGAGAGGAGCAGAGGGGGAAAATCACCTCCTTAACCTGCTGGCCATGCACATTGCTCATGTTCAGCCTCTCACTCAGCAGCATCCCCAGCTCCTCGGCAGAGCTGCTCTCGATCAGTTCATGCCCCAGCCTGTGTTGATGGCAGGGTTGCCCCAACCCAGATGCAGCACTTGGCCCTGTTGAACTTCATGAGGTTCATGTGTGCCCACAGACATGATGTCCAGGCTCCATACAGTGGTTCAAGAAGTGGGTGAAAAACCCCAAGAATCACAACAGCGAACAGGAATTAATCTTTGGTGTTGTGGAACTAATGATGAGGACTGCATTGCAAGCACTTAAGAAGTAGGAACAGAGGAGCAGTTCCTGCAGGAAGAGAGAGAAGTCTCCCAGAAGCAGATGCATCACAATACACAGGAAGAGCACTGTTTTAACAGCTGTTACTGAATAGCGGTTTAGAGGCACTCAAACACACAAGTTTGCCTCTTTGTCTCCATAGCTGGACTCTGTGTCTGCATTGCCACATTCTTATCATTTTCTCACTTCTGGAAAATGAACTTTCCTAGAGAGGTTTAGCATCTTGTAGAACTGAGAATGGTATAGGAGTTTAACTTTAATGTAGATTTGAAAACCTATTTTGTGTAAGGTTTTTGAAGGAAATTTGTTACTTTCCTATCTGTGGAGGATAATTTCTGAAGGATATGAAAAGGATATAATTGTTTATTTTTTAAGATTTGAATAAATGTTTTGCAGCATAAATTTGACACAATTGAAATACAAAAGCAAAGACATTTATTATAAAATTTGAATATGTGTGAAGATAAAAGTCACTCTAAGTTTTCTTTTCTGTTCTTTGATGTCTAACTATGAAAAACATTATTTATTTTCGTCAATGGCAATCTTATATGTGGGTCTGTGGGAGGAAGAAAGAATTCAGACAGGTTACTTGAGCCTTAATGACACTTTTGACCTTTTCTATGTTAAATGTTGGGGAATTATGATGATGAAATAATATACAAACAACAGAGAATGTGCATCTTGTTTTTCTGTGTTTTGGAAACAGGCTTAGTAATCTTTCTTTGGCCATTGGTGTAGTGGTATTATCTACATACACTTTTATTTATTTATTAGGAGGTGTTTCATATATCAAGTTACAAAATAAATCTAAAAAGCCCTGATTAGCTTGCACTCTGAAGACCTTAATTATGTTGCTATTGCTTTTTTGAAAAGAACATTTAATATTGTCTATTTCTGAAAAACCATAATAATAGTAGTTCTTAAGTGATTTTTTGATTTGGCTATTGTGCAACAAAGTGATTTCAGTTTTCATTATTTAAAGGTATAATATGCAAAATTAGAAAAAAAATTTCATTGTCTATATTTGATAATTTTATCTTTTTAGCATGTTGAACTTCTTCAAGCATAAGCATCCATGATGTCATTGCAGTCTTTTTTTTTTTTAGTTGTAAAATATTATTTGTTGTTTAATATGTTGCTGAAATGGGGACTCAGAATTTTCTCTGTATTCCTTCAACAATGTTGCCACAATTCAGAAACTACTGGTAAATTCAATTTTCTGGTAAAATAGCAATTCAGTGTTATATCCTGTTGTGTTGTGTTTTCATGTGTGGGTTTTTTTCCTCACCCACCCACTCCAATTTTCACCTAGTGTCCTGACAATCTATGTTGGCTTCTTGATTTTTCCGGAGAGCAGCTGTGGTTTTTTTTCTTTAAGTAGCTCAGACCATGCTGTAAGAAAATCTGAATCAGAAGTGCAGAAGTCACTTCTGTCTATTTATATGCCACTCGGTAATTTATTCATGTACTTTTGGAACATGGGCATCATTCATTACTATTGACCAGTCACAGTTGAACTTTATCAGGAAACATGCTCTGAGAGCTCAATTTTTGACTCTTCATGGATAAAGTTGCTGCTTTTTTCCTGATTGAGTGTTAGTTTTTTTCATCCCGAATAAAAGAAAGAAAGGCGCATTTACCTAGGTGACTGAACTCCAAATTAATGTTAAATGTCATTCCTAGAGTGCTTACATGACATTCCAAAGGTATAAGGAGAATCTGGCTATCGTGCACTTGACTTTTTGAGAGCCATCTCCTCAGAGAAGGACCTTCAGAATTTCTCACTGTTACATGAATTGTCTTTTATTGTAATACACACACATAAAGAGTATTTATTGGGAAATGACTGACCACTGTTACTCTTTCAAATGCCACAAAAGCATGAATGGTTGTATGTTATGTTCAGAAAGAAATGGTTGATGTATCTAACATTTATGTACTCTGAAGCTGCAAGTGCTCTTTTAGACTGTATTATCCCTTGTGCATATGAGTAGTGCTTTCTACAAATAAGCCCAGGCTTCCCCTAGGAGCAGGATAGTAGCAGAGAGCATTAGGCAGATACCCTCCAAATAATACCATCAAAATTATTGTAGTAAACCCATCCACATAATTTAAAAACAGCGTTACTTTAAAATAAATTATCAAATAACTTAGACCAGTTTAAAAGATTGTCCTGAAGTGGACTGATTCTTCTCACCAAGAGAGCAAGGAAGAAAAGAGCTTTGCTGTGGACTGTGGTGCCTGTCACTGTGTTAATATATCTGCCTGAAATATTCCGATTTCTGGTAGTGCATGGACCAGTTGCAGTTTAGCAACATTGTGTTCTCCTCTTCCATCTGACAGTAGGGAAGAATCAAGTTTGGAATATGTATGTCAATCTGCATTTCATCTTCTTGTTGTGGGGAGCTGATGAGCCTTCTGTGGGATCAGTGTTCCTTCTAAAAACTGAATTTCTTACTTTTGTTGATGGAGAGAGTGTAGTTGAATATATGCACATGAATATATGGAAGTACTTGAATGCACTGGTCACTTTCAGTAAGTAGAAAATGCAGTGGAAAGTTTGCCTTTTGCAGAATGTAATATTGTTTTTTGTAGAAAAGTTTATTGGAAAAACAAGGATACTAATCTCTGTTCATTTCTTTGATGGCTATTAAATATAAAGCTTTTTAAACCTAACACGTACACTAAATGTGTGGACTTTCTTCTGTTTGCTATTTTACAAACTTTTGAAAATTCCTTGATATTGAAGTAAAATAAGGTAACTTTTTCCTTTCTCCCACAGATCCAGACATTTAATGTTGAGGCACCATGCCAGACCGTGGAAGATTTAACGAGTGGGGTTGTGATGGCCCAGGTTCTTCAAAAAATGTAAGTAATTGTTTACATAATGAATTAAATACAGAGGGTTTTTATCTGTACGTTTTTCTATATTTACATGTGTTTTCGTTCAAACTTGTCTGGTATTCCATAAGGATGTGGCTTAGATGGTACTTTAAACTGGAACATGGCTAATGATTTTTTCTCTGTAGTTTACAGATAACTATCTTAAATTAAAAAAAAAGTTTTGTTTTAGGGAAGCATTTATTCAGGTGTGAACTTACTGGAAAGTAAGCTGAATTAAAACTAAATATAGAGGTTCACACTTAAAATGGAAATCAGTGCAAGGTGAGGTAATTGGCCCTGATTGTTGTTTGAAATTATAGTCAGTAATGTTAGAATGAGTTTAATGTAACAAAACTTCTGTGATAAACTGAATGGAACTGTCAGTTTAGTTATTTGCAGTTGGAAGTACTTTTCAATTTGTTTCCACTAACTGTTGTCTGTTCACTAGACACCACTGAGATTATGTGAGGGTATAAAGAAGGAGCCATCGGGTTATTTATACACAGGATTGGTAAGATCCTACTGAGCCTTCTCTTCTTGAGGCTAAACAAATGCAGCTCACTCAGTCTCACCTCATCTGACAGAAACTGCAGTCTGTTAATCATCTTAATTGCCCTTTGCTGAACTTCCATGTATATCTGGGTGTCTCTTATACTGGGGAGTCCAGGATGCAGCGATTCAGATATGGTTTTAACAGATCTGAGCAATACATCCCTTGGCCTGCTGGCAGTGATCTTCCCAAAACAGCCCAGGCTGTGGTTGGCCTTCTTTGCTGCAAGGACACATTGCTGGAGTGTGTTGCACTTGGTTTCTAGCTAATTTCTTGTCTACAAAGCTGTTTTTCAACCAGCTAGCCCCCAGCATATACTGGTGAATAGAGTTTGTTTTCACTTACCTTTTCTAAAATGTGTAAGGTTCCCCTCAGCATGTTTTTTCAGCTTGTCAAATTTCTCCTAAATGGAAATGCAACTATGAGGTGTATCAAGCACACCTTCCATTTTTGTATTATATGAAAAATTGTCCTCTGTCCCATCATCCAGGTCCCTATTTAAAGACATTTAATTTAATAGTATTGACCCCTTGGGTATGCTGCTAGAGGCCCCCAGTTGGATTTCATGCTTCTGAAATATTTGAACCTGGCATTTCAGCCATTTTCAGCCCATCTTGCTATCCAGTTACCCCCGTCATGTTTCATCATTTTTTCTATGAAGATGTTATCCTGATCAGGCAGTCTATAGCTGGAATCTGTAACAGTGTCATTTACGTTGGTCTGCTTAGTCATCCTGACCAGTACTCTGTCATCTGGCTCATATCCGTCCTAAGACAGAGCTTGTGCATTCCCAGTGCTCTCTCGCAGGAAGGGCGTCTCCCTGTCACTACCTTCTCAGCTTGTTCTTCCTAAAGAGCCTGTATATGTTCATGGCAGCAGCCTTGACAGGTGAGCCATCCTACCACAACTTCGTGGTCCGAGTGAGACTGTGACCTTGTAACTACACACAGAACTCTGTTTCTTCCTATTTGTTCTCTCACTAATGCCCCATGCATTCGTACACAAGCACTTCACATATGTATCCAGTCTTTCTGATTCCCAAGAAGGAAGCTTTCCCCAGAATGTTCTTCTTCAGGCCTTTCTGTATTTATGTGCATATGCTTGGGGTGATCCCACTTCACCCAGCCCTGTTTTGTTGACTATGAGGTATCTGTTGTTCACATCATTCCTCACAGATTTTCAACAGAGTCTACTACTTTGTCACTTAATGTTTGTTTTTCCGTTGTTCTTTATATAAAACTGTTCTTACCACCTTGGCCAGCCCATTAGTGAAGAGTGTAGTTGGTGTCTGCCCACCATAGATGGTGGATCCCATCTCTTCCAAGCAGTCCTTGATTCTCAGAAGGGTTCGGTGGTTATTGAAACCAAAACTGTGTTGCTAGCGCTAGATCACAGCAGGTTGTTGACCTGTAGGAGCTGTCTGCTGCTCAGACCTCCTCCTCACTAACTGGTGCAACTGGGGAGAACACAACTTGAGCCTTGAACATGGCGTCCAAAGCCATGTAGTCACACTTGGCACCCTTCAGGTTTCCCTAGCTGTACAGCTCGTGCCCAGGTGGAAGAGCAGAAGAAGTAATAGTGTGTGGTCTGGACAAGCTTCAGCAGTCTTTCAGCAATGCCAGGAATTCAAACCCTGAGCAAGCAACAGCCCTTCTTGGATGATGTCAGTCAGAAGATGAGGGTCCTCCATCTTGTGCTAGTGTTTAGCACTTCCCTCTTGTGCTGCTGTATGGCTCAGGTTTACTGAATACAGATGATTTGTTTTACAGAGCTCCTAGGGCTGTAATTGCTATGAGGACATTGAGTCTGTTCTGTAGTTGCAGATTCTCAGGAGCAGCAGCCTTCCTCCAAGTGAGAGAAGAAACTGCCAGTTCACAGGAAGAATAAAAGGCAGGGAAAGGGAAATCTCAATGTAGTCAAATATTTCAAAGCAAGACTTTTTAGCATGTGGTTCTGAGATACTGTTTTCAGGTGACGAACTGTTACTTTTAAAATAAATATACAACACAAATATTGCATCTCTGTAGCATGATTTAAAAATATTTCTTGTAACAATGCCATGCTGACACTGAACACAGAAATTCTTTAGGTTTTTTCCAGTTAAATGTAAAGATCACCTAAACAACTTATAATTCTGTCTTTACGTCCTATGGAATAGTTTGAACGTGTCAAAATTAGTATTTGACTATCTTACTTTATGATAGTTGTGCTTCAGAGTTAGCATTTTGCATACTTACGTAATGAACAGACATATTCTCATGCTGAAATTTATTGCTAAATCTTGACTGCATTCCTGTTGAGATAAACTTTGAAGAGCAGCAGCAATCTGACCTTCGACTGTATGACAGGAATGATAACATGAACAATGTTTGAGAGAAAATATTATTGCTTCTTTTTTGTTTTTCTTTGTATAACGGAATAAACAGAAGATAAGTAGTATAAGATAAGAAGAAGTGTAACAGAAGATTAGTCTGATTGATTTTGGAAGTAGAAACCAAGGATCATAGAATAGCCAAACATTGCGTTTTTCCCTGGATATGAAATTGAAATATAGGTCAAATACAGGGATCAACATTTGTGTAGGTGACTAGAAAACTGATCAGGAGCATGTTGACAAAGCCATTTTAAATATTCGTTCTTGAAAACAAAGCCAAGCTCAACACTAGCAGTGAAATCCCCCTTTTGTTCCTTTGAACAGATACAACGGGAGGAATACTTAGCTGGGAGGCAGGAAATGTTCAACAATGTGAAGCAAATCTAGAGCAGTTGTTTTCTCTTTTTTTCTTTTTCCTTTTTTCTCCCTTTTCTCTTTTTGCTTTTTTCTTCTTCGCTTTCTTCTTCTTTTATCTTTTCTCTTTTCTCTGCTTTTATTTTCTTTTTGCGTTTTTCGTTTTTCTTTTTTTTTTCTTTTCTCTTTTTTTCTTTTAGCAGCACGGGTTCCCTCTCTGTCCCAAGAAAGATGTAGAAGGCAATTTTTGCAGGTGTGGAAGCATACAACAGGAAGACAGCTGCGTGCTTAATGCGTTATTTGGAAAAGTCATGCAGTGATGTTAAATAGCAAAGAACAAGCCCGAAAGCACCAAGTCACTGCAGACATCATTTGCAGTGAAAAGTTGAATAGTTGTGGCTGTGACATGAAAATCTCTCAAAAACTGAATCTTCAAAGGACAAATTTATTATTTTGGCTGCAGACACAACTTAAATGCCATTGCGCTTATTCTATTGAGAAGGATAAACTACTGTTTTGTAATTTGTATTCCTTGAAAATTGTGTGTTTTTCAGTATAGCTGCCTCCTGTTTAAGGTTCTTTATAAGTGTGGGGTTTTTGAGCCTAATAATAATGGGAGGTTAATTAGGTAAAGATAGGGAGAGGAGAATTCTGGCAACTTTTGTGTGCATCAGGATTTTACTATAGTAAAATCAGCTAAAAAAAAAGCTGAAAGAGCAGATTAATATATCCAGTGAGAATTAAAAAAAAAAAAAAAAAGAAAAGAAAAGGAAGGAAAAAGATATCATTATGAATGAAGAAAATATTGTCAGTGAAGAAGTCAAGTGAAGAAGAGCATTGATGAAAATTTGAAGGTGTTGGGGTGATCTGGATGTATTTGTGTAGGGGAGTGAGGATAGCATTTCTTTCAAAAAACTTAGAAGTGTAATAGCGAACTCTGGGTTTTTTTTAACATCTGCCTTCATAGAAGGAGTCGACTGGTACTTATGAGGATGGGAGATAGTAGGAACATGATGAGGAACAGTTTTTGAGGAATCCCTAGTTGAGGAAAGTAGTTGTTTTAGACATACAGAAAATTTGCACAAAACAGAACGGTAGAATTTATTGTCAGAAAGAGAAAGAAAAGAGGAAAGAGAAAAGGAAGAACACTGCTTGCTCATCAGATGATAAAAAACAACCATGCCTTGTGCCAAGTGCAAGGGGCTGACAGTTTCTTCCATGGTTCTTAATTTTTCATACATCATCCTCAGTATTTTTTGCACTCACAGTAGCAGCCCATTTGTATATAAGTGCCAGTCATCACAACAAATGTAGCAGAATTTTCTTTAACAAAACTGCTGGAAGAAGTTGAGAGAAGAAGAGGTTACAGAGGAAGTTACTGACACCTTCAGCAGCTTTTCATTATTGATGTAGTGTGTGATAGCAAATAACAGAAATGTGTTCTATGTAACCAAACATGAAGGTTTTGCTTACAGTCTCAGCTGTTAAAAAACAGATATTGGTAAATTCCCGAAGGATATTTTCTTTCTTTATAGCATTACAACTTTATCTTCAAATTTCAGGTCAAAGTACCAGTGAATGTAATTCTCTAGTGCTAACTGTATTATCTTTGTGGAAGAAATTCAGCCTATGCTTTAGCTTATCTTTTGTGTGTTAAGCTGTAAGATTCATTGTTTGTATTCAGATGTGATGGCTATTGGTCCCTCTGACTAACATTGTTACGAAATACTGTGAGATAAAATGCCTGTACACAATCAGTGTTGATGATTATTTTAAAGAATGTTGTACTCCAGGAGTAAAGAGTGGAAGCAAAAGAAAACGTTTAAATTGTTTATGAGTAGACTGTTTGCCTAAAATTGTGTAGCTTGTCCTGGTAGAAGTGCCATAGTGCTTCTGAATCACATCGTTCTTTTTTTTTTTGTAGCTTGCACTGATGTTACTTATGTTTTCACTGTCCACTGATATCCCTAGAATAGCATGATTTCCTGTTTTATACTACAGTTTAAAATTGTCCTTTCATCCCACTCTGGAGACTGTTTAATACCAGGTGTCCCTCTTGTTTTGATTTTTTCTTCATCTGTCGTACTGGCCTTGGTAACTGTAAGAAATGGTATGTATTTTCTTTTGTCATGTGTGCGTTATGCCCCTCTCAGTGAATTATTCATTTGTTATATTATACATTGCAACACGCTGTGCATGTTTTGACACATGCAGAACACAAAAGCCATACTTTTGTATATCACTGGGGGAGGGAAATTTTTGTAAACATGTTTCTTGAAGCAGCTTACTGTACCACTGTTAAAATGAGTAATAATCATGAGTTATACTACATGCTCTGTGGGTTGGTTTTCTTCAGAAGAGTATTTCTATCTCTTGGCATCTGTGATGCGGAGAGATGATTGCTTAAATAAAGGAAAATTTGCATACAAAATAAGATGGAGATGGTATAAATGAGCACTGCTGAGAAACCATCACATGAAATGATAGCACATTAACAACAGCGTAAGTATCTTATGCTCTGAAGAAAAGTCCCAGTTATCTGCTCTACAGCTCAGATAGTAGGCAGCAATCAACTGATACACAAATACCTTTCTAAACCTGGAAGTTATCCAGTGCTAGGGATTGTATAAGTTTGGATCTCGGCTCAGGAACTTAGTGAATTCAAAATACTTAGTTCATGCACGAGTCATCTCATGGTAATGATGATGCTCCAGTCAATTTTCTGATAGTTTAGCTGCTCACTTATCAGCCACACATTTTCGTATTTGCTTAGGTGATGTTTTTTCAAACACTGTAAGAAAAATGCTGTTGCTTCTGAATGAAATGGCCTGTGGTGGTTAAAGAGCTCTGAATTTGATTGAAACCTGACTCCCAAAAATATAGTGAAGGGAGACTTGTTTGCAGCAAGGGCTGTGAATGACCTAACATCTGGAAACTCCTTTTTAAAAGTATGTTTAGAAATTCTTGTGGAAAAGTTTTTATTTCAGGTTTGATTTCCAATAGTTTGTTATGTAGAGAGAGCATTGCTGTTGGTATTAGTAATGAACTTTAATTAGACTATTGAAGAGAAAGAAAATTTAATGGGAGGTCATTTATGTTAAGGAAAGGATGATCATTCTAATTTGATTGGTGTTGATACCCAACCTGTTGCTTTTCTGCTTATTGTATTCCTGGCAAAGTGTTTTTGCAGCTTGCTCTTAATTATTGTGTAACCTGTATGAAAGTTCTCTAGAAAGAATTGTTGGTGCTATTTTGACCACTGTTACATGGTATAGATTTCAAGTGGATTGCTTATCAGCTGCTGGACCCATGGATGCTTCCATGAGGTTTGTATACATACAAATAAAAAACCAAATGGGATCTGTAGAAGAGAACTACCACTCTGAGTTTAGATTTATTTCTCAGGGACCTTCCTTAAGTATGTCTGATGACATATATAAAGGTTTAGGTAGCCTATGAGTTCCATCAAGACTGTAAAACACAGTTGCTGGTCCATGTGGTACTTTCATTACAGTAGTAGCTGAGACAAGCTGCTTAGTTTCTGCTGAATTTCAGGCTTCCAGAGTGATGTGAGTTGGATCTAACTGAAATCTTGTTACTGTTCCTCAGCTGATGTCCTTATTGGTGCCCTTATTGTTGAAAACTGGATATGCAATATCTGCTACCCAGTCAATCCAAATATAATTTTGCTTGTGGGATGTTGTTTATACTTAGCCATGTTGCTTCTTAGAACCATTATTTACCATGAAAATGGTGTGTCAAGGATTGATATATTCATGGCACTGCAGCCTTGAAGCAGCTGAAGATGTCAGTGGTCAAGTGCAATCCTTAAAATTTTAAGATCCAATCCTTAAGGCAGTCCTGCTGAGTTTTTTTGATGGGGAAGCACAGGTCATACCTTCTTTCTCTCTCAGCTGCATAAGTACTTTGTAATTATGAATCTGTTGTTAAGCAAGTTTACTTGTGTGTTGGCAATTCCCAGAAGACCCATTTGAGAGTCACTAGGGTGATTTTTGAACTACACACCTAAGATGGGATTTGAACTGTCATTCTTTTCGTTACTGTCCAGATTGTTTTGTTGTGATTGAGTGGAAGTTAGGCAAATGAAGACTTTTCAATTAAGGTTTTTTGCAAGGAGAGCTATTTGTTTCATGTAAAAGCTGAATGTGAACTTTCTTCATACACCAGAGATCTTATACATACTTGAATCACTGTCGTTCTTAGGTTTACTTGTCTTCTCGTGGCAGAGAGTCCATTTGAAAGCTATTTGAAAACATGTATTTCAAAAACAGATACTCTGGATAAGACTTTGCTTTTTCTGTTTCGTAATTTAAGATTCTGTCATCTGTGCTAGAACTGTACAGTTTTTGAATGGAAGTAATTTGAAGTCATCAACTTAACTAGTAATTAAAGCTGTTCTTCCAGATATATGTTTGCGGATGCCATGTCAAAGGAAAGGAAATATGCTGTAATCTTCACCAGAGTCTGTAATAAAGTGTGTAAAAATAGCAATGGAAATGTATCAGTAGAGAAACATTCTTGTTTGTGATCTTCCTCCATTGCTGTGTATTATAGTTGTAATACAGCTTGCAGACCTTGATGCATTGTGAGGACACTGTGGGAAAGATGGAATACAGCGTGTACTGTGCATCCAATGCAAAGTGTGGCTACAAAGTTTATGCTCTAATAAAAGTACTGATGTAATTGCTGGTTAACAGTACATATGATATGAATGCTATTTGAATCGCCAGGCATATTTGGAGTTTCCTTGAACTTTTGCCAAAAGATCTCATGGCATCTTGCCCTTAAAAAAAGTTCAGAACCCTTCTATGTGTGGAGGGTACAGCAGTAAGTATAATAGTAATCAGTGGCAAATGCAGCAGTGTAAGTCCAGAAAATAGAGTACTTCACCTGAACTGTAACATGGACTCTTAAAAGCCTTTTGCTAACAATAGAAAGGTGAATTTTTTCACTCTGACTGTATTAACTGTATATGTTGGATGAAATATAAGCCTTTTCTTATGTTTGCCTACTCCCTTAAAACCAGTTATATGTAGTACGTTCTCTCTCCTTAATTCTGATTATAGCATTTTCAAAATTCTGTATGATAAAGGGAACTGAGCAGTAGAAAATGTTACCCTTCTAGGTGATCTTTGAGCTTGGCAGCAGGAGAGTCTTGGGAGATGTCTTGAAAAAGCAGCTTCTGGAAGATGCTTGGAGAAAAATGAAGAGGAAGAAGTTCATAGAACTAGAAGTATACTCTGCAAGCAGTAGGAGTTCTCTGTTCTTTTTCTTGATTGTCTTGTCAGAAGTGCAGAGGTTAGAAAAACTTCTCAGGGTGTTCAGAAAAAGGTTTGTGTAGGGTTACTATGAAAAGAGATTTGCAAAAACTGATAGTGTTTGGTAGATGAAATAGTGAAGCATGTTCTCAGTCATAAAAACTTCACTGATACTTTTTGGCTCTTCTCACTGTATCAAGATAGCGTATGTATTGTTCAGGTTCAGGCTTTAATTTTGGAAGTTGAATAGTTGTTAAAAGTCTGCAATGGTAGGGATCCATAATATGTGGAAAAGCAGTAATTCTTAACACTTAAGAAATGCAAGTATATATTGCTGCAGCAGCAGAGGAGAAATTAAGAGGTAGGACTTACGGAGGGAAAACTGGCAAAATGCATTCAAAATACAAAGAAGCTTCTTCAAAAGCATAAGGTGGTCATGGCACACAAATGAAGCTCTGCTTTTAGCAGGGTGCAAGATCTTAGAAAAGTGAGTAGTAGCAGGATTCTAAACTACTGTGGTCATTTAAATTAACTCAAATCTGAGATAGGAGCTTAATGAGTAATGTGTAGTCACAATTTCTGTAACCTATTTTTAATGAATACACTATTTATCTTTCAGAGATCCAGCTTACTTTGATGAAAATTGGCTGAACAGAATCAAAACAGAAGTAGGAGATAATTGGAGGCTAAAGGTATTTGACTTACTTTGCTTGTCTGTGAATTTGTATTTCACTTCTTCCTACAATATTGTGCCTAAATATTCACATTTTTCTGGACTGGGATCTTGCTTCATAGATAGCATTTTGAATTTTAGATAATTTTAATTACACTTACTTGTTTTTATGTTGTATTGTTCTGCACAATTTTAGCAAAGACATTTTGAATTTGCAAATAGGTTTCAATGATTTAAAAGGGAAATCCTAAATTAAATGTTATACATCAATTACCTCTTGTTTTTCAAATGTTGAATGGGAGGGGTTTTTTTTAATGCACAGGGTGTGAAAGCAGCTTTTAAAAAAGCAGCTTTTTTGAGAAGAAGCTGCATAAAACTAGGAATATAATAACCAATATATTTAAAGAAAAATGGCGAAGTGTTGCTTCCTTTTACCGTGTCAACTCTACACAACTACTGAGTTTTAAGGGAGGAAGTTGTGTTTTTTCTGTTTCTACTCAGCATGGATTTTAACCACAGTCTACTTGGTGGGTGATTTGTATCACTTGGCGTTCTAGTACTTCTCTGCAAACCTGACGGAAATAGAATTTACAAGAACTGTGAATGAAGAACATTTTGCTTTAGAATCTGAAAACACAGTCTCACATGCAGATGTTAGTGTAGTTTTTGAGTAGTTTTGTTCAGAGAATGATCTACGTGCTTTGCTAAGTTTCCATTTTCCAGTCAGCCTGACTAATTTGGGGGAAAAAATAGTTATGATTTTTTGTTAGTTATTATTTCCTGTAAAACTGTGTTGTTCCAGCCACCAAAACCCATTGGAAGGGCTGCAACTGTGAAATGCTTTGGTACTTACAGGCTTGTCAGCATCACTTTCTGAATTGCAGGGACACACAGACAGAATGCTGTCTGAGACAAAGATGGAGCACACTGCTGCTGTTTATGTTTTGGCTTGGCCAGGAAAACTATCAGCATGGTTTCTGCTGTCTGGCCAGCTGTGTGAAGTCTGGAATGCTTTAGAATGTTTTGTCTACTAGGTCTGCCAGGGTACATTGATGAGGCTATATTGACTGACTGGTGAATAAAAGACATGATCCCAAAAACAGCTTTAAACTCTTAGCTTCTGCTACATGTAGAACACTTCATATAAATGAACTTCTCAAAGAATTATATGGAATTGCAAGTGAACAGCTGGATACAATGTCTTACTTTTCTGTAAAATATTTTTTGGTTTTTTTTTTTTCTAAGGAATATTGAAGTCTGTTAAATGTGGAGAATAACAAATTGAAAACTGTTCGTTATAATAGCACTTGAGTTCTTTGAAAGTGGAGCAGCAGCTTCTATAACTGTCATATGGAGTTTGAGGAATAAATATTTTTATGCCTCCCACCAATTTGGCAGATATAAAAGCTTAGCAGGTGTGAAAAAAAAAAAAAAAAAAAAGGCTGAGCAATCTAGTAACTTCCTTATGTGACTGAGGTTGGAAAAGCATCAGGTCAAATTTCAATTTCTTGCTGATGTAATTCCATCTTGTTTGTCATGTATCCATGTAAACAAGAACTAAAGACTGATTTGTTTTGTTAAAGAAATATCATTCAGATTTTTGTATACATTTTTACACACCACTTCCCTTTTCATGAAGAATACTAAAAGGCACAAGTGTGGTACTTTAACTCTTGTTTTTTAGTCAGGGAAGTAATCCTATACTTTGCCAACTATTCTTTATATGTGAGTAAACATTATTAGTAGTCTAGTTTTCCAAATGTCTATCAGCCAGTCCTTCATTTATGGTCTGGCATGTAGGAACACTTCAGTCTGTGCATTTCTATTCATAGAATTGTTCGGCTTGGAAAAGACTTAAGATCATGTTGACTCTACCAAATCCACACTAAACCATGTCCCTAAACTCCACATCTACATGTCTTCTAAACACCTCCAGGGACAGTAACTCAACTACTTCCCTGGGCAGCCTGTTCCAATGCTTGACAAACCCCTTTGGTGAAAAAGTTTTTCATAATATCCAATCTAAACTTCCCCTGGTGCAACTTGAGGCCATTTCCTCTTGTCCTGTCACTTGTTCATTGGAAGAAGAGACTGAGCCTCACCTCACTATAACCTCCTTTTGGAAATGTATTCATTACTAGATTTAAATGTGGGCATCATACTTGCATGACTTTAGAAAATAGCTTTCTCTTCATACTTTTAGAAGTGCCGTGAAAAGTGATAACTGGATTATCTCAAAAGTTGTGATAATGAGCTGCATTATTTTCCTGTTGCTAAACATGATCACTCTTTGCCTCTGATGCCATCTAGTATAACAGTCACCACTTGTACAAGCTTTTGGTATTGTGAACCACATAAAGGAGCCGGTCTAGTCAGGGAAATATATAAAAACAATCTAAAATGAAACATACAGGAAGTTTTACTTTGTGGAACGCTGGTTAGGAGGCTGGTAGAGATTAGTGTAGGCCTTGTACAGCCCACCTAACCACTGTTCATAGAAGTACTCAAAAAATGATAGAATCATAGAATACTTAAGGTTGGGAAAGACCTTTAAGATACAGTACAGCCATCAACCTAGCACCACCACTGTGTTTATCACAATGCATTTTCTCACCAAGAGCCATATCTGCATGTTTTTTTAGCACTTCCGTGGATGATGATTCTACCATTTTGCCAGGCATTCTGTTCCAATGCTCTACAACCCCTTGCATGAAAATTTTTTACCTAATACTTAATCTAACACTTACCTGGCGCAACTTGAGCCCATTTCTTCTTGTCTGGTCACTTTTTACCTGGGAGAAGGTAATGAGTGATGTGATTGTTAATTTTAAATTGTGTGTTATCCTCTGTGGAAAAAAAACCAAGGACATAAGACTGAGCTTTTATTTTTTTGAAGGGGGGTGGGGTGCACGGAGGTGTTGGGGTTTTTTTTAAGCATTTTGCTTTCTGATAACGACAATGTTTTTGCTATTGCTGTACCATTTAAAAAAAAATCACAGGGATGTTTTTAGATTCTTGGTTTCAGGACAGACTTTAGCAATTGAGCAATGCACAGGAGAGAAACAGGGAGATGTTAAAACTTGGTGAACTTCCAAAATAGGAACCATTCAGCAAGCATTCTGGTTCTTAGAGCTGACCAGATCTTTGTCTGCTGTGTTTAATAGAGAAATGTTGTTATTTCTTCAGGGTTAAAATTCTGTGGTCATAGCATATGTCAGTGTATGTAGTAGTTTGTGTTTTCCATTGGGCAACAAAAAAACTTTTCGCTGCTACCTTATCCGAAATTTTGTGATGGTTTACAAAAAAAAAGCAAAGGCATTAACTCTTTCCTCATATACAATGAATACTTCTATATAGTTCAAGTTTAAATTGTGTACAACCTAGTATTTCATGGCTGAGGAAGATGACATCTTGAACCTTTATTAAAACTGTTATTGAAACCTTAAAACCTTTATGAAAATGAAAAGCAGCTTAGAAAATGATTTGCCTAAATTTTGCAGAAATTAAATTCCCTAATCAAGAAAAAAGTTACTGATTTGATACGTACACATCACTTTTGGCAATTACAGAATAAACCATTGGCTGTCTGAGGGATGGCATAAAATTGTCACCCTTTCTCCCTGCCCCCTTCCATTCAGTGTGGGAAGCTTAGGAAAGGAAGGAAATACATTGTTCAGCTTGATTTCTGACTTTTTGTTCTGAACTTTTCACTTTGGCATTCAGGCTACAGCATCAGTTTAAAGTACAACTTTATTGTTTGTAGTAGCAAGCTGTGTTAGTTCCATTACTGAATAGCACATTCAAACAGCAGGAACCACTAAACTTTCGGCACCTACTACATTTTGAATGCCACGTGTTTAGTGCAGTATGGCAAAATGGAATAGCCAATGAATGCTGTAATCTAAGTAAACAAATCTGATTTCTGAGAGTTAATTTTGACTCCCTATAGTTGCCCTGTTATGTTAGCTCTGAATTTTTCTACAGTACAAGCTGACTTGACTGGTGGAGTAATGGAACTTAGTTTTCAGTGTACAGTATCATTTTTTTACTACTTTCTTGTCCTTTTGAAGGAGAAGGGAGCACTTTTAGAGGGTTTTTGTCTGATAAGGCTGGAAGCCTGTCATGTGAATGTTTTTTTCTGCAAGTGAGAAGCAGAGATTATAGGTGTATTGGAAGCCAACATTCATTTCTGTCAGAAAGTTAATTAGCAACTGATATATTTAATTCTCTTTTGATATAACGTTAACTCCTAAGTCAACAATGTAAGTTAAGTGTGGGAATGCTCTCTGTCTTCAGAGCTACATTTAATTTTTCTTTCCCTGGTATTTAACTAAAGGAAGTGTCTCTATATGTTCTTTTGGGGATTCTTTTTTGTAGAAGACAATATGAAGGAGGATAACTTAGTCTTTCTCTATGTTCCACCTATAATCAGTGATGAGACACGATGCAAAACGCAGTGAAATCTGAAAACAAATGCCTGTGATGAGCGTGATGCAAGCAGTGCATACAAGTGCTCCCTCCCCCTCTTGGTGTGTGCGCACACATCCACCCACACCCCCATGCCCACCCACCCTCACCCCACCTGTTAACTGCAAACGGGTAAAAATGTACCTTAATGAGATATGTGAAGCTCATTGGTTAAGAATTCCCACACCACTTGAAAGTGTGCCCTAGCAACACTTACAGAGGTTATTCAAGATCTGATATAAAAAAAAGAGAAAAGCCAATTTACTCAGAGCCTTCAGCACAAACAGGGTTTCAGTCATATATGTGATATAAGAATAATGCAAAACTGGGGACTGGCTGTCATAATGTTGGAGAAAAAACAAGAAGTTAGATAATCCATGCTCCCTTTTTGTCAACAATCACAAGCTTAATGGCAGTTTCTATTGTCCCCTCCATCAGCCTTTCCCTTTGTTGCACAACTATATTTGTAATGAGAAAAATCTAGACAGACTGCCCTTACAAACCTGAGGCTGGAGACAGTAAGTAAATTGTAATTAAATAGACATTTTGTATGACAAGTGAGAATGAAGGAAAAATAGGGGAAAAAATAAGCACCCATTAAGTCATATGGTATTGGGCAGATCACATCATCTCTGCTTTCATTCCAGTCAGTTTATCAGGTTAATGCTGTGTAATAAGGGTCAGTCTCATAATTGACACTGTGTGCTTAGTATGTAGTGCTGTACTATAAACAAGAGGGCTTTTAACTGAGAGGATAATGATAATTTAACGCAGAGAACACCCACACAACTCTGCTGTGGGTATTAGTGAATTTTAGGTGTTCAAAGAAGGAGTGAGAATAGTCAGGTTGCCTTTGTGGATGCATTAGCTCAAAACAGATATCTTGTCATTCATAATATAATATTGGGAAAGTAAAACAGAAACATCAGATGGTAAAGAGATTGAAAATGAATAGAAGTTTGTCTAGAAATACTTAATGGTCCATCTATTGTGAATTGCAAAAAATTTTTGAGGTGGACTAAAGCATACTTGTCACTCTTTTTACCCCAGTAATCTGCATGTCTTTTTCATCAGTAGTATGACTGCAGGAAATGGTTGTTAAAAGGTATCGGGAGGGTAGTGTATATTTTTATGGAAAAGGAAGAACTCAGGTTGCTGATGCAAGCATACAGGCATCACATGTGGTCATGGGCAGATGTCCAGATGATGATTTAGTACTTTATAGTCATAATCAATATTGGAAATTCTGTCTGTTGTGTTCTGCCATAACATAATTCAATGGTCCTTGTTAACTACAGTTAGATTTTCCCTATGTGCTTAAGAAAGTGAAAAGTAATTCTGAACAACCATCACCTGCTGTGACTTAGATTTCTGATCTAATTAATTGTCTTTAACACTTTCTTGGGCTGTTGTTTGTTTTCATTCAGCTGCTTGAGGTCTTCCTTCCTTCCTTATGCTTTGACCTCATAAATGTTATTGGAACTACTCAATTGAATTTCAAAGTACAAAATATTAGTGGCAATTTCCCTATGATGATACTCTCTCTGTCAGGGGCAGTAAAACCATCTAAGTATATTCACTGCAAGCAAGTTAGAAAAAAAAATCAAGAGCCGTCTGAGTGGTACTAAGATCATTGTTAAGTTTAAGTCAGTTTTAGTCTTAAAAGAAGTCTATAAAGAAGCTGCTTTAACCTCACAATTGTCTGATTGTATACCAGATACAAAGATGGTACAGTTAATTCTTGGAAACAAGCTACCTTGGTACTGTTGATTGACAATGGAATAAAATAGGACTGCAAAGGTGTCTTTTTCAGTTTGTTTACTGTTCTCTTGTTTCAAGGATGGTGCCTTATATGTTAGTTTTCATGACAAATTTTGATCAATATTGGGTTTTTTCCACTATCTCAACACTAAACTCTGTAAAAGTTACTTGGAGGAAGGTGACTCTTTGTGTTTAAGGCATTTTAACTCAAAAATGCTTACAAGCAGAGGGGAAAAGAAGTATTTCACAGGTGTATACTTTCCATTTGGTTTCTCATTTTTTTGGGATTATGTTCAAGTTCAAGGTTCCTCACAATGTTCCCATCGGTAAACTGGACTTAAATTCTGCAACATGGCCCTTGGGTTTCTGTGGCTCTTTCTGCAGCAGATTCAGGTAAATTATAAACCAGAAGACTTTAATTAATCAAGTTTGAAAATTATATTCCAATCAGTGCGATATTCTTTGTGGTGATTTGACATAAAAATAAAATTTCTTAATTTCTTTAAATTCTTAAATGTGTTGCAGACTTTGGTTATGATTGTGCATTACCTTTGAGTCATGATCTTGGTTGCTCTTGGACAGACAGCTCTTACAGAAGCTCTCTGTATTGTGTGTTATAGTACAGAAGAAGTATGTGCTTTGGGGTAGAAGGTGTAAACTGCCTATTGTGTTATCAGGAGAGACAGTAAATGTTCTTGTATACTTGCTGTAATGTAGAAGCTCCAGTTCTCATTCTAGGTTGTCAGGGTATTTGATGTGTCACTTTTCAGGTCCAAATGAATTTTTGTTTCTTGTATGACTTAAAATTCAGTGATTATAGAGACAGTCAGAATGTTCCTATGTCTTAATCAGAAATCAGCTTCTGGCATTTGTATCCAAAAGGGAGGGGATTAATAGGAGTAAGGTAATCACACCGTTATCACTTTGGATTTGTTGGCAAAAATCTTTTCGTGTGTGTAGCCTGTTCCTTTCCTGAGTTTGAATTCTACTTTCATCACCTCATTTTGTTTGTTGACCGTATTGAAGTGTTGAGTTTGTCCTGGATTTCAGTATCACCTTTCCTGACAACCATCAGATGGTCATTTGAAAGGTAAATAATTTCTGTCAGTGGACAGAATCTCCTAACTGGGTATTTTTGGAATCCAGGCAAGAATATAAATTTTATTGTGGGCTTCAAAGGCAATTGGAACTTGAGAGATTTTGTTCTGCCTTCATTGTAGTTCCACAGTTTGCTGCTGTGGCTACTGCAGTCGGCAAGAGAACTTTGTGAATCCTGTTTCTATCAGTTTTAGTCTTTGCAGATCCTGTTTAAACTTCAGTCATAGAATCATTGAGGTTTGAAAAGATCCTTAAGATCGTACAATGCAATCATAAACTGCCAAGCCCACCAATAAGTCATGTCCCAGCTTACCACATCTACACAGCTCTTTGCACACCACAGGAATGGTGACTCAGTCATATCCTGGGTAGCCTGTTACAATGCTTGATAACCCTTTTTGGTAAAGAGATGTTTCCTGATGCCCAGTCTAAACTCTGCCTGACACAACTTGAAGCCATTTCCTCTTGTCCCATCTCTTGTTACCTGGAAGAAGAGGCTGGCCCTCACCTGGCTACACCCTCCTTTCAGGGAGTTATGGAGAGTGGTAGAGTCATCCCTGAGCCTCCTTTTCTCCAGGCTAAACAACCCCAGTTCCCTCAGCAGCTCCTGTGTCCCAGGAAATAGTGCACTGCTACTGTTATCTAAATTCTGTTCTGTAATACTTGGACAGCAATTGGTGGTGATCTGTAGCAGTTACTTTCAGCAAAGATTATTTTTTTTGGTCTAAATGTCGCCTTTGAGACCCATGGGCATTTTTATCATTTTAAACACACTCTTTATTCTCAGAGTCTTGATGCAAATGGATATTTGCTGGGAGGGGAGCAATGCTCAGTACTAGAAAAACGTAACATACATTCTGTACAGCAGGAGGTACTTAACTGGTGCCGTTGATTATGCAAGTGAACAGAAGCTACCTTTGTATAGCAGTGAAGTCATCACTGGGAAATGTGAATTTTGCCAGATACTGTAAGACAGACATTCATTTGTAAAAACTGGGAGGGGGGAGGAGGGACAGAGAATGACAAGCACAAAAATGAAAGAACTAAAAGGAATAATTAATGAGGAAGAATAGCAAATAAAACTTTTATAGGTTGGGAATAAAGGATGATACTGAGCAGTAGCTGGTTTTGGTTTAGAAGAAGAGGTTTATCTTTCCAGAAAGTAGATTACTAGGATACTTCAAGAGAAGGAGGGAGGAAAAGAATGTTTCAACCTCTGGATGTAAAGAGAATCCTAAAATAAACAAATACTCTAAAAACATTCATGCTGTAGGATCTGATTTACAGCTTATCCAAGACAATGTTATATTTTTCACAAATTTAAATGGGTTCTGTGAATAATAAAGATTTATGATCACATCTGGAAGTCTGATCATAAGGGCCTCTTGTGTAATTTTCATGATTCTAAATTTAACTGTGGGTAAACAGATGTAATTATGTCCTTCTTTTGTGTGATTCTTCTGTGATTACCTACTTTATGATCATTTCTCTGTAATTTATTCGCTGTATTTATTGTATTTCCTCCTTCTTGTCAAATAGGTAAGCAACCTGAAGAAAATTTTAAAAGGAATACTGGATTATAACCATGAGGTAAGAACCATTTTAGGTAATATGCATGTACTTGCCTTTTGAGTTACGTTATTTTAGTTAACCTGTTGAAGATAAATTGTATTCTGCAGGTTAAGTTCAGACATTTTCTTGCAAACATTTAGGCATATATAGCGATTGATGGCCTAGTCCCTAGTCTTGGCCTTCTTTAAAACTTCTCACCTGCTTTATTGAATATTCAGGAGTTCCAGCGAAGCCTGATATGCAAATTGTGTCGTGTGAACAGTAGATGGCTTTACTGACTGTGTTCTGATGATGTACTTTGTGTCTGTTGTACTGTACTGTAACTGTGTCTGGGGTTTTTTTTCTTCCTCCTCTGCAGCTGAAGTCTGCTTTTTCCCTTATTTTTCTCTTGAGGAGAGTGAGTAAAGAGCATTTCTAGCCTCTCCCCACATTAAGATTTTAAATGAAATATTTTAATTTGGGAATGTTGGACTCAGCCCTCATCATTCTCTCTGATTTTAAGCAAACTCAGGACTTAGTCCAGAGGAGACAGAGTATTTTTTTTTTTTCAGTGGTGAATCTTCAGGTAAAATGTGCTTTCAGTGATATTAGAGACAAATTGATCTGTACAGGCAGCAGCACAAAATTCATAATATGTGTGTTCTGCATTAAAAAAAATATTCTGCATTAAGAAAATCCATAATATGTATGTTCTAGACATTACTTGTCTCAATATATTGTCCACTCATGAATATTACAGACATTAAGTTCTTTGTTAATAAACTGAAGTATTTCAGAAAGAAAAAAATTAGTCTTAGGAGGTCATCTTCAGTAAGTGGTTAGGTATCCATGTTTAAATAAATGTTGAAAACTGATGATTAAGCAAGCTGGTCATAACTGGAAATACTGAAAGGAAACAGATCAGGTTTTTGTTATGGAAAATTAATATTACTAAGACAAAGTGATGCAAGCTTCTTTTTGGTTGGTTAGTATGTATGATGATTAAGTCTCTGGTGTAAAACCTTTGCTATTAGTCAAGTTCTGAGCTGTTTCAAGCTGATTAATTGCTGTAAAAGTAGTGCACTTTTATAAATCTGACCGGATTTTGGTTTAGGTTGGTTGTTTTCCTGCTGAGGCAATGCTGGGGGTGATAGGAGAGATTATCTGGATTGTGCTGATGAATTCTGCTTATGTTTTCCTCAACATTATTCCCATCCCCCTACTAAAATATGGATGTGTATGTGCATTTTATCTGATGTGTATGTTAATGTTGTTCATCCTCAAAAATTCAGAAATTTGTATCGCATTCAGAAGAACAATCTTTGAGTAGAAATGCTGCATTTGCTGTCTTTGTCAATTCAAGTATGGAAGAACAAGCCGAAGTTAACTATTTATAGCTTTCATGCTTTGTTATGCCTTCGTTAATCTTGCTGCAGAGCTCTGCTGCTCTGGAATTGAAAGTTCTAATTTTTTTTGTAAATGTATAATGATTTTGTTTTTTGAAAATGTTTGTTTATCTTAAGGTGGTTATTGTAGAGTCTGTCTTTCATTTTCATATTTCTTTCAGGGCTTTTGGTGTTGTATTTTTTTAAATTCAATTTTTTCTCTTATTTCAAATTCTGTTCACACCTGCACATCCTTGATTTCTTCATAATGCCTTCCAATTTGCCTCTTCCCTTCAGCCTTTCTCAACAGGAGTTTTATTTTCAGTAACTATGAAGTCACTGTAGTGTTGTTAACTTAAACCCAGCATTATATTAGAAAGAAATTCAGAAACTACAGATCAATATATAAATGCATATCAAATTCTAAAAAATTGTATTTTACTGTATTATTGCAGCCTATATGCAGTGGTAATATTTTCCATTGTACTTAATACATGCACAGAATTGTTATGACCTAAAGGAAGTCTTTTCCAACAAGGGTGAATCTGGGTCCTTTAAAGTGTACAGAGATTTTTGGTAGCGTTGAAGTTAATTCTTAGAGAAAACTGCTTAAAAATCCTACCATTCCACAACACAAAATGCACTATACATAATCAGAACAAAACCATACTTCCACAAAGCCCAACCCCACTAAGCTTTAGAATGCCTTGTTTTCTTTGTGTTCTTTGTATATGCTATGTTTTTTGTAAGTGCCGTAACCTGATTTCTGTTTTTCTTGGGTATTGCACAAAAAAGAACATGAAGCAAACACGACTGATTCCCTGTATAGTCATTGTTTCCTTATCGCACCCTGTTTAAGAAGTTACAGTTTCTTTTTATCTGCAATTAATGTGTCAGAGATGTGTTTAATTCCGAATTTCATATTCATGTTTTCAACCCTCTGTTCAGTAAAGAGCAATTTAGCAGAATTGTCTAGTTCCTTCTACTGACAATCATTAATCCTTAATGATCTTTAATGATAAATCAGATAATACTAATTGTGAGTCACATGGGCTTTTGTTTTGCAGGGTTTTTTTCTTTTCTCTCTGCATGTGGGCTGTTTAATTACATATCATTGTACTACTACCTCAGATTCTGTTCCATGGAAAAGCTTTCTTAGCTGTAAGATTTGCGAGATACCCTTAAATTTGCTGAAAGTGTGAGGTCTAGTGATCTGAGTTTTTTACTTTCTTGTATTTGTCACCTGCCAGTGTTAGATATATGTATTGTATAGGTGCAATATTTAATTTTCTGTCTTTGTAGTTGTAAGAAATGTCGGATTGGTGTGTGATATCTTATGCTACAGGAAGTGATTTTAGTTGGATTTTTGTAATAGAATGCTTTAAAAAAATTAATTAGCCATGTGATGGCCTGCCTTTGTTAGCTTTTTTATCTGAAGAAAAAGAGTCTTGCTAAATGTTTACATAATAGTTGCTTGTGAGTTGAGGTGATCATGTTTGTCTTTTCCCAAATATTATTGGTATCAAACAGTATGATTTAATAGGGATCTTAGGTGTTAGGCAATTTAGTTTATTTTGAAGGTGTATTCAAAACTATGGTAAAGTAAGAGTGAATTACTCTTGTCAATTCTGAATCTTCTTTGTATGAAATAAATGAGTATGTGTATGTGTAGTGATATAGCCATGCATGTACTTGGTCTTTATGCAGATTCTAGGCCAACAGATAAATGACTTCACCCTTCCTGATGTTAACCTGATTGGAGAGCATGCTGATGCTGCGGAGCTTGGGAGAATGCTTCAGCTTATTTTGGGATGTGCTGTGAATTGTGAACAGAAGCAAGGTAATAAATTTTGAAAACATGTTTTCTTGGTTATTGTGCAACTACTAAGGAGAAAAATTGTGTTTCTTGGGTTTCTGTGAGAAGCAGTTTTGGTTTTTTTTAATGATGACATTATTCTGTCCTACAGTTAGTAACTGTTGTTTTGTTGTAAGCTTCACTACTTTTGGAGACTCAGACTGGAACTGAATTTACTTCCAACATATGTATTTTCAATTTTGGTTTACTGAGCTGAAAAATCAGTCTACAAAGAAAAAATTACATGGGCACACCTTTTAACCATTTGTGAGGTAGATTGGGATAGGTAAGAATGGAAAAATGTGATTACTGCATTTTTCAACATGACTCTTGATTTTAGAAATGCATTTCAGGCATCGTCTTATTACATGGCCAAAAGCCATTGGTATGACTGGTGCTTGGTCTGAAGATATGTCTGGTGTGGTCAATGCCCTTCTGGGCAACAGCTGAAGATGGAGCACGATATCATAAGGGCATCTAAAAGTCACTTCAGGCCATTTGCCAGATGATTGAATCCCACTTTAGCAGTCCCTGAAAGAGACTCCTGCCTCTCTACCCACATGGCACTGACTGTAAATCTGACCTGCACAAATACAGTAGAGACCCATTCATCTTTCTTGAAGATGCCATGGAGGATGTGATGAACAATGGAGATGTTTGTTAAAGTGTGCCAGATCTCATGTTCTAAATTTGCATTGGGTGCAGGCTCTTCATTGTTACCCAGTTACCTTAAATTACACTTAATTCAAGCCAGATGAAGGTAACGGCAAATGCAAACATTTATTCTAAATACATAAAACAGGAAATGTAGTCGTGTGGGGAAAAACAGATGTGTGGGAAAACAAGATCTTTTTACTGTATTTACATTGCAGTTGCATCAAATATGTGTCTCTTCCAGATTTAGCTCATTTTGAGTTTGATGGCTGCCAAGATTTCAGGCCTTTTGTCTTGCTCTTGATTGGTGCATCTTAACTTTTACAGCTAGTTTCCCCTTTCCATTTTTTTTAGGTGACTAAATCAGTTTAGTTTCTCCTTCTGAAATTACTTTTGTTCTCTTAACCAGGAAGCGGTCTGGCTATTCTATTAATTAAAACAGAGGTAATGTTCTTCCATGATTATGTAAATAACTCTGGTTTATTAAGCCTCCTGTTATCTCTGTTTTATATAAAATTATCTTCTTTTTCAAATATTTTCATTTGTCATCTTCAAGTGAGAAGTAAACCTTATTATTGTGTCCCCTTTACTCTTTCAATCTGGACATTAAAAATGCATGTTTGAAATACCAGAACAGTGTAATTTTAAGTACTTTGAGTGAGATTCAGCGTGAGCAAATTGACCACTTGAAGGTGACTTTTTCCCCGGTGTTTTTCACTTAATCACATCATTAAAAGAATAAAGAAGATGATGTTTGATTGGAAACTGTATGATACTGGGCAAGTCATTTAGTCCTTGATGTAGTCTAAATGTCAGAATTTGTTCTTTTGTTTACTGTATCATCTTACAAGGTACCTGTTATGTAGCTCACATGTACACATAGCTGAGGACATAAAAAGTGTAGGGGACTTAATTTGTGGTGTAGTACGGAAATAAGAACAGACACCAAGAAGGAACTTGAAAATACTTTGAAATGAGAATGCTGTAGGAAGGCAGGCTATTATTGTTAAACTTACAGAAAAGGACAACCTATGCAGGGATCATGTACTTGAAGAGCCTAAATAGTTTGGGAACAAAGTGAAAAAAGGTAAAAGTAGTTATCTCAGAAGTGTGAGATGCCAGGGGAGGAAAAAGAGGTAATAATCTACTTTTTTCATTGTTGTAGAGTTCAAATAAGCCTGGATTTACATCTGAACAGGCTTGCGATAAAATCTTGTTGAATTTGTTGGAATGGAACTTTACTGGTGATTAGGCATTTCAGTGTCATCCATGGCACCTAGTCATTTTGTAGGAAGGATGCAGCTTCTGACCTTACCTTCAGTGACTTGAGTTTCAACATTGACATTTCAGAATGCTTTTATTTTCAGAGTACATCCAGACCATAATGATGATGGAAGAATCAGTTCAACATGTTGTCATGACAGCCATTCAGGAGGTATGCTGGGATGCCCATAGTGTGTAAAAGTTCAGCCTTGCAGTATTTTACAGTAGTATGCTTTTTTCCACTTAGGAAAAACTTAGTTGGAAGTAAAGAAAATAAGGGGCATAGATTTTGCCTTTCTACAGTGAAAAATTTCCTATTTTTCTTTAGAAAAAATCTTGCTTTCTGTCAAGGAACTCTGGTTGAATGTCCCACTTTTCTTTAAATCTAGAAGATTGAAACTTCTAGATATTTTTTATGTTGGGTTTCCTTTCCTTTTCCTTTCCAACCCTGTGAATCCTGAAGTGCACTAGATTGATTTTATATGGATAACCAGTTACTGTAGAATTTTGTTAAAATTTGTACCTTGAAACTGCAAAACTCCATGAACTGTTAAATTTTTTTTCTAATTCAGTAGATAAGTGAAAAGAAAGAGAATTGGGTAACAGTATTCTTTCACCAGCTGTAGTGTTATGAATGGGGTAATGATATGTAATATGAACATACATGAATAATACAATAGGCTGGTGTGTTTTTACAAGTCAATGAGTATACTGCAGTGCATTTTGTAGAAGTGCTCTACAAAAGAAGTGGTAAACCAAAACCACAGTGAAGCCCCCATGTGACTTCAAGAAGTCCAAAGTGCCCTTAAGAGAAATGCCTATCAATCTATAGATACTTACTGCAGGGCAGGCCACTAGGGAAAGCAGGAAACCACTGGCAATCTCATTTCTTCTGAACCTAAACAAGAGAAACTAAATTCCACATGGACCTTTAGAGCAGTTTCTCATCTCTGTGATGTCTGAATAGAGAAAGAGATGTCAGTGAGCCTACAAGGGACTCTGTCCCCAGTCATCACTTTGACCAGTGTATCTATGCAGTCATACATTCAGTTGTCTGTGTGTGGACTGCTGTCTATAACATAGCAGAGAGGACTTTTGAAATCAGCATCAAAAGAATCATTATCTAAATCATATTCCAGTCACTGCTGCCAAGCACCAGTTTCCTGGAGTTTTGGTGTCTTTTACATTTTCGTAAGTTTTATAACTGTAATAGACAATGTTTTGGTGGATTTTTCTAGTGTTTTTTATTAAACCCAAATTGCAGCATCACTGTATTCTGCACCACCTTGAAATAGAAAACCTTCTTTTATCTTCCTTCTTTGTGTTGAAAATCGATTTGATTTTTATTAAAGTCTCCTCCTTCATTTGGTAAAATAGCTAGACTTGAAATGGCCCACAGTTTTCAGCATTTGATGGGTAAACTTTAAACTTTTTCAGTGTTTGTGCCCCTTCTCTGAAATGATGAGTAGAAGTAGGAAGAAATCATAAGGTCAGGATCTGTTCTTCTGGAACAGATTTTTGAAATTCAATGAATCAAAAAGCTTTACTAATCAGCTACTGGCACAGTTCTGAGTTATTTTAATGCTGCTTTCCAAGCTGCTTAGAAATTTAAGACATTTCAGGACCAAATGAGGAGGAACTCAATGAAGAGGTGAGAAGGTGTCTCAGACTTTGACACACTTTGAGAGCAAGGCCTCTTTCCATTGTTTTTCAATGGGCTTGGAATTTGGAGAAGTCCCAGTCAGCTGGAAACTGGCAAATATTAATCCGGTTTTCAAGAAGAGAAAGAAGGAAGATGCTGTCAGTTACAGTCTTGTCTCACTTCAGTGTCTGAAAAAATTATGGAGAAGCCTCTTCTGGGAGTTAGATCATAGCCAGCACAGATTGACATGGGAAGAGTCTTTAAAGGGATGAATCTTCATGGGATTTTGTAAGGAGGTTTTTCTATTTCTTGGACTCGTAGCAGCGCTTAGAATTGAAGTGACTTAGAAAAAGCAGTATGTAGGACATTAGCTGTATATGCATATTTGAAAAGTTGGTATATCACCTAATCCAAACATTTCAAAGCATTTGACATTGCAGGTAGTCTTCAATATTAGGTATGTCAGAGGACCTCTCAGCTTTACTGATGTATTACATAATTAATTTTTCTGTTTCAGCTGAGCACATGAAATTTTGTTTGTTGCTTCTTTGGTTACCATAAATGATCTCCCTCATTAAAGTATTTCATGAGGCACAGTAGAACAAGTTTTCTCTATTTTTTTGCATGAAGAAGCTGATGTTTCAATGAAAGAAGCAGCATTTTATATTCTAAATTTTATTCAGTTATCTTATTTTTTTATTGAAGAAGTCATTTCATTTTATTATCAAGAACTTGTGGTTCTTCATAATTTCTTTTCTTCACTTATTTAAATGTTTAAAATATGCCCTGTGCTCCATAAAGGTTTTATAAATGAAACAGTGCTTTTCTGTTAGTTTTTCACTTTAGTCAAATTGATCTGCTGTGTTGTCACCACTCGGATTCTTAGATGCTAATCTGCAGATGTAGGTATGAAAATGCAAGTTCTGCACAAGATGCAAGATTGAATATACTAATATGTGTAGTATAACAGGGGTTTTTTATTTCATAATTTTCAGATTTTTTAAAGGCCCAAAATATTTTCTTACAGAAATTATTTTGGCCATCATGTATTTCCCTTTCCCTTCGCTGTCCCTTTCCTCTTCCCCCTCTGTCATTTTCCCAAGTCTCTTCCTGGAGTAGCCGAGTTCATTATTGATGAAGGTGGTAGCTGAAGTAAACAAGTTGTTTGCTGTTTATAACATCTTTAAACTTGATCACTTAGCAGCTCTCTGTGCAGGTCAAGTTGAGAGTCAGAGCAGTGCCAGGGGTAGTGTCAAAATTTGCCTGGGGTGCATAGGAAAAGGTGCTTACTGTCTGGGGTAACCCTGACTGTATTACTTCCCCTATTTGGTTTTGTGGGGTTTTTCCCTCCTGTATTTTGTCATGGTTGTTTAAAGGTTGTCTTGTCTGAAGTAAAATTATTTTTTGAATAGTTAGGAAATGATATGGAAGTATTTTATTGGGTCTATCAGCAGACAGACTGGAAGTAGACTGGGTGTCAACTGGAGGAAGAAGAAAGTCCAGCTGCTTTAAAGGATATGCAGTATCAAACATAGCCTTAACTATAAAAAACTAATGTAAAGATGTTGTAAGAAAAAGAATGTGAGTACAGAAGCTAGGTTTTGGCATTGCTTTGTGGGCACTTAAGAGAGTATTATCAACTGTAGAAGAAGCATTTCAGATAAAACAAATGTTTTGAACTTCAAAATCATCAACTAAATAGAGCAGCTGTGTTTGCAAAATCATGTATGAGGGGGGAAAAGCTTTCATAATTCAGGTTATTCATGGATACAGGTTTTGTAGTAGTTTTACCCCTTCCCTAATCTTTATGTATCCATGACAAGACAGTTTGTTCACATTTTACAATGAAAGCAGTTTAAAAGTGAAGGTTTTAATAATATAGGATTAGCAGACCTACAAGTATTATGTAAGGTATCGTATTGAAGCTATGAGAATGAAAAAATACAGATGTAGAGGATTAACAGGGAATGACAACTGCTTCTCATAAAACTACACAAATAGCTGTAGGAATTGTCATGTTGTCTAAGTTATTGCAGCATTTAAAATCCACACTGACCTCTATGCAAAATAAACCAAAAAAAGAACAAACCTATAAATGCTAGTTGCTAGTTTATTTCACTGTAGGAAGTTCTTAAGCAGGCTTTTCTTTCTCCTATAGAGACCTAATGCAATTGCTTGAATTTGCAACCACATTTTTTATGTTTCCCTTTTTATAATCTCTGCACATCATCCTCCATTAAAGTTACATGTGAAAATAGCTGATAATAATATACGTAAACTAAATTATGAGTTTGGAAATGAAAACCAGTTCCAGTGCTGCAAAATTGTGAAGGTAAACCTTTATTCCCCTTGTAGTCTGGTCCTGAAGAAAACAGATGTGAAGGGAAAATCAGCAGGCTTCTTCCTTCTGCTTTTTATTCTCTTGACTCCTTTGAAATACAAATGAAATAAAGTTTGCCCCTCTAACCTCAAAAGTATTGCCATTGATCCACTCCTCTCAAGACTACATATTCTGTTATCATGCTTGCAGGTTGCATGTGAAGCACTGAAACTACATCAGTATTTCAGGAATTTTTTCTGAGTGTGAGCTTTCAAGTAAAGGAGATACATAGCAGAAAACAACGTGGAAATACGCTTTAAAAATTATTAACAACCTGCTAGTATTGTAAGATTGGTAATAAATAGTGCAAAAAGAGCTGGAGTGCCATTGAGCACGTAACTGATTAAATAAGCATTTTGCAACTCTAAATTTCAGTAATATCAAAGAGTGTTGATTGAACAGGGAAAAAAGTCAAGAATAGGGGAAACTAGGCAAGCGTCTTATATTTTTTAGGTGAATGGAAGGTATAGTGTGTATTTCAAGTTGACATACCTGTCCATCAGCATTTAGTAAAAGTTTTCTTGAAATTTTAAAAAAATCTAACTGAAGAGAGAGAAGTTTGGGTAGGTGAGTGGAGTTGTGCTCTATTGGCTGTGCTATTTATGGTAAAGTTTTTGCTTCTGAGTGGGGAGAAGCTGTGTACGGGCAATCCAGAAGCTGAGCATGGTCAAGACATTTTCTTGCGTATTGTCCTTTACATAATGTGGGGAGATGTGTAGCGAAAAGATGGAAGCACTCCTTTGCCGTGATAACTCTGTCTTTGCATCCCACTTCTTAAAATTGTTTCATTGTTAACGGATGATCAGAAGTTGGATTGCTGTGTTCCTTTTGAGTTATCTGTCAGTCTCACGCTTGTTCCTTGTCTAATTATGATACTGGACAAAAAACAATCCCTTAAATTTAGTCTTTAGCTTTCTCACCATACCACAGACCATCCAATTGCAAGGTGCTTTCTGTTGCATTCAGTCATTCATCTGTACATGTATCTGTCGCTCTCACCCTTGGTGTCTCATTCACACTTCCCCGTGACATTCTTAATGTACCCCGTGGAGTGAAATTCACAGCTGCAGTGTAGCATTCATGGTACACCCAGACTATGTATCTCCACCTAATCCTATTTCAGATAGTGCCCTCTTTTCTGGACATTTCTGCTAAAGGTTATCAAGGAACAGGATATTTTGGGAGAGATGGCAAAACTTGTTGAAGAAAATAGGGATTATATTACTGGCCTGCCTTATGGCAAGTCACAGAAAGCAATGACACCACAGTGGCCTCTAGTGGGTTGTGTGGTCCCTTGTATTCCTTTTACTCTTAAGTCTTGGTCAGGGCTGTTGAGCTGGTTTTTCAAAGAGGAAGTTGTGTTAGCGCCAGAAAGGGGTGGTGGCTGTTGGGGACGTATTGTTGTACACCTTTGCAGGATGCATGTGGCATGTGACCTGCCTGTTGGAAAGTGCTGGCTTAGCGGGTGGAACTTCCTTGTGTGTGTGTGAGTACATGTCTGAAGTGTATGTGAACAGCATTGTGGAACATAAAACAGTGAGAGGAGTTTAGTGTTTGGTTAATATGGGCTATCCCTGTAAGTCATCTGGAAAAGCTCGTGAAATGCAGTATTTGAAGCATGCATGAACATCACAGTGGGGAGGGATTGGGAGATTTTGTTTAAATGATAATCAGCTTAGAAAACAGGGTCCTAAATTGAAGACAAGTTTGTAATGCCATTATATATGGTAATGAAAAAGACAAGACTTCATTTTTCAGGGGACAGCTCTGAGGCTAGGGACTTTCTAATTATTGTTGCAGAGTGTAGGCGTGATGTAATGCTTCATCTTGGAGTAGTTTGTTGTTGTAAAGACGTGGACAAAATAGAAGAAATTTGGCAAATGCTGTCAAGCTCTGAGGAGGAATGCTGAGGAGAGATAGATTAATTATGCAACTAAATGCTGGTTAAGGAAATGGGGAAAGAGAGAGAAATGTAAGTGTTCATATTTGAATGATGTAAATGTCAAACAGATTTTTTACTTGTACACAGTGATATAAATACAGGATTGAGAAGTGAAGGCTCTATGCAGTGTGTCCCAAAAACCTTGCCAATGAAAACAATGCAAAAGCACTGATATCTAGAAGGATTAAAGGAAGTACTGTCTGTGGAGAGAGTTACCAGGCTGGACAGGAGATTCTAGGGAAGAAATCTTGTCCTGATTTTGGCTAGGATAGGGCCTTTTTAATTGTAAATTCATGAATCACATCATTGGAGAGCTCTTAGAACATTTCGTGTTTGGACAGAAACCGTAGGTGCCATTCTGTAATGATGCCTTTTGAATTAGTTACGGTGTATTTCTCATTTGCAAGACTGTTCCCGTTTGTGTCTTACAGCTTTTAGTAAGAACATTCCCTTAATATGTTTGCTTGGGCTGTGTGGGAGGAGGTCGCTGAACTTCAACTTTTGCTAGACTTGATTTCACTTTTAGGGACCTGTGCACCTGATCATTAAGTTACTATACAAAAACTGACTTACCAGCTTTTTTCTGTCTTTTGATCAGTACATCAGTTAATTTTGTAGGGGTTTTTTATTGAGAGTTTGGTTGGGGTTACTTTCTGTTTTGATTGGTTGGTTGGTTTTTTTTTGGTTTTGTTTGTTTTTTTTTTTAATATTCTAGGCCAAAACCGCTATCAGCTATTCCTGCAGTAAAATAGTACACAAGGAATTGTAATACTCATTTCAGGAATGCACTCTACTGAATTTTTTTTTAAGCTTGAAAATTACAGACAACTCCAGAGCAGAATTTTTATCACCTTTGTTTTTGCACTAGTAGTTGAGATAGATATGTCCTGGAGTTTAGTGAAATAAATAAATAAATTGATGTTAATATCCAGGTAATGGAAATATGGAAAAATCACTCCCTACCAGAGAAAAAATTAAAGATAGGTCTTGCATGGTGTGTTAATATCTACTATCATTCCAATGCTGCTGCAGTAAAAAATTTAGTGGGATGTTCTGTAGGCTTCATCACAGATAAAGAATGTGCATTGTCAAAAGAAAAAGAGATGATGTAAGGTTTCTTTTATAGCACTCTAAATATTATAAATTATGAAGATTTTTTTTCTGTTCATGTTTCTGAATATGTCATATATAAAAATGAAGTTAAAATCTTTCAAATGAATTCAAATTAAAGCTCCCGAAAGTAAAAATCAGCTCAGTATTTCATTGAAACTTAGGTTTTAATATAAAAGTAAATATTTGCTTTTTCTAATCCAGTGTAATCTAATTGCAGTTGATGAGTAAAGAGTCTCCAGTCTCTGTTGGAAATGATGCTTACGTTGACCTTGATCGGCAGGTATCTAAGACTAGATGTTTCTTTTCCTTCAGTCATAACACGTCAGTGGCCAGTCTTTTTTTTCATATTAAGAACTAATTTTTTTCCTTAATCATTAAAGGGTTTTGTAGAAAAATAAAATAAGAAGTGGGAAACTAAAGTTCAGTATTTCAAGTCCTTTAGCTTTATAAATTGAGTTTGCTACTATTGTGTATTTAAGGGCTATAAAAGTGTTGGTTTGAAAAACCGGTCTAGCTGTATGACATAATAAAGCAAAACTGCAGATTGGTACAAATCTTTAGGTATGGAGAAAGAGAGAAAGATTAAAATGTGTATTATTAGAATAAATATTTTTATATGAATTCCTACTTCCAAAGTCAGTTTTAAAAATAAACCTGCTTCTGTGGGAATCCTGGAACTGGAGCAATATAGAAGAGAATTTTGCAAATTTAATCCTTCCCAGTCTGATATATTTAAAAAATATACAAACCCAATTTTTTTTACTAGCTGATCCTCATGCTGACACTATCCTGCTTCCTCAGATTTTTCTGATTGAGAAGAATCAGTGGTGCTCACTGTCTTCCTCCATGTTTTCTCTGCAGAAATATGTAAATTCTTGCAGATGAAATTAGTTTTTGTGTCAGGCCCATGAGAAATAAACTTGCAGATGCAAGGTATGATGCTGTTTGAGAAAGCCCATTTAAACTTCATAATACATATTAGTACATATATATCTATATCCATATACATAACATGCATACACCTGTTTTATCAGACCAATTTTCTTGGAGCTATGTTTTTTATGTTAACTGCATTCATTTGCAAACCAGTGAGATACAGATCTTTAAACATTAAGCCTTTGAAGGGAAGTATCTGAATATTTCCCACTGCTTATAAGGTTCAGTGCCCTTTTTCAGAAGGGTAAGCTTCTCTGTCATGTGCTAGTTTTGTTCCTGTTGTGCACTAAAAGTAGCTTCCAGTGACTAGGGAGATTTTACCCTCATTGTCCATTCCCTGTATTCCACCTTCCAGTCCTTTTTGTATTTCAAACATAGGTTGAAAATTGAAATTATGCACTCTCTGCATCCGTAAAGAAAAGTGGTATTGACAGTTTTTTTCAGTGTAGGAATTTGATGAGTTCTTCAGACCCAAGATTGTCTGGAATTTTTGACCCAATTTATAGAATGGATGTGATAATTCTAATATAAAAGCAAATATTACTTCTAGGTGCATTTACTTTTTACTAGTATACAAACTAAACAATATTCGCATCTGCTTCTTTTTTTCTTTATAAGAGCAGAATTGCTCAGTTTTAAAAATATGTAATAAATTACCTAAAAGTAAATATAATTTTACAGACGTGTAGTTCAGATACTTTTTAAAGGATCACAACAGTGAAAATGTAAATGTCTGTTGTTTATGGTAGCTGAAGAAGACTACAGAAGAATTAAATGAAGCACTTGCAACAAAAGAAGAAATTGCCCAGAGATGTCATGAGTTAGATATGCAGGTAAGTTTACTGTAGAGTCTGCATCAATTATGAAGTGAGAAAAAGATGTGTTAAGTTTTAAATGACTGAAAATAAATAGTATAGTATGGAAACATAATTTTTAGAAGGGGGGTGAAAATGACACAGTAATTGTTTTGTTTCCACTTGTGCTAGCAGAGTGAACGTCGTTGTTTTCTTATCTTGTTGCCGTATTGCCAGTATTAAGATGATTTATATTAGCAAAACTTTTTTTCATTCAGTTGGGAGGAGTTTGAGTTGTGTGGTAAAACTCTAGCCATAGAGAACTGATACAAGTTCTGCTGCTGTAACAGGTCCAGTTAATAGTTAAATCCCAGTCAGAACTTGGTATAGACCATTAAATGTGTATGGGTTTAGAGTAAATCTTACTGTAAGTAAATCAGCATTCATCTGGAAGACATAAGGAGTGTGAAGGGGGAGCCCTGAAAGGCATTGCCATTGCAACCCTACTTCGCAGTATTGATTCAGGCTTCTTGCAGTTCAGTAACTGTTGGAACTAATACAGCTGATCTGTGTGTCATGGTTAATATATGAACCCTTGTTTCAGGGCTTGAAGCACTTTCGGTTCTTTGCACTACTACCTGTTTTTACAGTGTTGGTAGAAACTGAGTCATCTTTGGGACTGTGTTCCCATTTCAGGCCTGCTTGCAGATGGCCCTGACTGTGGAGGGCTAGTTTTATTTGTTTGTAGGGAAAGTGTATAGATTGTTTTATAATGAAGTTATCTTCTGTCATAACAAAGACTTCTTATTTAAATGCTTGTGTGAAATACATCAAAGAATAATTACCTGTCCTCAGTGGTAACTCTGCCCCAATGTTGCAATACACTGGTTACATCACATAGCAGTTGAATACCTATTCAGTGGTACAGTGTATTCTTATGAATGTAATCAGTAAAGCCTGCATGTTTCTGTTTGTGGGCTCTGCTGATACTATATTACCAATATGAAAAATGATTGCTCTCTGTACCTGCGTAGGTTAGTTATTCCTATTCATACTTTCATTACAACAGGTTGCAGCCCTCCAAGAGGAGAAGAGCAGCCTGCTTGCAGAGAACCAGATTTTGATGGAACGCTTAAATCAATCTGATTCTATTGAAGATCCCAACAGTCCTGCGGGTCGTAGACACCTGCAGCTGCAGACACAACTAGAACAGCTCCAAGAGGAAACATTCAGGTAGAAAAGCTACACTTGGTTAGGTTGGTTGTTTGTAACTGGCAATAGAGGTGACTTTGATACTTCTGGTTCTGCTGGCAGATATGAATTAGTATAATGGATGGTGTATAACCACAGTAGTACTGTTTTTAAAGTGATGTATATGTTATAATTTTGCTCTTTACAGGGTCCAGCATTAAAAAAAAATCACAATTTCTTAATGCCAAAATGCTTTATATGTCACTCTACTGTGAGTTATTTAGAGTTGTTTGTGTGCAGTCATTTCACCCATGTTTTGCAAAGTCAGTGGGAATGAAAAGTAGCATGCTTTCCTTTATGCAAATTATTCTGATTGTATTTTTAAGGTGTAGTAATTCCTGCTTGCTACAGGCTGTACTGCTAGTGGCAGTATGTACATAGCAAAATACGTCCTTCTCTGACTTTGAAAACATGATGATGAAAGATGGAGATTATCCACGTATGAGCTCTGCACTTCATTTACGTTTCCCCAATATGTGAAAGTACAGTTCCTTCTTAAATATCCGTGCTGGTCCTCTTGACAGTTGCATTCAGGCTATGTAAGCCTATTCTGCTGAAGGAAGTTGGTTCACTTCAACATCACTTTTTCATTCTCTTTGCCATACTTCCCCTCTCCTTTGTGAGTGAAATGATGGTATTTCTTTCTTTACTCCGCTGGTTTTTCTTTTGCTGTCTTCTCTTCATTGGCCTCTTCCAATTCTTACAGTGTGTGTCACGTTACTTTCCTTTTTTGGTCTGTTTTGCCATTTTTCCAATTCCTCTTGCTAAACCTCCTTTCCTGCTTATTCTGACATATCCTCTCCCATTATTTTCTTGAAAAACATTCAGTATTCTCTTTTACAACAGCTAGTGACTGGATTTCTCTTTTTTATACATCTACCATGGAAAGGAATAAAACAGTGATAATGTCCCCTTTTATCTCTTCTGATTCATCTCCATGTTTTGCAATGATTCTTCCCTAAGTTGGGTATCAGTTACTGTTTGAACAGATTTTGTCCCCATATTCAATATCTGCACTGCCTGTTACTCCGGTTTCATGTTCTGAACGTCATTCTAAACCGTTCTCATATGTGAGACTCATTCCCAGTTTCCGTTACATCTTTCCTCTGTCTTCACATTATGTGGCTTCTAATGGCAGTTTGTATCTGTTGCTTCCAGCTCTACCTGATCAAGCAGGACATATACATGTACAGCTTAACTGGTGCCCAGTGTGGTACACCAGTTTTCCTCCTAGTCTTGCCTCTTTGTCCTCTGACTGTTCTGGTCCGTCATGATCCATATCTTCATTGTTTCTGTTTTAGATGACGAGAAGATTTTCTCTTGTCTCCATTCTTGGAGATTGCTTTTGGACTCCTTCACTTTTTTTTTTCCTCATGCCTTCATCTACTGTCCTGGATTGTTTTTGTTTTAATTTCAGAGCAAAATCACAGGAGGACTCTGTGCTGCAGGTTGTGTCCTATTCCATTCATTCAAAATACTTTGACAAAGTTTCTGTTACTTATTCCCTTTGTTCACTGCCAGGTTAATGGAGCTTTGCCTATGTATACTGTATGCAAGCAGTTCAGCAACTTTGGTCAGAGTTCTTTACTTGCTGACTAGATAACATTGTTCTCTAGACATACTAGGCATGCACAGGCTTTTTATGAGTAAATAAATAAAACCACTTCAGTGAGAGGTCTTCAGCATTTATAACATCTAAACAATCAGGTCAATATCATTGGAAGTAGATGAGTTGGACTGCTGAACAGTATCTTAGATAAAGATGTCATGTTCAAACTCTGTATGCCCCAAGATGAAAAAAGGTGAAAATTTCTGATTAAGCTTCCATTGTGAAAAACTACTGTTATAGAAAAAACCTCAGGTTTTGTGTTTATGAGAACATGTGTTACCTTGTGGATTTTCAAGTAGAAAGACTGATATTAAATTGGGAGCATCAGTAAAGTCAATTTGCTTTTACATTTTGAATAAGCACATTGGGCTGTTGTTTTCCTTCCCTGCAGCAGGAGGCCATTTTGTGTGTTCTTAGAGGGGATGGTGATAAGGGAAGGTACATGTGGCTCCAGATGAGAAATTATTTTCTGGGTGTTTTTTGTTCCTACAGATTAGAAGCTGCCAAAGATGACTATCGAATACGCTGTGAAGAACTAGAAAAGGAAATTGCGGAATTGAGACAACAAACAGAAGAGCTTACTACACTGGCAGAGGAGGCTCAGTCTTTGAAGGATGAGATAGATGTACTCAGGTAAATTTTGTTCCATTAACCCTTTTTTTAAGTAGTACCTTTTAATCTATGTAATTTGTGTACTTAATCTACATTATCTTTTGTTTAAATAATTTAAATATTAAACACTTTCAATGCCAAGATTCTTTGGATCCTCCAGTTCAGGTACATGGACCAATGCACAATTGTGCTTGAGTAAAATAGTTGCTTATTGTGCACCTAATCAATAACTATTAGTAAACTAATAATTCTGTGCCAATTTGTGGTTATAACAGGACACTCACTGGTTTTTTTTGAGTATGCAATATTCACCTTCATCATATCTTGAGCATGTGTTCTCATCAGAAAACTAGGCCATTTGCTTTCCTGGTTTGGCATTGTTTGGAGTTTGGGTGGTGCTTGTGGTTTATCGTATAATGTTAATATGAACAACATCTGTTGCAGCTCTCGTTGCCACTGGATTTTAGCAGTGGAAGTTGTCATGATTTGAGGATACTAGGGGTTTATAGGGTGGGACAGCCAGTTTTACTATGGAGCATAATCATTGGCATTGTGCTGCCATCGGTTATTCAGAACAGTTACCCGTTCTGTGCAGCAAGTCTTATTTAATACTGCCATTCCTGACTCACCAGCAGCCTTCTACCAAAGCTATCTGTCTTTATCCCTTCTGTCATTAATATAAGGAATGAACCCATCAGGCTGAATAAATCGTGGGGGTGGCATGGGTTCAAAGAGCAATTCCTTGTCCCAAGAGGCCCTGCACCTCACTGAGGATTAAACAGAGTTAGCTTGCCTCAGTGTCCCATAAACTGACCCATCAATTCAGTGGGAGATTCCCTGGATTCCATAGGAAATTGGGTCTGTAAATTGGCTTCATTCTAAAATGAAACTGGGGACAGTAATAGTAGCAGAGGTTGTTGAGGAAGGTGAGGTTCATTGCTGTCTTGGCAGTGCAGCAGGTGGATTGATAAAACTGTGAAAAGCTGTGAATTAAGCCTGGTGTTTCCTTTTTTTTTCCCTTTTTTTTTTTTGTAAGAAGGAATTGAGTTCCAAAACGATTATAGTACTTCTGTGTCACCAAGTCCAATTTGCCTAGGAGATGGATCTTATTATTTTATTCCTGGCTATCATTAAAATGAATTGGAAGGCAGAAACTCTTCTTCCTTACCCTTGAAAAATTTAGGACAGAAGATAATTTGAAATTCAAAGGAAATGGGTGGGAGTGAGGTTATTTTAACTATTATTTTAAGATTGGAAGCAGATAAGAAAGTTATGTTAGAAAGAGGGATAGGATCTAAAAGAACCTTTAGCAGCAGCTCTTAGAATTGACAAATAGTTATGAGAAGAAGATAGACCATTTAAAAGTGAAAACACCAGGAGGATATGACTGCTTTATTGTTCTCCCCATGATGTCTCAGAATGTCTGCATTAAGAAAAAACAGGAAGCATTTTAAATTCTGTTAGTTTTGTTAGTTTTCAGAGTTCAAATTTGATACAAATCTGTCCCTTCAGGCATTCTTCTGATAAAGTAGCCAAGTTGGAAAGCCAGGTAGAGTCATACAAAAAGAAATTGGAGGATCTGGGTGATTTGCGGCGGCAAGTGAAGCTTTTAGAAGAGAAAAATACAATGTACATGCAAAATACTGTGAGCTTGGAGGAAGAACTACGGAAGGCCAACGCAGCACGCAGTCAGCTGGAAACATACAAGAGACAGGTAAGGACAGGCATCATCAATGCAGTAGTACTCCATATTGTTCAATACTTTGTCTTCATAACATGGCTAACACCTCAAAGTAAAAAAAAACTATGAAAAAACAACTCCTGTTTAGAAGACATGCATATGTTGTAGGTGCTACCTTCGTTGTTTCCTGCAATTCTTGTCATTACTACAAGTTTGTGTTATTTGTCAAAAAGCAGTATTTCTTGCATTTAAAAAGAGATACTGAGTAGTATTTTTTCTAAAATTATTCCAAATTCATATTTAGTAGTGGGGCTTGAATTAGAGCCTCTCCTTTCAGAAAAAGTGTCCACTTTTCACCTACAATTTTCCAGCAGTGAGGAACAAACCGCAGCTGAGGTAAGTTATTCCTGTGGTTAAATAACCCCTTTTTTTAAGGTTCTAGTTTGTCTGATACATCTGAATTTTTCCACTTAAGAAGAGAGAAGGACACATGTCATCCCTGTTGTTTATATGCACCTTGTGGAGTACAAAGTGTCACCAGCACACTCTGTGGAGTGAAAGGCACATGTTTATCTTCCTACTCATCCAAGTGCCATGTGATGCTGTTTCTGTAAAGGTGGAAGATGTGCTTAATTTTCTCTTTGCTTCTATACTATACGGACATGATACCATTCTGCTATTCTTGTTACAGGGCCAGACAGAGCCTGGTTCAGTAAAGTAGTAGTGCCTGCTCTGTATTTCTGCCAGATCAAATGATCACAGCACAGGGGTCCTCGCATGTTAGTTTACACTAGAATGAAGTACAGAAACAAGCACTAACAGTATGACAAGCCCAGGTGCAATGTGTCTCCCTAAGACTTCATAGATTGTTTTCCCTGCAGTTGGCCATCTCAGTGTTTAAAACAACTAGTTTCAGCCTATGTGGGCTAATTTTAAATACAACCCAAATGATTTTACCAGAAAAAAAAGAACTTGGACAAGAAAAATTGTCCAGGCGAACAAAAGGAAAAGTAAATGTATAAAGGAATGGCCTTCCACACATGAGTATTATCAAGTTTACTGGCAACCCAGTATTTCACTCCTTTGAACAGCTGAGCATGTGATACTGTTGTGTAACTTCAACATCTGCATTTGATTCTTCTTATTTCACCAATCAAAAGGATTTTGGAAGGGCCAATCCCAGCATTTGTGCTGCTAAAGTACTCCTTTTCTTCATTATCCTCTGCATTTTATGGGATACGATTTCCCATATGAGGAGCTGTTGTTTGGTGCAAAACTGTTTACTGCCTGAGACTGGAATAAGCCTTAGGTGTTTTGTGGCAGATGTGTTTTCTTCACAGGGTGTCCAGGGAACCAGGGTGTCCCAAAATCAACACTTAGTGTGTTTGTCTTCAGTGTCTCTAAGACTAGGCTCTTTTTGAGGCCTGCCTGTGGCTCATAAGCCACAAAATCATTTTTCTGGGAATCCTACACAGTGCTATCAGAAGTAAGCCAGATATAAGGATTCTGATGTTCTATCACGGCTGAGTGCTAGTGTACTCCTGTAGTGGAATATGTCTTGTCTGGTGTTTGAAGGATCCAACCCCACTCATGAGGATGCCAGTAGAGAATTTTTTCTTGGCTTAAAAGCATTGTGCTATGCAGATGAAAGTGGTTGATTCAAATTTCTTATAGTAATCTGCAAGGAAATTGCTTCTTCACTGCACAGAGCAGTCTCTGTGAGGTAAGGTTGAGCGGTGGTATTTTGTTTTCACTCTTCTGAGATCAAGCATAAGCCTTTTCTAAGAAACTTTATTTCGGGATAAAGAATTGAAATGTGAAGATTGCAGTGTAATTTTTTTTTGTAATTTTAATTCAGCCCCTTTGTGCATGTGCATTCTGATACATAGTTAACACTATGTCTTGCTTTTCTGTGTTGCAAGATTCCTGCTTTACTCATTCCACACATAGATAATGCTTAGTAAATGTGATGGCAGTTCATTTTTTTTTTTTTAATCTTCTGCATTACCATGCAACTGTATGTTTTTCTATACACTCACAACTCCTAATTCAAGATAAATTTATTCTGGCGGTGTTTTTCTACATACTGTTACCTTAGCATGATTGATTACAAACAGGACTGTATTTGTTTCCATTTAAGATGAAAATTCTCATATTTTGCAAGTGGTGGCACAATCACTGTGAAGGCCTGCAGGTTTTTTTATATCTGCAGTTATTCTGAAAGCCCCAGTGATGTATGTCACTTTTGAAAAATGAAATATTTTCATATGTAACATTTTCAGTTCTTTAATCTCAGAAAATGCAGGCCTGTGCTGGTTTTGCAGCTTTTAATTCAAGAACAACAACAGCAAAGTCCTTCTCTAAGACTTAAGACTATGCATATTTTAGGCCTTGTAGCTACTTTGCTGTAGTTGTACACATTGAAAACAAAAGGCAGAACCACTGGGCAATGTTAATGTAGGTACGGCTACTGCTTTATTCGCTTTCTTTGTAATCTAAAAGCTGTGAAAAAGCCTTCTGATGAATTTCTTCAGAAAAAAGTTGTAGGTCTTTAGCTGAGTCTTTTTTCAGCTTTTGTGTTTGCAGGTCAGTCTTTATTTAGCTTATTTGCTTCCACTCTCTCTGCATTATGAGATTTACTAGCATTCTGGGAATGAGTCTTTGCTAGTAAAGGCTGAGAATTTTGAAAAGGCAAGACTCCACAGATCTACTTTCTGTTGTGCTCGGCTTTCAGATTTCTGCTCACTTAATTTTAAGACCTCTTTACTGATCTGTCATTGAAAGCATACATGTGGCTTTGTTAGCAGTGTTTCTCTCTGAAGTAAAGGAAACTGTTTGGAGCCTATGGCTGAATCTTTATGTATGTGTACTAAAAATTATTAGGAAATCTCAGGCTAGGGAATGTTGCCTGGCTGCATAATCTAGTAGTTGAATTCTGAGTGAGGCTTTTGAAATAAAGTTAATAAAAGGTGTACATAATTGGCTTTCTTAAGAGTTTTTTCTTTTAACTAGCCTTTTCAGAATGCAGAAACATTTTTCTGCTTTTCCTAAGCTTTTTGATCCCTAGAACTACATAGCTTTTTTTCCGTAAACCTTGCGTGACCCTAAATTCTTGTTTTAGATGTACTGCAAATACTTCACATTTTTTCTATCTTTTGCTTGCACTAAAACCTAATATTTGAATGCTTTTTGTTTTGCTGAAACACTGAACAACTGATGAAAGCAGTTTTTAGTATGTCCTATAAGTAACTATTTCACTTGTTTTACATGACTTGTGGTGCATTGTAATTGGCTACTTTGTCTTGTGTATTTTGTTTTAACATTTGCAGACACATTATTGATTCTTGTTCTCACAGGCAGTTGAACTACAAAACAGGTTATCTGAAGAATCCAAGAAAGCTGATAAATTAGATTATGAATGCAAACGACTGAAAGAAAAAGTAGACAGCCTCCAAAAAGAAAAAGATGTAAGTGCCAAGGTGTTATTTTTTTGATAGTAACAGTAGCGACTTTGTATCCTTTATAACACAGAGGTATGGTAATTATAGTTAGCAATCTTTTTTAATTAGGAAGTCTTTTTTCATCTAAAATTTTCTAATGTTTGTGTACAAGATACTTGTTAAACCTAAGAATTGTACAGCATGAAATAAAGTGACTGTACAAGAACACATGCAGCCCATTTTTAAGAGGAAAACCTTCGTATTTGGCATCTGAAGTTGTTTCCGGATCATTTACCATGAGGTTAATAAATACCCAGGGTAATTGTTACGTATTCTGAAAAGCTATTTACAGCAGGGTTTCTGCAGTATCATCCTAGAACTAAATTCCTATTGCTTTTTTTCCTAAGGCATTCTTTGAGGTACCATCAGCATGCTTCTCTTTGTGGAGTCATGACTAAAGTAGCAAGAGACTTAGTAGTTGTGTAGAGGGAAATGTCCTGTGGTGACCTCCCCTTTTATGACAGCTCCTTGTTGACCTATCTTGTACTGCCAGTGAGCAACACACAGGGTAGACACCAATCTATCCCCTTCCTGTTGTGTTATTTGCTGCTAGTGATTCTGAAATTAATTGCTCTGTCCTCTCTTGCCGAGGCTGATCCTTCAGACTTCTCTTGCACACTGTCGTTTCTCAACAGTTAATTTCACTTGTTTCTTAAGAATGCATATATGCAGGTCCCTCAAACTGCCTAAAACCAAGGTCAGCAATTAGTACTAGCAGTTTCTTAGGCATGTTTTAATTAAAAGTCCATCAATCCAACTGTCAGAAACTCTGTATCATTTTTCTCAATAGTCATATTTCATGTCCTATTATTTCCAAGATTTCCAAGCCCGGAACTTAAATATCATTTGAAATGAAAGTTTTCAGTTATTTTGTGTTCATAGGTCATTGATTTCCATTTTTTAATAAATTTTCAAGCTGCTGTGGACACTTGACCTTCACATCACTTCCATCTGCCCTTCAAATCAGGCTGGAATGCTCATAATAAGTGTATTGGTATTGTGCTTTGGCTTTTTTTCCTGCTTTTTATTTTTAAATTGCTTTTTTTCCCCAGTTCTTTTATGTCTAAGAATGATAAAGTTGTTTCTGTGGCTTATTCGTGGCTCAGTGGACCATTTCATCTTGCACAAAGGATCTGAATTGCAGGCCATTGCCATATAGTTTGCTGTTTTACCCCCTGGAAAATAACATTTTTTTGAGCTGGATGGTGTTTTTAAGTACATTCTTTTGAGTGGATATGCACCTGTGAGAAATTGCAGTTAGAAGTCTTGCATCACATGAGTTTAGTGATTCACTGCCTGTATTACCTACTCTTTCTGTTCTCTGTGGTCAATACATATCAGTAAGGTGGCCCACCACAGGTCACAAAGTAGGTAGTGGTATCTTGTCAGTTATATTTTGGAAATAGTTACAGAATTGATTTTATCGTTTTCTTTATGTTCTGGCAAAGCATGGTAGTATTTGATATCTTCATCAAAGTAGCTTGGAATTTTACCTCTGTGGTGTGTTATATGATAAGTACTTAAGATAATTTGGTGAGTTGCTTGTACCAGTGAAGCCCTGGAGCTTTTTCTAGTGCTAAAATATTCTGGCATTTGGCAATCAGCTGTTAGTAAAATGAAATGCTATCAGCCAACACAACTCCTTACCTTCACAGAAGCAAGGTCTGTCCTGGACCATGTATTAATACTGAACATATCTGATTTTGGAGCACACTACAACTTGGATCATTACATAGTAGCCATTTTCTTTCTTTTTTTTGACTCTTGGCAACCTTCTGGACAAAAAGCTTCATGCTATCTGTAGATTGTCATTTTTTTGCCAGAAGAGTACTTGTGTCAAATTGAAAGAGTATTTGCCTGATGCTATTGAATAGCACATCTGGCTGGATCCCAGGGCAGTCCAGTTCTGTTCCATTCTCTTTGGACCGAGTCTTAAGCAACTAGTTTTCTTTCATAGCCACGATGCTGGTGAATGACAAGGCCAGCTGACACACAGGAGGAATGGGATATGGAAGTGCTGCTCGCACTTCTACTGCTGAAAGACAAAGTAAAGTAAAAGCAGTTTGTTTGTTATGTTGACTCTGTACTTACCTGCTTGGTATTTCACTCCTGGCTGAATCTTGGGTTCACGGGGAGGGAAAAACCTATGGTCTCTCAATTGACTTCCATTTCCCCTGGAATCAGCCCCAATGAAAGGAAAAGGAAAACAACTGAGTGGCCCCAGTGGATACTGTTTACTACCTGGTACCAGAACTTTGTGTCACTAATATCTTGACTTTGCAAGCTTATACCCTGCTATTTTTAGTCCAGTAAGATCAGCAACCCTTCTCCCGTCCAAAAAACCAAACCACTGTTCCTGTGGAATATATAATACTTACATTTATTCTGTTATGAAATAGATGGAGATACCTTAATTTGAAAGTAATCTCTAAAGTTTCTTTAAATTATTTTTAAAATTTTGAAGGCTGTTAGAGATGCATTTTTACTACCAAGACTGATATCTATTCTCTTTCCAATTTTTCAGAGATTAAGAACAGAAAGGGATTCTTTGAAAGAAACTATTGAAGAACTTAGATGTGTACAAGCTCAGGAGGGTCAACTCACTACTACAGGTAAAGGACAAACAAGGAGTTTAAATGCCTTTTTTCTAAAGTTTACCAGAGTTTTCTGTAGAGTACTGAATGTGCTTTTGTTTAGCACAGAATAAATTTAAGCTCCTCTAAAATAAGCAGTGAAAAACTTCTTCAACTATTCATAGCTTTATAAGCAAGCAAAAGCTTCAAGTGTTATTTCAGCCAATCAGAAATTCTAGTCTCCTCTCCAGGGGGATATTTTTATAATGTATATCTGATTTCTGTGTAGGTACATAATTTTCTTTAGAGAGATCTTTTCTCATGATGTTTCATGTGTTATAGTTCATTTCTACGTGTAATGGTGTTTACCTTTGTAGTTCTTAGATAAAATAATGAGCAGAAGATAAAGTGTAACATTATTTCTTCAGAACTGATGAAATCAGAAGTAATGATTCACGAAATGAAATGGTGCTTATCTGTCAGTCTTGCTGTAGCCTGACTTCATGTCATTTTACATTGTCTAGCAATAGTCTAAAACTTCTAGAACAATGTGTGTTTCTTGTTATGTAAAGAAAGTAAGTGGTGTGCTTTTCCTTACTCAGGATTGATGCCTCTGGGAAGACAAGAGCCTTCAGACAGTTTAGCAGCAGAAATCATTACTCCTGAAATAAAGTAAGCTAATGTGTGCTTTGTTTTAGTAACCGTCGCAATGGTCAGTAGCAAGTCAAGTATGAGCCAGCAGTGCCCTGGCAGCCAGGAGGATCACCCTGGCTGTGGTCCTGGAGGGCATCAGGCACAGCATCGCCAGCCGGGCAAGGGAAGGGATTGTCCCGCTCTGCTCTGCACTGGGGCAGAGTCACATGTGTAGTTTTGGGTGCCAGAATATGAAAAGGACATAAAGCTCTTAGCACCCAAAGGAGGGTTACAAGGATGGTGAAGGGCCTTGAGGGGAAACTATATGAGGAGTAGCTGAGGTCACTTGATCTATTCAGGCTGGAGATGAGGAGACTGAGCGGAGGTCTTATGGTGGCCTCTACCTTTCTCACAAGAGGAAGAGGAGGGACAAGCACTCATCTCCTCTCTGTTGTGACCAGTGACAGGACCCAAGGGAATGGTCTGAATTTGTGTCAGGGAAGGTTTAGGTTGGATATTAGGAAAACGTTCTAGTTGTTGCCCTGTCTTGATTGTCTGGAGCTTGATGACGGTACCAGAAGAGTTGAGTATTTATGAGTAAGAATCAAGGGGAAGGCCACAAGGCAGATATTCTGGTAGGTCTATTGTAGATCACTCATCCAGGATGCAATATCCTATAAGCAGCTGGGAGAGGTCTTGAGATTACTGGCCTTTCTTCTTATGGAGGACTTCATCTTACCATATGGCTGCTGGAAATGCAACACAGCGGAAAGGGATCAGTCTAGGAGGTTCCTGAACAGTGTGGAAGATAACTTCTAACACAGCTGCTGAGCAAGCCAACTAGGGAAGATGTCCCAGTGGACTCACTGTGAACAGGAAAGGACCTGGTAGATGATGTGGTGATCAGAAGCTGTCTTGGGCACAGCAACCACTGAATGAGAGAGTTTTTGATTCACAGAGAATTAAGGAGAGAGTCCAGCAGAACCTCCACTTCTAGAGGGCAGACTTTGGTCTATTTAGGGGTCTGGTTGACAGAGTTGCTAGGGAGTCAGTCCTTAAGGGCAGGGGAGTCTAGGAGGGCAAGAAGGAACTGTTGAAGGTGCAGAAGCAGGCTGTCTCTATGTGCTAAATGATGAGCCATCAGGAACACTGGCTTGGCTGCACACAGAGCTTTGGCCAGAAATCATGATGAAAAAGTTTGTATCATGTTTGGAAGAAGTGGCAAAGCCACTCAGGAGGACTACAGAGATGTTGTGCTGTTATGCAGGGAGAAAATTAGATGGGCCAAAGCACAAATAGATTTTAATCTAGCTACTGCCCATAAAAGACAATAAAAATGTTTCTATAAATACATTCACAATTAAATGAGAACTAAGGAGACTCTCAATCCCTTACTGGATGCAAGGGGAACCATACCAGTAGAGGACAAGAAAAAAGCTGCTCTACTTAAAGCCTTCATTGCCACAGTCTTTAATAAGACTGCTGATCTGGGAGGCAGACGCAAGAAGCTGAATGAAGCCTCCACAATACAGGAGGAAAATGATATGCTGCTTAGACACCCGCAAGTGCATGGTGGTGGGTGGGATCCACTGAAGGCTACTGAGGGAGTGGCTGCAGATGGGTGTTGAAAAATTCACCCTGAAACAGTTTTTGATTGCGAAATGGAGCTTTTCCATTTGCTACTAGCAAGTAGAGGCAAGAAAGAACCAAGAGGCAAGCCAAGCAGGCAGAGAGTGGCTCTGCCTGAGTGCTTCAACTTTTTTTAAAGAGCCTGAGGTAACCACCAGCCCCAACCCCTCCATTCTGTTTTCCAGTTGCAGGAAAAGAGGAACAATTTTGGGCATATCCAGATAGATATGGAATACAATAACGTTTTAAGGTACCCAGTGCAGTGTTGATCTGCTGGAGCGTCAGAAGGCTCTGCAGAGGAATCTGGACAGGCTGTATGAGTGGGCAGAGGACAATTGTATGAAGTTCAACATAGCCAAGGGCTGGGTCCTGTCGTTGGGACACAACAACCCGTGCAGTCTTACAGGCTTGGAGAAGAGTGGCTGGAAAGATGCGCAGTGGGAAGTTATCGTGGCATCATAGAACAGCTTGGGTTGGAAGGGACCTTCAAGATCATCTGTTCCACTTCTGCTGCCATGGGCAAGAACACCTTCCAACCTTACAGGTTGCTCAAATCCCCATTCAGCTTGACCTGGGACACTGCTAGGTATTGGGCATCCACAAGTCCCTTTACCATTGCCTCAAAGTAAAGAATTTGTTTAATATCTAATCTAAACCACCCTTCTTCAGTTTAATGCCACTCTCCTTTGTCTTGTCACTCCATGCTCATGTAAAATTCCCTTTCCATCGCCCTTGCTGGCACACTTCAAGTACTGTAATGCTGCTCTAAAGTGTCCCGGGAGTCTGATTTACAACCCCAACTCCCTCAGCCTGTTTTCATAGCAGAGGTGATCCCTCTCTGTGTAGTGGCTTCCTCTGAACTCACTTCAATTAGTTGGAATCCTTCTTGTGCTGGGACCTCAGAGCTGGATGCAGTGTTCCAGGTGGGGTCTCACCAGAGCAGAGCAGAGGGGCAGAATCCCCTCCCTGGCCCTGCTGTCCACGCTGCTTTGGATGCAGCCCAGGACACGTTTGGCTTTCTGGGCTGGGAGTGCTCATGGCTGGGTCATGTCCAGCCTCTCACCCACCAGCACTCCCAAGGCCTTCTCACAGGGCTGCTCTGAAACTGTTCATCCCCAGCCTGTGCTGATACCAGGGGTTGCCATAGGCCAAGTGGAGGACCTTGCACTTGGCCTTGTTGAACTTCATGACGTTTTCATGGCCACACTTCTTCAGTTTGCCCAGGTCACTGTGGATAACACCTGTTGTTCTGGTGTGGATTTGGGGGTGTTGGTTGACAGTTGGCTGGACGTGAACCATCGAGTGCCCAGGTGGCCAATGACATCCTGGCCTGTATCAACTCTAGTGTGGCCAGCAGGACCAGGGCAGGGAATGTCCCCCTGTACTTGACACTAGTGAGGCCACACCTCAAGTTCTGTGTCAGTTTTGTGCCCCCTTACTACAAGAAGGACATTCAGGTGCTAGAACTTGTCCGGAGAAGGACAGTTGAGCTGGAGAAGGGCCTAGAGATTTAAATCCTATGAGGAGCAGGCAGGTTGTTTATCCTGCAGAAAAGGAGGCTCAGGGGTGACTCTCTACAACTGCCTGAAGGGGGTTGTAGCAAGGTGGGTCTCTTTTCCTCAAGCTGTGCCAGGGGAGGTTTAGACTGGATATTAGGAATCATTTCTTCACCAGGAGGGGTTATCAAGCATTGCAATAGGCTCCCCAGGGAAGTGATTGAATCATCATCTGTGGTGTGTGTTTAAAAGATGTGTAGACGTGGTGCTTAAGGGACATGTGCTTAAGTCCACTGTGGTGGACTTGGCAGTCCTGGGTATATGTTAGATCTTGATGATCTTAAGGGTCTTTTAATTGAAATGATTCTGTGAGTCTGTGTAAACAGACTAAGCGTTGAAGTGATTTGCTCAGGTTTATGCAGTAGTTCAGTGACAGCTGAGATTATAGTCTTTCTTCACACGTGGTATTAAGTTTTGCATTCTCTGTGTTCCCTCTGTAAATCTGTTGAGCTGTACTCTGAGATCTGATAGGGGTACTCAGGTAATTTCCTTGTGTTCTGCATTCTGCAATTACAACTCCTTTAATTAGGTTTGTATTTGGGGGTTTGAAGACGTGATTGTTGTTGCACCCATCTCTCTTAAAAAGATGATATTTATGTTATTATTTTACTTCCTACGGTAAATTGTTTTCTTTGTTATAGATATTGATATTCTTTTTTTACAAAATTGTGTCTGTGTATTAAGGGAGAAACTCATTCGCCTTCAGCATGAGAACAAGATGTTAAAATTGAACCAAGAGGGGTCTGACAATGAGAAGATTGCCTTGTTGCAGAGCCTTCTTGATGATGCAAACTTACGGAAGAATGAACTGGAGACAGAAAACAGGTAAGAAATTTTGTTCTCTGTTTCAGTTGTCTTTCCTACAGGCGTCCTCAGGACAAGAAAGATGGATTTAATGGAGTCAGTCCTATGAAAGGCCACAAGGATGTGATTACAGGAGTTCGGTGTCTTTTGTATGAGTAAAGTCTGAGGGATAGAGACTATGTAGCCTGGAAAAGAGAAGGTCTATGTTAGATCTTATCAAAGTATCTTATCAAAGTGTCTGATGGGAGGGTCTAAAGGAGATGGAGCTAGACTCTTGTCAATACTCAGTAACAGGGCAAGAGGTAGTGAGCAGAGCTTAAAACACGTTTTATCTACAAGTAAGAACATACTTTTTGTTTTCACTGTGAGGGTTGCTGAACACTCTGGAATATGTTCCCCAGAGAGGTTGTCCCATCCTTGTAGATATTTAAAACCCAACAGGACACGTTCTTGGGCAACCTACTGTAGCTGACCCTGCTGAATTGACCCAATCAGCATACAGACATCTGTGGGACCAGACAGAGTGCATCTGAGCTTGCCACAGTATTTGGCTGATAGTGATGTGAGACTGCTTTCTATGTAAGCTTCGAATCTGTTCTTTATCTAATCTTCCCCTATCTTCCCCTTCGACTGGGGGAGGTGCCTGCAGCCTGAAAAAAGGTAAGTACTGCACTTGCCTTCAAGGACAAGAAAAAGCGCATGAGGAACTACAGAGACTGGTCAGCCACAGCTCGCTTTCTGGAAATTTCACAAAGCAAGTCCGTCTGAAATCTATTTCCAGCCACATGAGGGACAGGAAAGTAATTGGGAAATGTCAAGATGAATTTATTCAGAGCAAATCATGCCTAACTAATCCAGTTGTCTTGACAATGAGAGGACATGTGAAGGGTGAAACAGAGGATGGTACTCAGCTTCAGCAAAGCCTTTGATAAAGTGTCCCATGGTATCCTTATGTTCAGAGTGGTTAGATCTAAACTAAATAAGTGGAGAGTAAAGTGAGCAAAAAAGAATTGATTGGACAGCTGATCCTAATGTAGTGTTGTCAGTGAAATGAAACCCAACTGGCAACCAATTCCTCAGTCATCAGTACCAGAGCACTGTTCATCACTTTTATTAACAACTTCACTGATAAGAGGAATTACACTCTCAGCAGGTTTGAGAATGTACCACTTTGGGATGTCCTGAAAGGGAAAACTGTTATTCAGAGGAGCTCAACAGTCCAGAGGAATGAACCGATGGGAGCCCTGTCCCTGGCTGTGGAGCAGCTCTGCTGCAAAAGCCCTGGGTTCCTCGCAGGGGCAAAGGAGGATGTGTTACCTGGGGACCTTGCAGCTGACTGTGGTCTGGACTGTCCTTACTGAGGTGCAGTCAGTCAGTCTGGGAAGATGATTGTTCACCTCTCATCAGTAGTTATGATATCAGATCTGGACAGAACATGTAATTTTGGATTCCCCAGTACCAGAGAAATATGTATGTGTAGAACTGCAGCAGAATACTGCTAAGGTGAGAGACCCTGGAATGTGATAGGTGGCATAAAACTGAGAACTGCATTGGTCCAGGCCAAAGAAAAGGTGCCATAAAGGAGATTGTACTGTGATCTGCATCTGCCTGATGGAAAGGTAGCAAGAAGACAGATTTGGGCTGTTCTCAAGAGATTATTAGTGGAAGGACAAGAGGCAACAGACAAAATACGGAGTTTGGGTCTGAACTCTAGAAGAGAAGCCCAAAGAGACTGTTAGACCTCTGTCCTTCAAGGTGTCCAAACCTGATACTGGATGTGGTTCCCAGCAGTCTGCTGTAAGTGCACGTGCTTTAAGGAGGAGTTTTGATCTAGGCAACCTGTGGACATGCCTTCCAACCTATAGGTTTATAGGATCTGAAACAGTGTAAAAGCCTAAGTTAGCAGCTCTTGCACAGTAAAGCTGTTAAAAGCTCTTATTTCATGTATGTAGAACTGATTCCTGCGTGCATTTATGTTGTCTTTGAAGAGTATGAGAATGTTCTGGATGAACATCTGGATGTTATAATCTCTGGAACTGCTGTAAGCTCTAACTACTGCTGTAAATTTTTTGTGAGTAATTTACAGTATAGCATTCTTTGTGTAGATGATCTGAAGACACTGGACATTAAAAATCTGAGATTTCCTCTTGCAGTTTGGTTTTTTTTTTCTGAAGAACAAATATTCTCTCTTTTCTAGATTGGTAAATCAGAGACTTCTGGAAGTACAGTCCCAGGTTGAAGAACTACAAAAATCTTTGCAGGATCAAGGTTCAAAAGCTGAAGATGTAAGTAGAAATGTACATCAAACTTACATTCGAGTAGTACCATTTTTGAAACTTTCACCTTTTTGTAAAAAAAAAAAAAAGTAAAAGAAATATACAAACTGAGATTTCTAATAGTTTTATATATTTACTTGTATGGTCTTAGCAATAAATTGTGCTTCTCTAAACTAGGATATAAGACAATTGTCTAGAACAGAAAACCATCCTATGTAGAGAAGATGTCAAATATGTTTTATTTGAATTATTGTGTCTGTTACAATAGAAAACTCAGCACTAAATTTATTTAATTAGAATAGAGAATTTTGTGAGGAATTGAGGAAATGTTGATTCTTCATGAATAAAACATTTGAAGTTGTTTTTGGTTTAGTTTTCTTAATGAAAGTTAAGGCCTTTCCAGCCACTGGAAGGTCTGTAATTATTCATGTAAATGTATCTCAGAATGAAAAAAGCCAGGCAGACCAAAACTAAAGTCAAATAATTAGGCCCTTAACATAATACCGTGCTTCTGTTTCTGTATACAGAGTTAACTTTATTTTAAATGTAAGAATACACATTGTAGCTGAGTTAGTGTGGAAAACAACTTTCAGTCTTCCACTCAAAAATTGTTTATTATCTCTTGTATTTCAAAAAAGAAGCTCTAGAACTTTCTTGAAAGCAGTGATTTGTTGGACTGTACATGCATAGTGTATGCTTACAATCTCAGTGTATTGTGTTGCTAATTGGGAACAAATTGTAATGTATTGCTTTCTATTTTTGTGGGTTTGTTTTAAATAATTTCTATAAAATAGTGAAAGTTTTTTACTAGCTGCTTATGTTCATTTAAGAGTGTGTTAAATTTAGTTTATCCTTTTAATTTTCAGAATAAACTATATGAATGTAAAATACCTAGTTGATTTCCAACAAGATTATTTTCCCAAGTAACTTAGAATGTGTTTCAGAATGCATGTTAAAATAGGTCTATTCTGAGATGTTCTTTGTTGTTTAGATTATTGGCCAAAATCTTTTCAGGGTGAACAAGAATATGAAATAATTATTCTCAGATATTGAGTATTGTAAATGATTCTGGTTTAACTGTATTCAGCTTTATTTACTGCATTTTAAATTGTGTCCCTTTTGAGGCTCTGGTTGAGGCAGTAATGTAGGGTGTGTCTGCACTCATGGCTTCTGTGTAGGTCTGGGCATAGCAGTGGTGATTTATAGACACTGATCCCATGAGATTGCTGAGTCCAGTGTGCAGGATTCCATTTACTCTTAAGGAAACAAAAGAGTGAGTGTAGACTCAGGGAAGTGGTGAGGATGCAACATCCTCTGACGTTGTGGTCTCCTCATGCATTCTCCCTGACAGAACAGAGCAAACCTCAGAAGTTAAACCCAGCTGCTCAAGTAGATTGAAGTTGTACTGAGAGTACCTGAGTTATCTGTTGGATATCCATACAAAGAGAGTGATTCTTCAGAAACAGAAGAAAAAGTGATAGGAGATACATCATTTTCAGCTCATTTCCTCTGTTTTTTGCTGTTTTTCTTGAACAAGGCACTGAAATTCATGTTTTTACATACTTATACTGTAAATGTGCTCAATTCAGAAAATTGACACTCCATTTTAGTTCAGTTGAGAAATGTATGATGAAAGCTCAGGTTTGTTTTTTGTTGGGCTTTTTGATTTTTGGGTTGGTTTTTTTTTGTTGGTTGGTTGATGGGTTGGTTTTGTTGTTGTTATGGTTTGAGTTTTGTTTGTTTTGTGGTTTTCTGTTTGGGTTTTTTTGTTTGGTTTGGTTTTTTTGGTTTTTTTTCTTTTAAGTTTCGTTTGGTTTTAAAGCTGAAGTTATTTTTAGACGTGCCAAAAAAGACAAAGAGGTACTGCCGTAACCCAGGCAAGTGCCCTTGCAGTGATACATGCTGTGTGCCAAGGTCCACATGGGCAAGCAGTTTTGATTTTGTATGGAAGTGCAGTGGAAAGCAGCTGTGTGTCATTGGGCCTGTAATGGGCCCTGACACATTCTGTTGGGATGCATGGTTAGTCCATCCTGGGTGTTACCTTGCTAGCCAGGCAAAGGCCTCCTTATCCCATCTTTCAGACTACAGAATCAACTCAGATGTGTCTGGTGTGCTCAGAATAGGTTTGATTTATTGTCCTCCAGAATGCAGTAGTCCTGTGGGGCTACTCAACAGTTACCTGAACAGCTTTGACTACATCATTTGCATGTCTCATCACTGTCTTTTATCATCCTTGTTCTCCTGTTCTCTGCCCTAATCCCTTCCTATATAAACACCCTGCCTTTAGTTACTTCTGGCCCACTTGTTAAATCCATCCCACACCTAATATTTTTCATAATGTAACATATGCAGTCTTGGCCTTACACGCTGTTACTGATACAACACCTCCCTAAAAGGTCACCTCTTCAGTTACCTATGAAGTTCAGCTACTTTGTTCATTTGGTGAGACACTGAAACACGTGCCTAGAGAAACTGTGGATGCCCCATCCATGGAATATTTAAGGCCAGGTTGGACAGGGCTCTGAGCAACCTGATCTAGTTGAAGATGTCCCTGCTTGTTGCAGGTGGTTGGACTATGTGACCTTTAAAAGTCCCTTCCAACCCAAACCATTCCGTTATTACTCTCAGTGTCCTTGAAGTCTGAGCATCCGTTGTGGTGCTGTTTTGTAACTTTCATCGCCTCACAGTGTTACTGGTCTCATCCAGCGGTCTTCTGAAGCGATGACCCGTAGTTTCCCACACCCTGCTAAGTTAGCTTAACCTCAGGCCAGAGCCTAGCCATTCTGCCTGTAACCTTAACATGTAAAACAAAACCAAATTTTGCCCTGAAAAAGGGGACAGATGTGTTCCTTTGGCTTGTTTAAGCATGAAAGAAACTTCAAGCAAAAAGATTTTTATTTCTATAGTTTTTAGGAGGCTCATCTTCCTATGAGAGAACAGCTATTATAGTCATTACATTTTAGATTTGTATATGGATCTTTAAAGCTTTCTGATACTGCCAAAATCCCAGAAGTAATGCTTGCCAGTTTTTCGAGTGATCTGTTTGAATTTATCTGCCAAGTATATACAGGATCTTTGGGTGCCTAAAATGGCACATGGAGTGTTTTAGTCTTCTTCCTAATCATGTGTGTTAGGTAAATTAATGTGGGTAGACTCAGTTCTGCTACTTTTAATTGTTTGTGCTGTTTATCACAATTAGTTTCTTGCTTGTGAGAACATGATCTGTCTAGATGGGAGAGGTGTTACTCCCTCAACAGTGCAGGTACTAGGTAAATAATACACCAGTGGAATCAGTGTTGACTAGTAGTTGTGTCGACTAGTTGTTAACTAGTAGTTCAAGATAAACCCAATAGTGCAATACAAGGATTGCAAAATAAAAGCCGAGTTCAGTTTTGGTTTTCTTACCTTAGGGAAATGGACACTTCTTCCAACTTTTTCCCTTTCTTATTCCAGCCAGCTGGTAGTCCCCTAAATGATCGGCTATAAGTGATGGGGACAGTTCAAATGATTTGTGACTGATAAAGATGCATACAAATATTTTTTGTTGCAGAAAAGATGGTGTTGCTGTAGTTGTTCAAAGGACTGGAAAAGAAAAAAACCAAATGGTCAAAACCTGCAGATGCTTAGCTGCTGCAAATTTCTGACTGTGAAGGCAATAGAGCCATGTTGATCTGTTTTTAGGGCTCCCCAGCTTTCTTGTCATGCGATAAGAAAACCTCTTTTGAAATAATGAAAACTATGCTCCAGGAATGTGATCAAAGACAATATTTCAAAGTATAACCAAACTAAAAAGGTTTTTGAGTGCACACAGCTATTTTTTCTGTTAGCAAGATGTCTAAACCTTTGTTGAAAGAACATTGGAGAAAAAACAATGAAGTAATTTCGTTGGTGATTTTATCATATATTATATATAGTGTTTTGGGCCATCAGTCCAAACATGCTTAACCTCCCATGTGATTAACACTGGATAACTACAAACCAAAAAGGCAGTTGCAGATTTAAACCTTCTACATTTGCTTTGTATTCAATCAGTGTGGCAATAACATAATTCAGCATCACACCACAAAAACACCTGCATCTCTTAATTCTGATTGTAGCCCAACAGACTGACTATTTTTCTCCATTTTGTTAGTTGTATGATTTTGTTTTAAAATGACTTTCCAAAATAGCAGTTGCTGTCCTTTGGAATTCTGATTTAAACACAATAATTTGTAAATGTGCTTCTTTATTATTTTTATATTTTTGGGTTTAGTGATATGTTTTAGAAAATGTTACGAGATGCAATTGCTCATGAGAAAAAGGAAAAAATTGCACATGCGTGAAAAATACATAGCTTTAACTTTTTCTGTTCATGACTTTCTAAATAGTTTCTTCTGTTGGCTGCTGTTTTGCTTTATACTAATGTCATCTCTGTTTCTTGGCATGGGCTTCTGCTCAAGGCTATTGTGAGTATGGCTTTCTATTTACTTAACACTACTTTCAGTTCATAGACATTTATTGAGTTTGGGTTTTTTCTTTTTGGAAGATACTCACTGTGTATGAAGTGAGTTTTAAATTTAAAAATCACTTCAAAGTTTTTATTCAAAGAGCTTATCTAAATGTGATTTAACCAGAAAGTGGAACACTGTAAGTTGTACGGTGATTTTTATGTGTCTATAGTCAATAAAGATAAGAAACACGAAAAGGTGACATTTTTGCTGTACTCCAGTTAGAAATACTCTACTCCTTCTAGTTGCTGCGGGGATGGGAATTTACTTCAACTAATTTGCCACGTCTTCATGCAAGTTGCAATGCAATATTGGTAGGACAGCTCTTCTTGCAAATTTTGCTGCACTTTCCAATACAAAGTACTGAACAAATTAAAACAACTGCCATAAAATTCTGTCATTTATGGATCTTGCTTTTATTGATCTAGTTCCTGGGAAAATATTTGTTAAGTTCTAAGGGGTTCTAATTTTACTAAAGTCACACAGCTGTGAAGAGAAAGGTTGCTATCACAGAGGCTTTACAGTTATGATCTAAATCTGAAGTAAAAAAGTTGGGGTTTGGTTAGAATGTTAAAATTGCATGTTTTAAAATAATTTTTTAAATATGTTAAAGCTTCACAATATATTAAAATAAAACATCTAACTTTCTATTTTAGTCAGTTCTTCTGAAAAAGAAACTTGAAGAACATCTGTAAGTATTTTTGTTTGCCTACTTTGTTTGCAGTTTGAAATTACATGTTTTCCATATGGTGAGGAAGGCAGACAGTCATTAATCATGCATCTGGGAAATATACAACTAAGAGAGATTAGATAGCTGTTCAGATTCTATTTTTATCCCATAGAAAACCATTGTGAAAGTAAGATTGATGAGGGAACCATCATTTTCTATTGGGTAGAAAACTTTGTTTAACGTTGTGTAGATCTTTGCTCAAGAGGACTAAGTAATTTTTTTCTGAGGAAGGCATGTTAATATAAACAAAATTAATATATTTACTTTTTAGTATACATTATGGCATAGAAGGTTATACTTTAGGAAGTGCTATCATTTTATTGTGCCATTTTTGGACAAGTTTTACTTCCCTAAAAGAGTATTTGCTTTTTGACTGGCTTGCAAAAACAGGTTTCTGTTGCCTTTGGGTTTAACCATTCTTTCTCAATGTAATACCAGTTAGGAGTATTCATTTTAGGCCCTCATTGTGCAATTAACTCTAAGTTCTAAATTACGTACAGTTACTAACAAAGAAACCATTACTGCTGCAGTTCTCATATAGAATGATGTTTCTCATCTTATGTAACAAATATTTCTGCAGTGATATTGTCACTTGTCCTCGTGCCCCACAGAAAAAAGTCAGTCATGCCCTTAGAAATAATCTCTCTCTGAGGATTTTCTGTACTGCTTAGTGCTCATTTCAAGCACAGTAATACTATTGGGGAAACAATATGTGCTTTTGTCATTTGTAACAGTGAGAAGCTCCATGAAGCTAACAATGAGCTACAGAAGAAACGAGCTATTATTGAAGACTTGGAACCAAGATGCAACAACAGTTGTGAGTTACCTGTACAGTCCATTTCTTTTCTTTATAAATTATTTCATGTGCAGCATCTTTAATTATAATACCTAAAGGAGATGTCAGGTAAGCAAAATGTAAATTTTTAATGGAAATTACATCTATGTTGTTAATTTCTCTGGAAACTGTGATGACCAAAGAGATGCTTTTAATACTTGAAATGCATGGGAACACATTCTAGAAGCCACTGTTTCATAGAATCATAGAATGCTAAGAGTTTAGAATGAACCTTAAAGATCATGTAGTCCCAAACCCCAGTGACAATGGCCATAGAAATACCAGCTCACTGCCACACCTGCCATTGAACCTCAGCTGTCCAGAACAGTCATGGCTTGTAAGACTTTAATTTAGAAGATCCTTGCTGCTGTCACTGGCTTATTTTACTTCCAGTGTATATTCCTTCAATGTGTTTTCAAAAATGTATTGTAATTTGAGCGAACTTTCAGTTGCAGGTCAAAGAGAATGTAAGATATGTATCATACCACTCAGAGGGTATGCAGAATCCAGCATCTAGTTGGTTTTTAGCACATTATTGCTACATTTTTTCCAGAGAAGTAATGAGGGAGGTAGTCTGTTTTTTTTAAAAGACTAGTTATTATAGAACAAGGCAAATGATTGTAACCAATGGCAGCTTTTCTGATTTGCGGTAAAATTACTTTATTCATAGTGAAATGGAGCAAAAAGTAGGAAAACCAGAATTTTGTCTTCTGAGATCTGAGAAGTTATATAGAAGATGTAGAAGTAGTAGTGGCTTGGCATATTCTTACACCAACACAGGAAAAATTTGTGCAATTAAATTGTCCTACTGATCTTGATTGCTGCTTAAGAAAATGTGAGGGAAAAATTAAATTTAGTATATTCATGTTACAGTTTACCAGATTTAAGCAGGCTTTATGCCTGTTAGGAATTATTCCTCTTACATAAAATAAGAAAAATAATATTTGTCTGTATTACATACCAAGATATTATAGTAGCTGTAAGTCATTAGTAAAGTCATTTTCTAAATGTGTTCACTAACATGATTGACTTATGATTCCATTTGTCTTTATTTGTCATAGTTGTAAAAAGCAAAGTTATGTCCGAAAAAATCCATTTTATGAGATTTTATAGGAGTACATATTTTTAATGTGTTGCTGAGTTGTACAGTAATTAAATCTGTGATATCTGCTACATCAGATTTTTTACATCAGCTTTTCTTAACTGAAATATATTTTAGCTGAGTCTTAAATGTCTGTTGTAAAACATGCAAATATGCATAATATAATGATGTTATTTTCCAATGTGTGCATCTCCTGACATAAAGCACTTAAAATTGAGGAATTGCAAGAGGCTTTACGGAAAAAGGAGGAGGAAATGAAGCAAATGGAAGAAAGATACAAAAAGTATTTGGAAAAGGCCAAAAGTGTAAGTAGATGTGTTCCATGCTAGTGATCCCTCTCTGACAGACTGTATTACGTGTCCACTCTGTGGGAATAAAAATGAAGGAGGTATCTGTATACACACTAACAGGTAAAAGAGAAGGAAGGCCCATTGATTATCATCTTATTGTTTCAGTATTTAATATGTATTAATTCTGCAGAAGATTTTACCCCATTTTTGTGACTCTTTTATTGATGCTTTTTCTCAGTAAAGTTATCTTTTTGATGACCACCTTCAATAGCTGTTACATTTCTCTGATGATGTTCAGCATTCTCTTAATATATGTTTCTGTTGAGAACGTGACTAATATTTAAGTATTGAGGATATGGATATACTACTAGCTTTGAAATGGCAATATTGTGGTCTTAATCATAATCCCTTTCCTTCTTTTACTATACTTTGCTGTTTTGAATTTCTTGAAAGCATATCAGTGTCTTTGGACGCATATCATTACATTGAAATATGTAAGTAGGTTCCTAATTTGGCAAAACCTTATGCTTTCTTCATTTACTTCTGTGGAGTTTCCTGAATGACTTATTGTGAAATGTCTTCAGGAAGTCTAAGCAAATTTCTCCTCTGTCCCCCCCATTCCTCCCCATTTTATATTGGTTGTTGTGTCTTATGTCTTAGATTATATTCCACTGAAAGACAGCTTTTCTTGCAATAGGATATTTTCTATGACAGTAGCATTAATTGGTTAGGTTAACCTTTTGTAATCTTTTTATCAACTTTCATTTTGAGTTTTATTTGTGTTTGATTTGGGTTTTGGTTTTTTTTGTTTCTTGGTGTTGTTATTGATGGTGCAGGAGTTTTTTGTAAAGACCAGTAGAATCACCACTATTGAAAATGTATCCAGGTCTAATGAGTATTTTCTTAGAAAAATAATATGCTTTAATAGAACAGAATCATAGATCATTTCAGTTGGAAAAGATCTCCAAGATCATCGAGTCCAGCTTTTGACTGATCATGACTGTGTTAACTAGACCATGGCACTAAGTGCCACATCCAGTTCCTTGAACACCTCCAGGGATGGTGACTACACCACCTCCCTAGGCAACCCATTCCTGTGCTTAGCTATCCAACCTAAACCTTCCTGGACACTCCTTGAAACTATGTTGCCTCATCTGGGAGAAGAGGCTACAACCTCCTTTCAGGTAGAGCTCCCAGAGCCATCTTTTCTCCAAGCGAAACGCCCTCAGCTCCCTCAGCCACTTCTCATAGTACTAATATGTTTACCATACCATAAAAATGTCTCACTAGAATTTAAAGCATTGTTTTATTTTAGCATCTGGACACAACTCTGAAATAGGTAGAAGGCAAAAGATGAGAAGTCTGTTTCTGTATAACCAGAGGATGTTAACAAGTTTCAAGCCATTTTCTATTAAAGGCTTAATAATTCAGGCATTTGGCTGGATTTGTTCTTGGTTTAGCTCTGTTTGCTGGCACTCTTGGATGACACATACAAGTGTACCAGGTGTCCCTTCATCTTTTTAGTAACATAGTGCTTATGCATGTGCCTCAGAGTGCTTCTTGGCTTAACAGAGCTACCTCGAAATTACAGCACCTGGTACCCCACATAGATGAATCATGGCAGATATCCATAAGGACAGAAGCAATCCTTCCTCAAGCAGGAGAAATTGACAGGCAGGGAAACCATAAGTGTAAAGAGAGACACCTTACAGAAGATGTTTCTATCACCATGACTCCAAGGTATAGCTTGGGTTAGGAACTGCAAATGTGAGTTTGGGATACTGAGCCTTTTAGGTATCACTTTTTCTTGTCAGTAGTTTTGCTTCACAGTCCTGTAGAAGAGGGCCCTGTTCAGATGCTCTAATATGTCACAGTTGATGAGAGAGGTAGACATATTTTAAGTCACTTTTTAAGAATTTCTTAACCTGACTTAAAAGGTTTTACTTCCTTAACAAGATTTCTTTTGCAGGATTTAATAAAAAAATGGTTTTCTCTTACAGGTCATCCGCACATTAGACCCTAAACAGAACCAGGGTGCTGCTCCTGAGATTCAGGCACTGAAAAATCAGTTGCAGGAGCGGGACAGAATGTTTCATTTCCTGGAGGTAGTAATCCTTGTGTTTTGTGGTAAAAGCTCATTGTTTTTGAGTTAGAGACTAATACTTCTATTGTACTTTGGCTTTAAATATATGGGGTTTTTATGTTTTATAGAAAGAATATGAGAAAACAAAAAGTCAAAGAGAAATGGAGGAGAAATTTATCGTTAGTGCCTGGTACAATATGGTAAGAATCTCCCAAACTTTTTAATTGAAAAGAAAAAAAAAACAAGGAAAGAGACTATTTGTACTGTTTGCTTCTGGCATGTTTATAACAGCATTCATTCATTTACAGTATTTTTTGTTTGAAAAACATTTTCCAACACACAGGCACAGAAACAAGTGCTTTTTAGTAATTTTAAATTATCTCTATGTAAGAATATGTTCCTATAATGACCTTGGGGAAAATAAAAAAAGAAAAGTTTGTCATTTTCAAGTTTTAAAATCAGAAATGGCTCAGATCATTATTTTGTAATCCCAGCCCTTCAGTTATACAAATTACAGTGCTCAAATTTACTTTGATTCACCACTCTCCAGTCTTCCATTTGTTTCTAACGAAGGGGCACAATCAAAGCAGTTCAGCTTACTTGCAATTCAGCTTAAGTGCTCTGAGAAGTTATGCCTTTGAGGGCAAATTGACCCCTATACAAAGGGTAAGGGCAGCATCAAGACCCTCACTTAAATTATTCAAAGAATAAGTTTGAATAGAAAATGCGAGCTGTGCAGCTATACAGCTTTTGCTGGGCCTGTGTGCCAGGAGAGTTGTCACCCACATCAGATGTGTTCAAGACTTTCCGTTGGCAGACTGGTTGAATTGAAACTGCTCTTCGTATAGAAAAACTCCTTGACATCTGTAACTTTCATGTTTCACTCTGTTGCATCGTAGAATTCAAACTCCTCCTCTCTGTATTCCTTTGGAAGAGTTTCCTTCTTGCTGTTCTACATCCTTCTTGTGTTCATGAATAGCAAGTCTAAACTCAAGCAGAGTGTTTGAGTTGTTTACATACTGAAGGTATTTTCAAGTGACCAGTGTCTTTGGCCAATTTTATAACATTAATCCCACTAACAAATAGAAGACAAGCCTGAGGTAAGACCTGCAGTTTAGTGACCTATCATGAACACTAAGAGGGTCACTGATAACTTTTTCTGTATCATTCTTGAATTTGCTTCTGCTTTTATACACAACTGCACAACCCATCACAGCTTTCTTAATTTCCTCCTTGCATTTTTGCCTGATGAGAACATGCTCTCTCCCAAGATACGCTTCTGACATATGAGCTGGTGTTTTCCACAGAGGATGACAATATCTAAACTTTTTTCAGAAGAAAAGTACTCTTCTAGCTCAATACGCTGAAAGGAGCAGGGAACTGGGGGGGAGCCCTTTTGCAAAGAATTGTCCAGTTGCCATGAGAAGCATATATTGAGTTCCTAGGTGGTTACTCTAAATGTACAGAATGACTGGGGGGAAGGGGAAGAGTACCACACAAAGTATTAGGAAGAATATCTTACCTGTGTCCTTGAAAATATGATGCTTTGTGTATGGAATTAAATATAGTTTAGTCAGTGTGAAAAACTAAATAAAGAACAAAATGTAAATGAATAAAGTTGTTCGGTGTTCTGTATTCATATTCACTGAGAATTTCTTTTTGTCTATAGGGGATGACTCTGCATAAAAAAGCAGCAGAAGACAGACTGGCTAGTACAGGCTCAGGACAGTCCTTCCTGGCTAGACAAAGGCAAGCCACGAGCACAAGGAGATCTTACCCTGGTCATGTCCAGCCAGCAACAGCAAGGTAGAGAAGCCTTGCCCTTAGAAAGAAAGCTGCCCTGTGATCCAGGCCACTTCTATTGCAAGTGACAACATTCAAGGAAAATAAACCAGCATCCTTTCTCTTTCTCCCTTGTTACTGCTATTATTTTACAGTTCAGGAAAGGGTTTTATTATGCTTTCTCATTGTTCTGTAATGCCCTTCGCTTATATTTTTTGGAGTTCATTTCTCTCTGCATTTTCTGAATGTGCCAAAATTTTGAAAACATCTAGAGGAGTGCTGTATAATAACAGTCTTATTTGTATGAAGCCTGGTCTCTTATGAAAAACCTCATGTGGATCATATGACAATGTAGATCTCTTATATCACAGTTGGTACTTTTGTGCCTATAAGGGTCGTTATGCTTTATAAGACTGTTTTTGTTCAAAGGGAATTAGCTTTTTATTTCATCTCCTAACCTGTTGCTTCAGAAAAATGCTAAAATCTCGTTACAGAAATGCAAAGTTAGATTATAGTATTATTGTGAAATATATTTCATACTAAAAAACTCACCAATGCAAAAAAGAAAGATTTAGGGTTTTTTTAATCTCCTAAGTGCAAAGTTTGCTCTTATTCTTGGCATTTAGGGAAGCAAGTCGATTTTTTTCCAGGTTTTTCTTTATCAACTGGTGTTACCTCTTTTGCTGGTAGAGATGAATACTTTCAAATGGTTTATTCCACTCTTCTTTGTCAAATGCATGCTTAAATACGTATTCTAAAAAAGTGGAGAAGTATTTAGAATGTGCTAATATGGTACTCTGTCATCCATTTAAAAAGAACATTTGTTTTAAAATTTTATAATTATGGATGAAGAACACGTAATGGATCAAGGCCCCAGTTAATATTGTTAATGTATTCCAGTTGTCATCCTCTACTAAAATAGACTTGCTTTTAATATATTGATTCAGGGTATAATTGTATCAGTTGCCTTACTAATGGTACCAGTGCCTTCAGGTGAGTTTATTGCTGACTTTGTTGGAAACTGGCTGTGATTTGTTGTACTGCCTTTCTAGTGTATAGCTGAATAATTGTTGTAACACTTCATGCTGATCAGTGGATGGAGGCTCCTCCTATTTAGGTTCTGTTCCTACAAAGTTATGCTTTTCCCCGACCAGTTCTATGCATTCCCTATCATTTTTGTCAAAGAATTGATGGACACAGAGAATCTGGGTATTGGCTGAAAGTTTCATATACATACATCTGGTGGTGATTCAATTTTAAACGGTTTTTATGTAGAGACTGTTTGGATCCTAATGCACAGGCAGTCGGTTTATAAATTTATTCTTTCACCTGATTTTAATGTCCTCCTTATTGGAGACATTTTTGCATAAATCCCTTTAGAGAAAAGACGTACTGGCATTTATCAATCATCTGAATGTCTGTTTTAATTCACAAATTGAGTGAATGAGCAAAGGGTAATTAAAACAAGCACACCTAGATTAAAGAGTAATAAACAGGTGAACGACATTTTTAGGTAGTATTGTTTTATCCTCAAGTACATCATCTGTTTTAATCTGGGCTAAGAAATGCATTCAGTATGTGTCTGAAAAATATTTTCAGTTCCAGTTACCCCACCCTCCCCCCGCCCCCAGAAAACAGATGCTGAATTCTACATATAGTTTTATCTTTTATTCCTCACATTTGGAAGAAAATGGTTTTCTAAAAATTTTCTGTACTTATGCAGTGTATACCTGGTATGGGCTGTGCTTGCAAAAATTAGATGAGACATTACAGGTTTCTTGTGTGTAGAAAGGTAACCAATGCAAAGGAAGTTGTGGATAATTTCTGTAGCTCAGTGAGGTGATATACTCAATCTGCTGTCTCTTACTGAGATGCAAAATGCTCTATGTACAAAATGCTATCTGTAATTATCTAGATGATTACAGTTGATGTGGGATATTTTTTCCTGATCTTGTTGTGCAATCGATTTTAGTAACTTGAAAAACTTTTTACCATGCGCTGTATGTGAACAGTAGCAAGACCACTCCTCTGAGGCAATTAGATGTTCCTCTTTGGGGTTACAGCATTTTATATCACCCAGAGCAAGAACCTAAGAATAACTAAAGCTCCATTTTTATTCTAATTTTAATCTAGCTGACTTCTACTAAACTGCCAAGGGCTATTTGTGAAAGAAAGGGATGGAACCTTAATGGGAAGTTTTATCTTTTAATTTTGTTTAGTAATTTAATTCCTTACAGCTGTTAATTAGGCACAAGTCTAAAAGAACTTGAACACAATCAGCACACTAGAATAAAAGTAATTGCTTTTATTATGTTAATATTTGTTTTACTATTTTGCTTCCAAAGTTTTGATGACAGGCTAAAGCCCCTGAGAGTTAGGAGATTAATAGATACTGGTTAGAAGCCTTGTCTTGCGCTTTTACTTTTCAATCTCTCGTAGCTTCTTTTGCTTCTTGATGGTTGTTGGCTTTTCTCTTCTGCTTCGTGATTCTGTCTTTCCTTTTCCCTTGAAGATAAGACACTGAAGTGTTTTCTGTAGTTCCCCTTAAAAATAGCATCACTATACAGCATCAAAGAGGACACAGGACTCATATTGAATCTGAGCTTTACTGTTGCTCATAGTAATTGCTAGGCAAATGAACAATCATTTTGTCTTTGAGAATTTACAAACTTGCAGAAATTCTGGTATTTCCCAGAATTCATGTTGAATATAAAAACATAAAAATGTACTGCACTCTTACAGATATATACTCAGTTGCTATCCGGTACCAGTAAGTCATTTATTCTGTCTTCTACTAGTAACTAAGAGGAGTTCAATTCTTTGTTCTTCAGTGCTTTACTTCTTTAATTTTCTGCATACATCCGTTTTTAATCTTTGTGTGTGGATGAATGCAAGTGGTGAACATCATTAAACCTTCTCTTTCACAAGAACAGCTTCTACATTCAAAGGGTTCAGCTTCGTTATTTCTCTTGCTTGTTATGTAGCTTTGTAAGCAGTGTGTATTAAGAAAAAGAAGCAGCTTAGGCTGTGATTCCAGGGAGCTGCCAGTGAATGTTCTCTATTTGTCTTACCTTGAGTAATAAAAGAATATAAGCAAAAACACCAACCTGAGAAACAGAATTCTCTCAGTACATTAGATAGTTCTGAAAAGTTTTTAGGAATACTTATTTTCCCTGAGGCAATGAAGACTATTTACATCAAACTTGTAGTGGAAGTCAATGCTATATCCTGTCCTGATGCACTACAGGAAGAAAACCCTACAACTGATCTTAAAGGGAAAAGGTTCTCCAGGGCAGAGATAAAACAGCTGAGAAGTTCATGAGAGAACTTTTCTGGGCACTATGCTGAGGGTCTGCCCAGAATAATCTTTCTGACAGATTTTAATTAACACCAGTAAAAGATAACAGATAAGTGGATAAATATGTTCATTGTTCAGAGCTGAAGCTTAGTTTCTGACCTAAAAGGATGTGTGTGCAGTCATGTACTTCTATGGAGAGTTACATTTTTAGCATATCTGATCAGACATTACAAAAAAAGAATAAAGTTCCCTGTTTTCTTGATAGCAACACATAACCACTTGGATCATAACATGTATTTTCAAAGTGCTGTGAAAACTGAAGTAATCTAATTTAAAGGTAGTGTGTTCCACCCACAGTGCAAAAATAAATACATGTCTGGAACATACAACTTTATTTATGGCAAAATGAAATAAATATATAATGGCTACAAGATGCCTTTCATTCTGCTTGGAAATAATCAAATGACAATTGCGTCCTGTTCAAGTGTCACTTATGTTAGCAGTAATGCTTCTGCAAGTTTTCTGTGGCTCTCTGTTCTGTAAGGAGCACTGGCATTTTTATACTAAAGAATTAACAGTGAATATTCCTATTACTGCTTTATTACGATCTCAAATAGTAAGTGGTATGTGTAAGCTGTCAAGAAAATTTAAAGCTTTTGGCAATTTTGAAGCCCTTGGTATTTTGACATGTGCAAGTACTTTTGCTTTTCTTGTCTTCTCTAGTATGTAAGACTTTACACATAGCTTCCTGAATGATTTTCAGTGGGTTTAATTGTCCTGATGTGTTGGCTTTTTCTGTAGATTTGGTAGTTGGAAGATATTTTAATGTCACCACTTGATTTTCTTCTTGTTAGTGATGTGGAGGAAGACTATCTGAATGTGGCTAACTTTTCTTTTTCTTATGAAGTAAAACAGTATTTCAGTTTTGCTTATTATAAAGAGATTTTTTTTATTCTTGCCCAACATATTGACTTTTTGCAAGGATTGATGAGGGAGGTATTTTTGCACTCAGTCAGCTATGCAATACTGACTTCTTATGGGTTTTTGCACATGTGTTTTAGGTAGAATGTGGACTCTGTGTTTTGCAGTAAGATTGTATTGATAAACTTCAGTATCTGCTAACCAATTTTAGCAAATTTTGCAGGCATTTTCCTCACCTGGCATTGCATAAATAAGTAGCTAAAAGGGTTTATCAGGCTATATTTCCAAGTGGTGAGGTTTTTGGAGCAAATGTCAGATTCTAGGTAGGATCCTAGCCATGCCTCCATTTTGTCACTCTTAAGGAATCAAGAACATATCCTGGCATGGCTGATTGGATTGCCTTACTCTGGTGATCTTTCTTCCATCTGGAAGTCCAGAAAAGTAGCAGAAGTTTGTCAGTGATCCTGCAAGCTGTAACTAAAATAAGGTGTGATATCTTTGCTTTGAAAATGGAGGAGACAGATGCAGGCAACTAATTAGTATAAAAATCAGAAGAGCGTATCTTTCACATTTTACATTTTGGTGCTCATTTAAATATTTAAGAAGAACCTGAGCTCATAGAGCTAGGTTTTTATCTTTTTCATTAAATTTAAATCATAATTGAGTAAGTATTAGAGGTTTTACCTGTGTGTAAGGCAGAAGCTGTCGTTATCAGCCACCGCAGCCTCAGACTTGTTGCATGCGGTACAGTGAAACCCGGGAAGTTTTGACTCTGCTGCCAGCTCCATTGTACCATTTGGAGATTAGCAAGCTTCATCCTCTTTTTCCTTGACTTTATTTTCGTGGGGTCATTAAAATATTGGGACATAAAGTTCATTTTTAAAATGCATCAGCTCATTGAATTAGGCAATGAATGAATGTCACTTGGGGGGCTTTAGGAAACCTGACAAATCATACCGTCCCATGGGGCACTGAAACAGCACTTGGCAATATAGCCAAGACAGCTTCCCACACAAGTTGTCCTGGTGTCAGACTGTAGTCAGTGGATCAGTAGGAACTTGTGCTGACTCTTGTACTCTAAGTCCTCATCTGCTGGGGCATGGTGTTGCTGTGAGCTTTACTGTGGTCTAGATTCTATCTTCACCTCTGGGCCTTGCCAAGGTAGTGCAAGACTATCCTAAAGTATGTTTCTGCATTAGTTGGCTCTGGTGGCAAATCAGGAGTTTGCCCTGCTGCTGTTTGCTGTGCACATAAAGTCATTTGGAACATTGCATTTCCTTCAGTGCCCTTTGCAGGTGGTGTCATTTCCAGACTGAAAGCAGGTTCCCTTTGTCAGATAGAATTTTTTTACTGCTGTCTTGCTGCTGAGACTGATCCATACAACGGGAAAATTACTGCTAGTAGAGAGAAATACAGGTCAGTTGGGCAGCCTTTCTTTTCTGGTGCTGCCTTTATTCATTGCTTTGCATGAGAGAGGTCCTTTGCTATGAGATGAGGTTAGAATATCACGTTTCAGAAAGAGGAATGTGGTTGTTCTAATCGTTACAAAAGCAGACATTTGTCAGCACTTTGAAGAACTGTTAACTACCGTAGCATGGCACAAATCTGAAACACTGCAAAAGTAAGTATTTCCACAGGTATAGAGTAGTTTATTGTGGAAATGGAACCTGAATCCCTAATGATTATACCTAATTTGAAGAGAAAAGAGAACTAACATAAAGTCCAATTGTTACTGTCAGCCTGCTCATGTTGTTAGCCTGATCATGAAAGTGGATGGAATTTTAAGAGAAAATCCCCAGTGGTGTAGTATTTATGGAGTTATAAAATAGTTGTAATGAGACCATCAGACTTTTGATTTGGAATTGAATATTATATCAGTTGCATAATTTAAAATATTGTAAAGCCGAGATTATTATTCACAGCCACAAAAGGTTAGTAAGCTGGAGAGTAAACTTATTTCCTGGAGGCATTAGTGGTTTCAAGAGAGGTTGCAAAGCTTTTGTTTAGCAGTATCAGTAATGTCTTGGAATAATTATAAGTATTACATTGTGAGGCCACAATTTTTAAAATTTATAGCCTGCTTTGTATTCTCGCTGTCACTCCTCCCCAGACTGTCTGCTGCATAAACTGTCTCTTTCTAATGATGCTGCAGATGCAGTGACAGGTTATGTTGACTGAATTTACCTCACATCTTGCATCTCTGTTGTCTTCTATGTGTTGCTGCCTCAACAGGTGGCTTTAAAATAGAGAAACTGACAGACAACTATTTTTAGAACATGGTAAGAATTTCTAGTCAGAAAAGGGCACTAACAGATGGATTTTTACATCCTTGAAAGATAATACAGTGTCCTGAGTTTACAAGACCTCTCAAAAGTACTATTGACTCAAAGAGAAGCCTACAGTGTCACTTCTGTGTATGTGCAACGTATGCTTGAAGTGCTATTAAATAGTAAGTTTGAATAATAGCCAGGTGAGACTAAAGGAGTAGATTATGTTCATTTATGCACAGTAGAATAGGTACATGCTTATGTAGCTTGAACTTTTAACTTTTATAGAATAACTACAGTGATCTTCATATTAATCCTGAACTGTGTAACTTTATGCACCAAGCAGTGCCAAGCAAGCTTAAAAGACAATGATTGCTCAAAATACACACCCTCAAGGTCTTTGAATGTGTTGCATGTGTTAAATTTTTTATTCCATTTGATATGTGTCTCTATGTTTCTGTTTGTTTTTCAACTATGGTTAGTATTCTGGGTGGATGAATGAGAAGGAAAAAAAGAGGGATATACAAGCTACAGGACTCGTAGCATAAATACTCTTTTTTATCTATTTAACCTGGATTGTCCCATCATAAGAAGCATTCTTAGAATCATTTTTGACCAGTGCAATACAAGGGAGAAGGAAGTGGAGAAACAGGCTCTAATTTCAGTCTGGTGAAGCCAATTTGCTCTTTACAATATGAAAACAAAAATGCATATTTAGTGCTGTGTAACAGTAATCTGTGTTACCTGGGGAAAGTGGAAGCACTGTAGCTGTGTCAGTAAAACATTCCATTCCAGGTACACTGGCCAGGAAAGAGGATACATCAGTGAGAATGGAGAACTGTGCCAACCTTTTCAATTCTCTTCCAAACTTAGATTCCCTTCCGCAGTGTTGTGGAGTGCTCTCTCAACTGCTCTGTGACTCCAACTCAGCTTACTTTAACAAGAACACAAATATTTTCTGGCAATTCAGACCTGTATTTGCATGCAGTGGATAGAACCAGCCAGTGCAGTGGGGCAGTGATGCTGAGCCTCATGCACAGGATGAGCTCTGATGAAATTTAAATGCCTTCAGTGGTGCTCAGAGCTCAAGATAGTCATTGTGACTCTGTCGTTTAGCATGTGAACACATGCAGTATTGGGTGGGCACCTTTCACTTTACATTGCTTTGGTTCTTTAACAGTTGTACTCACAGACAGCCGGAATGCCTGAGACTTGCTCATTGCTGTGTAAACTCACTTTCCATAGCTTTATTAGTTTGGAATGGTGCCCTGAAGAATTTTACTCAGAAGTGTGTAAAGCTTAATTACACCTGAATTTAGATATTGACCAAGGCTATTTTGTTGCTTTTTCCAATTACCGGCCTGTAACCTTCCTGTTAATTTGAAGAGTTGCTGGCAAAGGTATTTTCCCTGTGAATTTGCACAACTCTTAAGTAGAGGTGGCCTTACTAAACTGCTTTGAAAAAGACCTGTTCTGTTCTCTGTTTTGGTTTTTTTTTTTTCAACAGTAATATGTTATCTGCTTTTTAACTTTCTTCTTTATTCTTTTATTTGCAGTGATGTGGTTGCATGACCTGCAGCATTATTATAACAGGGACTGTTCAGTGCATGATTTGCTTTTCTGTCCAGACTGCATAACCAAAACTTAACCAGTTCTACACTTAAGACCCATGGCCATCTGATTTCAAAGGGGGATCTACTTGCAGAGAAGCTTACCATCCTGGGGAGTGGCTTTCCCATTTCCCACTTCCACTTACTCTTTCTCTTCACAAAAAGTCTCCTATGAGGCTAGAAGAGAGGAAATCCAGTATTCACAACTCAACAGGAGGCGTTCTGCAAACTGACAGAGCACTGTCAGCTCTCCATCTTACTTCTGCCTGTCCACTTTATTTAATTCTGATTAACAGTATTAACACACAGACTTCCTGCAACATTTTCATATACCGAACTATAAAAATTTAGTCTTAATGAGTTCCTAAAAAAGGCCTTTTGGTTACTGTTAAAATTTCAAAGCACCTGCACCCTTAAAGGATCCACTTTGAATCTTTAAACAAATAAAGTAAAGTGAAGGAGGTGTTTTACCAGGAGAAATGACTAATGCATTGCTGCTTGGCGATCCCATCTTCCTTAGAAAACCAAGCAAGTTTCATCTGATAATCTCCGAGCCAGGCAAACTACCGGGTGGTATTTTGTTCACAGGCACTGCCTGCTTCCTTAATATGTATATACACAGTAGTTTGTGGCTGTTGTATTTTTCTCTCTGCGTTTGAGCTGTATTGTTGGTTTCTTTCAGAAACTTTTCTTTCCAATCTGTACAATTGTTAAAACAATCTGAGGAAAGACCATGAATGGAGATAAGTATGAAAATCAGCTACACTTTCAGTATTATGCAGACTGTCCTTGCCAGTTTATAATTGGATCGTTTATCTTTCACCTGTACTGTTTTTTTCTTTCTTTTTTTCTTTCTCCTGTCACAGTCTTAGCTATTTAATTTCCAATTGCACTAGCTTGGCTGTTTCTTTGTATTTTGAAGTTTAGCTATAAGATTTGCCATATGTAGACAGTGTAACTCAAAATGCTTTGTACTGCCTATATTAATTTAAAAAGCTGCTTATTTAATATTCTTAAATATCTGCACATTTGTACTACTGTATCTTCGTTTTGTATTGGACATCCAGTACTGGCAAGATTCAGAAGACGAGGGAGTGCTGTAGTGTTGTAAGTTAAGAGGTTTATTGTATAGGAGTTAGTATGTACCAAACAGGGAAAGGGGCTTTCAAACCACAGGACTTGCTGGAAAAACTGAGAAGTCTGAATGCCGAGTACCTTAAGTGGTTTGATTTAAATCCAGTTTTAGAGAAACCCCATTCATGCTCACCTGGATCTTAATCCTGTGGAATTACTGGTATGAACTCTGCTGCCTCCAGGAATGGTTTTACTTATTTAGGCAGTAGCAGAACCTCCAGCCCTGTTTGCCATGAGGGCTCCCCCACGCAGGAGAAGCGTTGTGTCCACTTGTCTCTGCAGTCTCTTCTGGTCACACAAACAGTGCCTGCCTCGTCCCTGGCCCGTCGGGTGGGCTCTGACAGAGCCGCACCTCGTGCGCAGAGACGCCCGCTTGTGTCCAGTCCTCAGGGATCCTGATCCCACAGTGTCCGTGGCCTTGTGCAGAATGACATGGAGAAAGGACAGATGAGATGTGTGCCCCACCAGAGCGGTGTGGTCTGCACTGCCTGGCAAAGGGATGGGCAGGTAGGAGTGGGCTCCAAGCAGGTTAGGCAGCAGAGTGAAGGATAGAATTAAGATCTCAGTGAGAACTGTGGTGCTTTCCTTTCTGGATACCATATCAGGTACTGTGGCTACCAGGTGCTCTGGCTGGCAGCTGTCCGTAAAGGCTTCAGATGGGGATATGTCTTTCCTGGTCCACCAGGGCCAGGGACAGTGAAGTCTGACGTGACCTGCAGCCAGGATCTGGGGTTTGGCAGTAATGAGTCAGGTGCTCCTTCAGCAGAGGCAGCAGCATTTCATCAGACTGAGTCCAGCAGAGAGCTGAAGGATTTGTCTTTCCAGGTCCTAGCCATTGATCCCTTGTTATGTGTCAGGGCAAGCGTTACTAGTAAAACTTCTTTTAGTTGGGTGTTATAGGCATGGTATGTTTTTCATTTGCAAGTGCTGCTCCGGCTGGGACCACACCCTGCCCCAAGCCAGGCTGGGTGCAGGATCCCTAAAATCAGGGCACTGTGCTGGGCAGGAGGGGATTGCTTTTTTGTGCACCTGCCTCCACGGGTGTCCCAAAGTGATGCCGAGCAGTACCTCATTTCTCCAAGTGGTCTGTGCAGATTAGAGACTAAGTATCAGTTGTTCTTGAGCCTTGATGACATTTGTATGTAAGTGTGTTTAGCTTGACAAAAGTTGTTTGAGTTTACTAATGCAACAGAGAGATGCCAGGCGGAGCCAGTAACTTTCAGCAAGAAGGTGGCTACTTTAATTAGATTAGCCTGGCGTCTCTGTCATGAAGTGGTTGTGAACTCTCAACTCAGAGCTGATCTCCAGCATGTCTCTGATATACTAACTTCATTTGTGCTGCATAGAAAACTCTCTTACCTTCTTAATAGCAGCTTGTTTGACAGTCCTGAATTAAATGTTGATCAATTATCAAAGTAATAACTGTTTGTGAAGTTGCCAGTGATATATTTTCTGTAAAAGAATGAATTCTTAGAGTGTCAAAACATTAATTTCCCATTTCAGTTCATCTACAACTTGTGTAACTACCAGATTGTTATGGTAGCAATATTAATATACATACCTGTATATAGACAAAAAAAAAACCTCATTAATGATAATTGGAATCAAAAAGTTTAATATTTTTTCCCAGTCAAATACACTAATGCTTTCAAGGTGATAGAAGAGTGTACAGTTGTTAAACAAGTTGTAAATAAACGCTTCTATAAAATGTAAATGCGTGTTTTTCCTTTATTTGGTACTTGGTTGTGAACTGCATTTCCTGGGGCTCTGCAAAGGAGGGTGAATGGCAGGTGGGCAGCACCAGTGCATCAGAAAGCACAGCATCCTCACTCGTGCTGGGAACTGTCTGCTGTGGCTGCCGGGGGTGTGTGGCCTGGTTTGCCTCTCCAAGGGCCAAGGCTGAACGACCAGAGTAAGACAATTCTCCCTCGCCAGTGGAAGCTTCACAACAGGTGTACCTAAAGGTGGGGGAAAAGAGACGCTGCTGACGTGGACAGGAACAACTGTCCTTCCATCCTGCTCTGATGAGCAGCTTGGCGTCTCAGGAAGGAGGATGCCTGCCTGCGTCTCAGAACAGGCAAATGCTGATCTCTGTGAAAGAGAAGGCAACAGCCAGTGGGAGATACTGAGCTCATGAGCGTTGTGTGTGGTGCTGGGGTTATGAAGGATGTGCAAAGACCCTGACACAGCCTTTCAGGGGCTGCTCTGTAAAAGGAATAGAATCAGAAAGGGGAGGGTGCCCTGGTGGCAGTGCTGCCAGTCTGACTGGAGAGCTTGTGAAGCTGAGGGCTGGCCGGGGTGAAGTGTTTGCTGGCTGGGAAGGGCAGGAGAGCCCCAGAGGTGGTGGCCAGTTTCCTCCTGCACTACAGGCAGTGCACCGTGGAGGCAGGAAGCTGTCAGAGCCTCACTTCCAGCTGCGTGTGGTTCACTGTGCTCCTCTGCCCTCCTCAGTCCCACCTGTCACTCCTCTTCATCTTTGGCATTCCTGTAGCGTTTTCTGCCTCTGACCATCATTCCCTCTTCTATTGATTTCCCTCACTCCTAACCTCTCCTAACTTTTTTTATACATCTTTTTTTCCTTCCCAGCTCTCCCACCCCACAAAGTGCTGAGACCCACATTAGTATCCCTTGTTCTGGCCTCCACTCCCCACTCTGCTCTGCTCCCTGTCCACTCCTGCAAGGCCATGACCTACGCTCCACACGGTATGGGGGGAATTGTGCCCCTGCCCTGCCGCTTCACTGCCCCTCCACAGCTGCTGGCCCGGCAGGGAGGATGCAGCACTACCGGTTCTCTCCCAGTGGTACCTCTCCTCCACACCCCACAGCTGCACTGTTCCCCAGGTGTGTTCAAGTTGCATCGGATGTTGCAGGAGGTGACAGCCACTGCTGTTAAAAGGTGTAGTGGAAGCACACTCCGGAAGCTGCACAGTTCCCCTTTTCCACTCCTTTTGTCCACAAAAAACTTATGAATGCCTATATACCGTGCATGTGAAGTATAATAAATACTGAAAATAAATCCTTGTGCCCATCGGCCTGTCACAAGACCCTTTGTGTAGCAAAGCAGAGGGCAGGCAGTGCGTTTGTGTCCAGGTGTGTTTTTGGCAAGTGGGAGGCAGCAGCGCCCTCGGAGGAAGGCTGCACGACACTGGCTGCAAGGTCTGCCAGCCTGCCTTCAGCGCAGGGCACAGCACCGCAGGGGACCCTCTGCCTGTGCTGGGCACACTCAGTTCCTCTTCCTTAGGAGCTAAAACAATAAAACAGCAAACTGCCCATGAGGCAAAGCAGGCTGACCAGAAGTGAAGGTCAGCTGTGCCAGGGAAAAGATTTAGTGACATAACTGGAAAACCTCCTTATGCTTAATGTACCCACTGCGTCCCTGGTTTAGTTCTGAGAGCCAGCCCCAGGAGGCAGTGGAGCCTCTCTGCCTCCTGAACTTCCTGCTGGTAGCAGGGAATGGCCTTTGGTCCTTCACAACAGACAAATGCCTCAAAGCTGCAGCTGTGCACACACAGTCAGGTGTTTGGTTTCTGCACCAAACTGTGCTGTCCACAAACTAACAGGGAGCACAACTCTGTGCCAAGAAGGAAACCCAACCTGAGCTAATGGCAGAGAATGGAAACTCCTGCAACCCCCAGTGATGAAGGCAGCCACAGGTAAAACATGAGGTGGATGCACTTCTGCTGTTTCTCACACCACTATGTGCAAGAGACTTTATTTGGCTTTGACTGAAACAGAAGAGAGGTACCAAAAAAAGCAACCAGGACCTCTTATTAAAGCAGATCAGAAGTTAGACCATATCAATACCATAAAAATCTTTCCAGGGACTTCAGTGTTTCCAGCCTTTTTCCTACCCATTTAAATTTTCCAAAACATTGGAATGGCTGTATGCCATTCTGTCTGCCACTCCACCCAACAGACACCCTGTGGCAGCCCTCACCAGAATGGAGCCGGCACTATCCCCGTTGATAGCGTGGGGAACGACTCTGCAGGATCTGGAGCAGCATCAGAGATAGGGGACTGCGGCCTGCAGGCACCACACACACAACAGGTACAGCACAGCTCAGCATGGCACAGACAGCACACAGCACACACACAAAGCACACACACACACACACACAGAGCTCAGCCCAGTATGCACAGAGCACCGCACACACAGAGCACACACAGCACACAGAGCACATACACAGAGCTCAGCAAGCACGCACAGAGCACACACACACACACAGAGCACACACACAGAGCACACACTCTACTCACACACCGAGCATAGTACACAACCAAACACAGACCGCTTGGACCTGCCTGTGGTGTGGCACATGCTCCCCCATTCTTGAGCTTATCAGTCACACTATGTGTTACCCAACAAACTTGTTTTCTAATGAATAGGCTTGGAAACTTATTTTTATCTGAATCACAGCTGGAGTGAAATAGTATTATTGTTACTGGACTTTTGAGGAAACTTACTGACTTGGACTGAGTCCAGGATGAAAACTGATTGAAGTCTAAAGCCAAGCATCTCACAACCCTATGAGCGGAGGTCCCACAGGAGGCCCTTTGAGGTCCCTTGGCCCCAGTGTCTGTGCCAGCACCTCCCTTGGAGCAGGGTGTGGCTCTTAGTGCTCGTCAACCCACAGGTTGGAGAACTCAAGGCACCTTCATCGAAAACTGACAGTGGGGCTGGGCTGGTTTCCCCTCCTGGAGGTTCAAGCCTTTGCCCACTGAGAAATGCAAAGACATCCAATGTGTATATTTCACTGAACTCGGGGAGTTTTTAACAGGAGCTTTGTACATATGCACACACACACACACAAAACACTGAACATACACATGTCTACGTCTGTGTCTGTGTCTGTGTGCGTGTGTGCAAGCTGACTTCAATACTGTATAACAAGTGTAGCATCAATGTTGCCATCTTAGATTCAAAATTAGAGTCATTGTTGTGATTATGGTAAATCTTAAGGAATCATGCTGTAAGAGTTAAATTAGTCAATGATTAAGTGCTGCCAAATGCTTTAGTCATAAAGCACTAAGCAATTCCAAGGGCAAGTTTGGCACGGGGGTCCATTGTGAACCTTGTGACTCAGTGGGAGGGTCTCTCTTCCCCCTCTGCACCTTTACATTCTCCATTCTCACCCTTTTGCATACCCAGTCTCTGTGTATCATTCCAGGCTGACTCTAATCCAGTTCTCCTTTGTGTGCTTTATCTATGTAGTAACAGAGTGAACCTTGCCAAGTCTTGCTTTCACAAATTTGTAATAAAATTGCTTTTGCTGATACCTTTGACAGAGTTTCTTTACACGACCTTGACCACCCTGTCACAAAACTGGGTGGTTTCACTGCACTTGAGGAACTGTCCCAGCTCAGAGCACTAAGGCTCCTGTTCCTGGAAGGGTGGTGTCTGTGTTGCGTGTTGGGATGTGGTCTCATGGCTTTTTCCTCTCTCACATGGAAAAAGCAATAACCCCCTATGGGATTCCCCTTCAAAGCCGATGGAGGCTGTAGTCACTGCAGCCTAAAGCACCCTGAAAATAAACATTTTGGAAATACTCCAAAAATACTACCTTGGCAAAGCTTACTCTGAGAAGGAAAGGAAAAAATTCCCTGCGAATTGACAGACTACCTGAATACCTTCCTAGCAGACATTTCATGTTATTTTTAAACCTGAAAAAAACCCAAAAAACAACAAACCAAACAAACCAAGAAGGGCAAAGAGCCCCCCAAACAACTGAATATTTGTAGAAGTTAATGTGACATCCAAGGATACTTTTAAATCCAAGCCAGCATGTATTCAGTCTCTAAACAAACGTGGATAGCACTGGTTTGCATCCCCTTCCAAGCAAGTGTGGTGGTGTCTGGAATTCAGGCAATGTAGGAGACCAGCCTCAACCAATATGAAAAAACGCTGCACTGAGAAGAGCCTGCTTCAAATGCATCTTGGTCTATGCAGCCTTCAATTCACCTACCTGTGAAGAGCTTAGGATTACGTACTTCATCACCTGTCAAAGCATTTGGTTTAAAAACGTATTATATAAACCACCCAGGATGTCTACACAAACTGATTTGGTGTTGGAATATACACTTAGAATTAAACACAGATGCAGAAATTTCGGGAACAAACCTGTCTGGAAAACATGTTAAAACCAAAGAAAATCAACTGAACAACAGTCTTGAAAATGCTTTATTGAACCGTGTGTCTTACTGTAATGTGCAGAAGATGTGTTTGAAAAACTACAGCTTGAAAAATTTTTGAAAGTCTTCAACAATCAATAAAAAAAGTCCCTACTGGGGGTAACTCTCAAGATAACCAGAGGCCGCATGTAAAGTTTTCTGTTGCAGAGACTAAAAAAAAAATCCCAACCAAAGCTAGTGCTGCTCTACATGAAAACAAACAAGATTTGATGATTTAAAAACAAAAAGAGAAAGGAACTTAAACTTCAGTCTACGGGGTTGGTTTTTTCCTGCTGTTATTTTGGATTAGCATACATGTCACAATTCTGCTGAGAACACCACGTGGTGTCCAAGTCTGTATGTTTATTCTACAATGCTGCTGAGATGAGAGGATACAGAGAAAGAGAGAGGGGGTGAAGTGAGAGATCTGGAAAGACATCATTATGATATAAGCCTAGTTTAAATTTTCATCTGAAGCTGTGTGCACTTTTGTTTTTATAATCTAACTTTACATTCAAAAAAAAACCACCAAAAAAAAAAAAAAAAAA
>VZTJ01000242.1:1011705-1060181 GCA_013397795.1 Orthonyx spaldingii
AAAAAAGAAAAAAGATAAAGAAAAAAGAAAGAAAAAAGAAAAGAAAGAAAACCAAAAACCAAGACCAAACATACCCCTTCTGTCCTTGCTTTGGGGCTATTATAAATTTCTATGCACAAGAACACCATACTCTTTTTCCAAACCAGTAGGATTAACAGTATAGGCATGTAGGTGGCATGATTCAACTAAAAGGCTTTTTTCCAACTTTTGTTTTTTTATACCAGTGAAAATAACCAAAAGAAACAATAAATAAAAGGTGCTAAAGTTAGCATTAAGAATTTCTTGTAATATACTGACAGTTTGGGAATCCAAATCCTCAAGCTCTCCTGATACTGTCAGGTCTCTGCAAACTATGAAGCAAATACATAAATAACTCAAAATATGATTGAGGCGGTGAAAGGCTTTTAAACTAAGACAACAGGATCCAGGTTAACTTTTTTTTTTTAAGAAACACAGTGAATATATGAATTGTCTACACCTGAATAAAACATATTTAACAATTAAAAAATTTTAACAACCACAACAAAGAAAAACTTTAAACAAAAGTGAACATAATTTGATTTTAGGGCACATAAAAGCCCCTTGCAGTAGCTTCCAGCAGTGGCCTTATTGTTGTGTCTCCTACAGATGCATAAAATGAAGTTTAACTCCACACTGAAGTGACAGCTGAGAGGGCAACATAATGGTCACATACAGCAAAATGCCACACCCTGGTCACGACAATGTATCCCACTGCAGAGTTTCCATCCTGTGCAGGAACAGCACAAGAACATGTCATTCTGTCACATATTATTAAAAAGCTACTTTGTGGCCACAAACTGCTACTCAGCGCTAACCTTTTTTCATCACTTAACCTTTGAATAATGGGAAAGCTTTGTGTTTTATAGTTTTACTCCTTGTATTTAAGTTTTTAAATGACAAGGTCACTAAAACTCATGCACGCTGCAAAAAACGTCATGCAGTAGTTAAGGTAAACCATCCAAGCAGTTTTTATTCATTAATAGTCATAAATACACACAGCAGCTTCATTAGAGATTTTTCATTTTTTTTCCTCTTCAGTTTGAATGTGGAGTATTAGGAGAGCCTTTTGCATGTCAAGGTACAGGACACAGAGCCTTCTGCTCTGCACTGCAACCTACATTTACCTGCTAGAAGTAAAAATTAGTTAAGTGGAAATGATTATCATATATATCTTTTCTCTCTTTCTTTTGAATGTACACAATGTAACAAGAGTGACAGACCTGAAATTACAATCACCAAAACAAACCCAAGATAGTTGTTGTCCACTTTCATTGGCAAATACAGCACAGAGGACATTGTCTGCAAAGTGGGATGTCATCAAAGAGGAGGTGGAGGAGGCTCATTTCCTTTATTACTCTCTTTTAAATTTAGGTTTTCTAAAGCAACATCTAGAGGCATAATATCTACACAGCCCATAGCACCAAAATCTGCAATCTCCCCCCGCTCATCCTCGTCTGAGGAGGAGCTTTCTTCCTGCATCAAGGTGGACAGTAGAAGCTCCTGAACAAACAGGCTGCAGTCTGCCCGTTCGCTCTCCATTGACTGACGCTCTGCTTCCGACATCTTCGGATCATTCAACCTGTGCAGCAGCAAGGGAAGAGAAGACAGGGAGTTGCTGAAAGCCCATTTCACTGGTGACACCACCCACACGCTGAGATGTGCTCGGAAACTGCTCCTTCAGGACAGTTCTGCCTGCCCTCCAGCACCTCAGTACAACAGGCCTGCATTTAACAACCCAGCCCTTCCTGGCTGCTGCAACAGCATTCACAGTGGAGCCCAAAGCCAGAGGAACATCAAAAACTGTTTATGAGGTTTCCTGCTATTCAAGGAGTCTTTTAGGGAGGGCTGGTGCCATTTCTTGCACATGCAATTATATGCCTCCTTTGTTTCCACATCCACTTCTAAGTCCACATTGGCCACAAAACACATCACTGCATGTGTAAAGCTGTGTGTGGATTAGTGAACGTAATTCCACTTCTCCTAAGGTACAGTGCATGCCCTGGTAGCAGCAAGGAAATTGCTCACTCCAACTCTGAAAGTCACAGCCTGTGACATTTGCGGGTGCTTTGATTAAGGTTCTCAAGTGAGCTTCTGATTGAAAGGTATCACATGGCATTATGAACTTAGATAAAAATCCATTTGACTCAAATTCAGGCACAGGAGCTGTTAAAATTACCACACACTTTCACAATACCAGACAAACAAAAGTATGCTTGCAGAGGGTGTGGCAGGGGAGATGTGGAAAACATTTCTATTTCAGGTCAGTAGTCAGTGTTCTAAAAGAACTGGAATGACCCAGGCGGTGAATCCTCTTTTAAATAACCCTGGAGTCTAAGTATCATTTCTAAACTAGGTACATATTCTGTTAATTAATGCCATCCTAGGCATGTGCCTGACTCCAAACACATAAGCTTCATCAAGCTCTGTATCTCTACTAGAACTAAAGCAAACAGAAATTAGAAGAGGTAAATACAAGTAAATACACTGAACAAGTTACCTTGTCAGAAGGAACTGGGAATTCTGGATAGTCTGCTGACTGTTTTCTGTGTTAGATGTGTTGGTTGTTGTTGTAGATTGTGTCATAGTGGTGCTGACATTGATCGTGTTGGTGCGTCTGGTTGCATTGCGTGCAGTCTCCAGTTGCTGTCTTGCTGCCTGTGCATGTTGTCGTTCCAACTGCAGTTGCATCTGCAGCTGCTGTAACTGAGAAGCAGAAGGGCCAGAGGAGTTGAGCTGTCCTCCTGCAGAACGCCTCACACCTGATAGCTGGGATAAAAGCTCTGCCAAAGAAGAGAAAGCTTCTATGACTTAAGATCTTAAATAAGCATTACACAGCAGAATAAACACACCCTGAATTCCAGTGCATCAATTCCATTTTTCTCAACCAACATCAAAGCCCAACAACCCTCAGAGAAGGCTCTGATGATCAATGCCCATGAAGATTAAGACTGATTCATGCAGATTTTGTCCAAATAACAAACTGAAGTTTAATGCCTTGACAACGACAGGAGAGCCAATCTACAGGTAGTGCCTGTCAAAAGATGGCCTCTGCAGCAACTCTCTGAAACTTCATGTCAAAATAGCCACTTTATAGAAACTTCTTTATTTTGGCTTTGGATGGTGATTTTTCTTTTCAACAAGTGTTTTCTCAAAACACAAGTTTCATTTTCCCAATTATCCCGGAGGGAAGCTGTGCTGCAGCAAAGAGAGTAATACTGTACCACAGCTTCAAACATTTAGTAAAAGAAATTTAGTTAAGAAAACACACGAAATCACTGCTTCACATCAAAGCGTTCTGTATGAATTCTTTTTTCTGCCACAAGCATGGAGAAGGCCAGGTGATTAAAAATCCCCTCTGTTTTTAAGTCTTCCAATTCAGAAGGATGGAATGCTCCATGCAAGTTTTATCCATAAAGCTTTTTTTAATATAAATGTTAGCAGCAAATTACTGCTCAGTGCATTACTGCAGAATCTCTTCTATGCCCTGTGCAGAAGGTATTTCTTATCTCAGACACTTGCTGCAGTTGATGCAATGCCAGAAGAAGCAGGGGAGAATCCTCCTCCTGCCCCTCTCCTCAACATTACAGTTACTACAGGTCATGACAATTTTTCTTTCATTGAATTAATGAAATGTAATCATTCTAAAGTAAGCTATTTTTGAAGGAATAAAGCAAAATATGAACTAGAGTGGTTGAGTAATTTTCACCAACACTTATAGCAGCACCAAAATTAAGTAAATTTTGATTAGTAGAGAATGCCACAGGGAGAAAAAGAAGTTTAAGAAAAGTAACTGATGCTATAAACTTCAAACAGGAAAGTGTTCGTTTTGTTTGTGACTATGGTGCTTCCTATTTATTACTCCAGTAAAAAGGCAGACACATACAACTCACAGGTGAGATTAAGATGTATTTATTCTCACTGTAAGCTAAAGCTTAGAGTATAGTGAAGCAGTATTTTGGAAGCAGGTGTGAACTCAAGACAGCCCTGGAACAAGACAGGCATCCAGGTGAGTGCGCTCTAAATGCAGAAACACAAGCTTCCACCAAAAGAGAAAAGATGCAGAAGAATGACATTTTATTCCACATTTAATGCTGGTAAGTGGGAAGGTTCTGCAAGGCTGAAAACAAACTTCAGCATTCACTTCACATTATAACTGAGCTGAAGTAGCTGCCCTGGCAAAAGAAAGAGGGCATCTTGCACTGGAAGATTCAATAACATCCTCCCTCTTCGAACAAATTCACCTGTGACCTCACTTAACCTGTTTTCTTCACTTGATGGGCTACTTCTTCACAGCTAATTTACTGAGTTACATCAGGTCACACCAGGCCAGCAGAAGACAGGCAAAGGGGACTATGATTAAGGAAGGCAGTGGATGCACAGCTCCCGTTTCAGGGGCAATGCCTCATTAAGCCAGATGGCTGGCTACCTCCCTCTGAGGAAGTCACAGCCTGACAGTAGCAAGCTCCAGTTTGAGTATTCATGTCTCCTTGCATCTGGGTGCATTTGGCAGACATTCTGAGGTTTCCCCAACATGTTGGTATGGTCAAAGACCATGACATTAAAATGTTTAAATTTCCTCACAGGCAAAACTGCATTTGTTTCCAGAATTGTCTTCACTCTCTATTTTTTCTTCCTTGCAAAAACCCCTTATTTTCACACCAAAGCTAAAAATAGAACAAACAAGTTATTTCCAGGAATCTTAAAGACACAGCCTAATTATTTTCTGATGCTGACAGTAAAAACACTCTTCCCTCTTCACCCAAGCTGTGGGACGCTGTGCCTGCATGTGCAGCTCCACAGCAACACACGGCAGGGCAACTACTGTCATCTTGCATTTTCCTTCCCCTGTGTAAGGAGGACAGTGGGGTAAAATTTGTGGTTACAGCTCTTACCAGCTATAGGATCCATGGCTTCTCTATTGCTTGGAGAATACGAACTCTGAGAAGATGAAAGCCCACCAGGGGAACTGGTAGTAAAGTGCATGTTTGATCTACGAGCACGGGGGCCTCCCAAACCCCGGCCTGGGTGGAACATCCTACGTACATGCCGAACGCCACTGGATTCATCGTAGCCACGAGGTTAAGGAAACGGAACTGTTTGGCACTAAGTGTTAAACAACCACTAAAGGACATTTCATGGGTGAAATACTCAGGTGTACTGTTCTTGACTCATAATGATTCAACTTTTGAAGCAAAGCTAAGGTTTTAGCTATGTTGCAGGTCACCCTTACTGATCTTGTAACTTTTTTTTTTAAATCAAACTTTTCTATGAAAACCCACACTGAACAACGCATGTGCAGCCAAGCTTACTGCTGAGACAGGGATTTCAATTCTCCCTTCCCAATTCTTAGGTTAAATATCAAAAATAATAACTGCAATTCTTATCAGAATAGTTACCAAATTCCCTCTGACTTCTGTTACTTCATGCTTTTATCCAAGAAATTTCATTACTTCAGTCCTTAGGAAACTGTAGGTTTCTGCAGTATTCAGTACATTCATCACATCCCGTTGTTTCACCTTTCTCCTTATAGCCAAAGAAATATCACTAATTCCAGTTATGACAATGATGCTCTTCATTTTCCCCTTTTCCCTCACTTTACCCTACCAGATGCTTTTGTATCACACTTTTTATAGGTTCTCATTTAAATTTTGAAGTAATCAACAAATTATTTAAAGATTATTTTTGTCATAAAGCTGTTAACATTCATTCCTCCAAGACAGTCTAAATAAGGCTTCTTCTTAAAAATCCCTAATATAATTCACTGGTGAAAAGTGAAATTGCATAGGCTTTAGTATTTTATTTTAGTGTTACTAGAATTTAGCTTAGATCTCCATCTCCCATGTTTTTTATTTTTATAATAGTATGGTTACCACTCATATGCTATCAATGTCTGTGTAAAGGTAGTGTCCAATGTACTTTTCATAAATCACAGTTATGAGTCAGAACCTCATGATGTCATGGAGGTCAAGGACTTAAGACTGAAAGGAATGGCTTGACTTCTCATGGCAAGAGAGAGCTTCTGGTCATTACAAAAAGACTTCACAAAATGTTTGCTTCTTTCAAAACTGTTAGTTATGCTACAGTGTAAAACTTAACATCTAGGGTGTCAGAGGAAAACCTCCCTGGCACAGAACACACTTTGCTTAGTACAGAGCATCTTGCACCTCTGAGTGTGCCAATTTCGGATGCTGCTGGAGATTAGTTGCTAAATTAGATGGACCAGAGACCCTTGTAGTTTGGCAAGCTTTTCATAACTAAACATGTTAGAACAGGACCGTATCTGGGGATTTTTCAAGCAGACAAAGGACTCAAGGGTAACTTTCCCAACTGCAGCTTTTTAAAGTGTTTTGAGATAAATGTCATTCTTCAAATACCAGCTAAGCATGCACGCCAGTCTTGCCAGCTATGCTAGAGTAAGAAAAGACTTTGCAAACCTTACCTTGTGACAAACATTTAAACTGAATAGTGCTGTGAGAACTATTTGTACGATTAATGCTGAAAAGCTGTATTTGATAAATTTTCAGATATTTTCCTGCTAAAGAAGGAAACTGGATTTTAAAGAGTTGTCCACAGACTGTAGTAATAAATGACACACCTTGCAGTAACTGCACAAGGTTTGTAGCAAGAAACACATGCAGCATTTTGGGACAACTTCAGGAAAAAAACCCAAAACCCCAAATTAACTAAACATGTCTAATTAATAGCTGGTGGATAAGGCTACCCCTCAGAACTGTAGCAGATCCAACAGTAAAAGCCTACCTCACACTGCAAAAGAAATATTCACTCTAGAGAAAGTACAAGCCAAGAGCCTTCTCTGTGTCTCCTTTTTGTACATGAAGGCAATTACAGGGCATGGAGAGTTGTTCTGTGCAGCCTCAACTTCATATTCAGCAAGATAATGGTGTGTAAGAGAGTAGCTTTCTAACAGCTTCCTGTTAAGAGTTTGATGGTTCTTATTTCCTACACTGCGAGATTCTGAGTGAAAAGGGCATCTTCTCTTCCTTTTTTTCCTGCTTTAGACCTGCCTGTTGCTAGATATGATATAGAGCCCAATGTCAAACAGTCGCTTCAAGATATTTCTTACCAGGTTTTGGGAATCTGACAACACTGGACACCAACACAATAGAGTGCAAGTAGAAAATTCTACATGTATTATCTTTCATTACGGGCATTATATTCCCAAAATATATCCATTTTGGGACGACTGATACTGAAACCTTCCTCTGTATTTGAAACAAGATTGTGTTTTCTAGCTCAGTTTCCCTAACTAGAAGTCATCTGGTGGCATCTCTGGTACAAGGGGGGAGAAAATGCAGCGGTAGCCTGAATTCCAATCAAATATCTGGTGCTTTTCACTTGGTAATTAATTTCACTCTGTAACTGGGAAAATTTAAACTTCCTGCCTTACAAAGCAATTAAGCCAATGATGGATGCCCACAGTTTGAACTCTGGTATACTGCTCTGTAGTTATGTAATTCTTGTTAGAAAAAGCCTAATTAGGCAGGTGCTATGAAAATCTCACAGCTGATACAATGTGTAGTACTAAAACAAAACAAGAAAAACTGCTCAAACTACTTCAGCCATCAAGCAACATTTCAGAGCTGTCCAAAGGCCAGGAAAGATCCAGTGGTCTGGAAGATATTCTCCCCTCATCAATCTTACCCCACCTAACCCAGAAAGGGAGGATGGCGTGACTCCTGGCCACTGGATGCCTGGGATCAAGCTCACATGGACAGAGCCACTGCGTTCAGCACCCTGCTCCTCCTAAGTGCTGAGAGCTCTTCTCCTCTCTATCAGAATGGCAAAGTACAGGTAACTGCTTTCATCTGACTTCACACCGGTTTTTGCATCACTTTTTCATCATTCACCTTTTACACAGCCAATCTACACCCAAAGTCCTTTACATGGATCCAATTATTGTGTAGTAATTAACCTGCACATTTAGTCTGCCCTGACCTGAAACCATGTTAATACTAACACACTTAAATGCAATCAAACACAATCTTAACTGAAGTGGAGCCATCACCTCAAATGCTGTTTCCCTTCTATTAGTGTAATTAACTCTGTTTGATAGGGCTTGGATTTTTTTTTACTCCAAATGCTTGACATTATTCTTTTTTTTTAAAAAAAATATCTCTGAACAAAAAAGCCACTATCAAAGTTATAATGCAGTCTTTTTTTCTTTTGTTTAAATGAGATACAAAGGAATAATTCAGAGATTACTTACTGTAAGGATGCTACATAGCTTGCCATCATTAAATAAAATCCCAAACCAAAAGATATTTTATCAGTTAATCCTAGGGAGGAAATTTTTTTTTGAAAAGAAAACAAATATTCCTATCACAAGGATGAAAAAAAGCCAACAGTTCCAGCTCTTCAGCCATCAAGCATAGCTAAATGTCCATAACTGGCTGCTAAGATAACTGAAAGACAACATTCCATTTCCCAGAAAATCTGAAGGTTTTCTGAGTTGTACTACAAAATATCAATAACAATACAAAGTTACATTCTTAAAAGATTGTGTTAAAAGTAGTTAAGCAAGTTTACAATCTTTTGTTACAAGCAGCTATCCTTGAATCATCTTTATGTCATAAATATACACAACACTTGAATCTTGATACATAAAATAGCACGAAGAGTAATTATGAGGCAGGAGAAAACACAGTACAAGTAGAAAAAACCTTTGTGCGTCAAAATCCTTTAAATGTTTCTGCTGTTAGAGCAAAAAACACTCTCAAATGTACCTACAAGTCTGTGTACAGTCTGAAAACTACACGTTTTAAAACTAGCAGATGAACCTTTTTATTTTTTACATACATATCTTTAGCAACCTAAGTTTCAGGAAATCCAGAATATGACCCTTTTACTATAAAAATCAAACCAAATCATCATGACTACTAGGTGAAGCAGTCTAGCCTCTCTGCCTCAAATTGGAAAGGATATTAAATCTCTAGGAGCTCTGTGTTCCAGTGTAAGATGAGCTGCAAAGTCATCTGTTACGTGATTCGGATCCCCTCCAGGTAATGCTGCACATATTGGACAAATCTGAAATGACAAAGCAAGGAAAAAACTTTATAAATATTACAAGAAATAGAACTTGCATGAAGTCAATCACAAGGCATTGGCTGTTACACTTTAAAATCACATTTTGATATGCACAAACACCTGGATATCAATATATTCAAAAAACTCAGAAAAATTACTCTAGTGCAGACATTAATTTAGTCATCTTTTATTTTATGAATTTCAGGATAGTATGAAAACCAGAGCTAGGTTTCTCAAATTCAATTTGCAATGTCTTGAAAATTAGTATCTGCATGCCAATTCTGCCACAGGCAGTACAGTCTAATCATACAGGAATGCTATTTGCCTCCTTGACACTCATCCCAGCACAGAAATCAGAATGAAACTGCCCATATTTGCTAAGTATCAAGCTGAGATCATCCGACCCAGGCAGTGCAGGTTTGGCAGAGAAGGGCTGGTCTCCATAGCCCTCCACAACTGTATTTTGAGAGAAGGTACTGAGGTCTCTCTTTGGTTTTGGGTTTTCTTCCCCCCACTTTGTAGTTTTAAGTTGGTTGGTTTTGTTTACTTTGTTTTTTAAACTAAAGTACAGGTAACTAAGCAAGCAAACATTACCATTACTATTGTCATAATTATGACTCGTTCTTTGAATGACTCCACAAACAGCATCTTCCATTTCTCTTTCATTTTTCATGTGTATACTTAAGCTGTTGAATGTAGATCTCCAAAGACCATGAGTGTTAAGAACACCTGTATAACAGTGCACACATCTGTTGTACCCTCATGGAGGTGAGAACAAGGTCTTGAAATAACTTTACTGTAAAATCTCAGCTGCTTTTGACAGGAACAGCTGTATCTAAACCAGTTTCATTTTAGAAGTTCTGAAAAAAACCCTAGGCATTTTAAAAGCTTTTTGCTACAATTTCTTCCCTCTTATTTTCAATGTTCAGCATTTCTCTCCAGATTTTCACTACTACAGAAGCTAAACAAGTGCAGGGCATGCCTTATCACAGCATGATATAATAAACACTCAGCTATGCCAACATATCATATAGTTACCCTGTAGGGATACAGGAATGGATGTGTATTGGACAGACAGTTCTAAATTCCCTAAACTTCATTACAGCTGCTTAATCTTCTCATACTGAGAGAATGCAACACTTTCAAAGCAATCTTCTTTTATTTAAGCTACTCTAAGGAAACATAAACTCAACATAAGAACAAATGTCTTCGTTTGAAAGACAGGTGTCTGCTAAAGAAGGCAGGAGCCTCCCTTGGAATGGAAAAAAATGTTACTCCCTTCCCTCTGAATTATTATAGTTCTGAAATTAAGGAGCTTTCAGGAAACAATATGAGAAAAGGTGTAATAGTTCTTTACCAGCAAAACTGGTGGCAGGGACATGCAAACTCCCAGAGTGGTAGATGAGATGTGCCAGGAACTCCTAGCTGTACAGGTGGCATCAGGCAGGGCAGGGGGTGAAGAGGCTACAGCGTAGCAAAAATCCCGATTCCGCAGGGTCCAGGCAGGCAGCCCAGCTCCTGAAACAAGGCTGGCTCCCTGGGAAGGGGAAAAGGCTCAGGAATCCTGGGGTTTTTACTCTGAGGCAACCCAACAGATGGTGGAAGCTCCTTTGTTTGGTGAAGTAGGGTAGTAAATAGGTCCTAGTGCAACGGCCGCTCTTATGAGCAGAGCCCTACTCATGGTAGAAGCAAGCAGCAGGAGACAGAACCCTCAGTGATGGTGAATTCTCCCCAGAGCGACTGCAGCCTCTCTCCCCTCCGAATGCTGAGAAAAAAAGAGACCAGGAGCTGTGCCTAGCCCCTTTTACACTCGCCCAATTCTCATGGTATCGCTGCCTCCTCCGAGAGAAAATCTCCTGTACGGGAGTACCTAACCACACCCCTGCCGGGCACATTCTTTTGTCTTTCTTAAGTACCCAGTCGTTATTGTATCTTAGCAACACATGGTAGAAAAATTCTCTAAGAGAAAAAACCAAAAGGTAGAATCCTAAACCCCAACAACAACTCACTCCTGAAAGCAGGAAAGCACCAGAAAGTTCTTTGTTAATATGACAAAGATGTTATGAACTGCACATATTTGTGAACATATTCAGTCCTCAGAAAACCCTCAGTTAAGGTTATAATGAATATTGAGTAAGAAGGAATTTCCATTTATAATAAAGGTTCCAGTTTCTCTGCTGGGCTGGGACCAGGCCTTGGTCATCATAAATGGTACCCCATATTGGGACAATGACAGGCAACTGCTAGTTGCACGACGACAGAACTTGGCTGAATGTTACAGGGACTGAATGGAAGCCCATGGCACCTTGGACCTCTCCACAGGACGAAAGGTAGCAGCCGAAAACGATGGGGGGTGGTATATACCAGGAACAGGACGTCCCAGAGACACTGGAAAAACACAGCACAAAAAATGAATTTGCAGAACTGAAAGGACTTCTGTTACGGGTTAGAGACTGTGATAGTTTGTGAGACCAGGCTGCATGAGAAGATGAAGCACTAGCGGAGCTTTTGTGTCCATGGCAGACAGCATTCAAGACGTTTGCGGCACATGCAGCACCTGCAGGCGCCGCTTGGCAGCAGCTCCTTCCTTGTCACCATGGAGCAAAGCATGAGGCCCTGATTGTAAGTTTCTTGGGACTGTGAGAGGAGAACCAGAGAGTAGCCCTTGGTCCCCCAATCCATTTGATCCTGGGGAGGACCTGGATCCTTTCCCCCTCGATCCGCACAATTGATGGGCAGTGGAGGAAAGCAAGGGGGTGGCCACAGTGCGGGCGCTGCCTGTCAGAGCATGCGGCTGCTTGGCAGGTTTGCTCGGGCCTGTGGTGCTGCCACAGCAGCGGGATTGCACTGCTTGGCGCAGCTTTTCAAGTGGCGTGCACCCAGCATTGACCACAAGCCACGACAGGCCTTGTGCAGCTCTTGTACTACGGCTATGCCTGACAGGCATGGTGGCAGCAGCTGTGTGTGTGCTGGGGCCGCACCGGAGTGCGATTGCAGTGGCTGGGGAGAGTGAGAGACAGCATGGGAGCACCGCAGGGGCTGAGAGCGAGCGCGGACGCAAGGTGCAGACTTGCCCCTGGGCTTGCCCCATGTGGGCAGTGACTGGGAAACACAGTTTGGGGAAAGCAGGGAGACAGAGCGGAGTCGCCCAGGAGCAGGGCCTCAAGAGCAGCAACCTTCGCCGGGGGCTTGCTTCCAGCGGTGCCAGGAGCAGCATGTTCCCTGCTGCAGACCACGCTAGCAGCGTGGTGGGGAACATCCAACTGGCTGAGAGGGGGACAGGGCAGTGAGCGGCCCTGCATGTGGCTCCCGCACGGCCTGAGAAAGGCAGTGCGAAAAGTGGCCATAGCTCTTCTTTCCCAACGCCCTGCATGAAGAAATGGCGCCAAAGCCGCGGTGGCAGGGCACGGCGACTTCTGCTCGGGACCCACAATCTGGGTCCCCCTGGAGGGGTTGTGGCCATTGCCAACTGTGTAAGGGCGGCAGCGACCACTGAGAAGCGGCGGCGAGATTGGGACGAACCGGAAGCGCGGAGCATCAGCATGGACCTGGTCTCCCCCATCACAGTAACTCTCCAAGACAGCAGTGTGCACTGTTTGCCACTGGACCATGGGTGTGGTGTATTTTTGCTTGGTCAGTCGCCAGCCACAGTTCAAAGGTTTTTTGTTCTTCCTAGATTCATAAATGCAGACTTTACAGGGGAGATTCAGATAATGGTTTAAACCCCTGTACCCCCAAGTCAAGTCTGTGATGTTGCCACACTCCTGGACCCTCGCCGTCACCCTCATTACCACTGATTCTTAACTTCCACTGACTTTTGTCCTCCAGTGATATGTTTGTTGTTCAGAAAAAACAATTTAACTTACAGTTAATATTGACCCATTCAAATATCACAGACTGGAAGTTTTAATTTGTGTTTGTCTGTATCTTAGTATGCAATAACTCAAACAGGTGGTTCCAGTCAATAAGCTGAACTTCATGTAACAGTGTTAACTGTAACAATTTTTACACCACCAGTTAGTAATGCATGAAGTTATTATAAAGGGATTTAGCTCTAAGATATATAGTAGTAAGAACAGAAGAAGCTGATATCAAAGATGTAACTAACCGATTGCTTTTTTCTTTATTGTTACGCTTGCATTTTGCAGTACAGTTGTGTATGAAAAGGTATTATATCCTACACGTATGTTCCCATACTAGCCTTCCTGGCCCCATCTCTGAAGGTAATGCCCATGCAGACCAGTTAGGTGGGGCTGTTGTTGTGCCAGATGTTTTTATTCAGGCCTGTCACATGAGTTTTTCACCAGAGTGCAGCAGCTCTTTGAAAACAGTTCCAGCTAACACACGATCAAGCACGGCAGATAGTGCCAGCCTGTGCCGACTATCAAGAGGTTGTGCCCCTGCCTGCCCTCAGAGTCAATCTCCGGGGACTTCAAGCTTTAGAAATCTGGCAAACTGATGTTGCACATTTTCCTGAATTTGGTAGGTTGAAATATGTTCATGTTACAATTGATACCTTTTCCACATATATTTTTGCCTCTGCCCACACAGGTGAGCATGCAAAAGATGTTCACCATCAGTTTTCATCTGCTTTTGCAGCCCTTGGAGTACCTGTCTCCGTAAAGACAAATAATTGATTGGTCTACGCAGCCAAATGGATGGCTGATTTTTTTCATTTGTGGGGGTGCGCCATGCCACAGGTATTCCACATTCCCCTATGGGCCAAGCAACTGTTGAACGAGCCCATAGTACTCTTAAGTCCATGATGTTAAAACAAAAAAAGGGGAGTACAGGGATGGGATATACCCCCCATGAAAGACTGCAAAAACCCTTGTATGTTCTTAATTTTGAATCGTGTTCAGAATGACCTGACCCCAGTCCAACACCATTTTAACAGATCACAAACTCACTTAGAAAAAGCTCAGGTATTTGTTAAAAATCTTGAAAGTGGAATATGGGAAGGCCCCTTTTCGTTAATAACCTGGGGGCGAGGAAATGCTTTATGTTTCAACAGATTCTGGTCCATAATGGGTACCTGGAAGAGCAGTCTGACCAGCCTTGGTTACTCTGGTATCATCATCAACTTGTTGGGAAACTGAAGGTTTATTTAGTGACTAGACTGTGGGGTTCAAGCCATAACTTTAAAGATTTTCACACAAGGAACAGTTGATAAATACATTGCTTATATCATTACATGAATGCATAGAGTTTTTGTAAAAGAATAATTATTTGATGTTGCTTATATACATTCCTTTGCTTGTTCATAAGTTATTCATGTTACCATTAAGTATTTACCTACCTCACAGAAGTTTGATTATAAAATATTACAGGGAAGCCCTCTCAGTCAAGGTCTAAACTCTGTCCAAGCTCTGGCCCTGACTGGTTGGGAAGTATGCCATCACACCCAAGTGTTTCTGTACTAAAATTGTAATCAAGTCCGTTTGATTTGCTGATTTGATCTTATAAAAGCTGGACCCCTTTCCAAGATAAACTCAGAGGCCTCGCCCAGAAGAGGCCCTCCACTGTAAAGTGGGACTCCCCAGTGACTGCAGACTCTGGGTGATGGTAAAGTATTTAAGCAGTTGATAATGTACACTTGTTTTGTTAGGTGTATTGTTTTACTGTTCAGGGTAAGAGAGGTCCATGTTGCTAGGATAAAAAAAGGGGAATTGTGTGGACAAGTAAGATGGGATTGACCTGCAGGCTGTGATGTGCCTGCAGCATGCCACGGCTGTGCAGAGGAGTCTGTCTCTGCCTGAAATCCTACACCGCAGCCAGCCCTACCCAGGAACCTGCCAGAGGAGTGGACAGCGTATGATCACTCCATATAAGCACATTAAGAAGCATGGCAACGTGTGATAGGTCATTTTGTATAATGCTTGTTTTGTAAAAGGGTTTATAAAAAGGGTTTACCATTTGTAATAAAGGCTCCAGTTTCTCTGTCAGGCTGGGACCATGCATCGGCTGTCAGAATATGACCTGATGGAGATCTTAGATGTTGAAATTAAAAAGAGAATAGGCCAAGGTGATGTTATAGGGGTTTTCTACTATAGGCTACCTGACCAGGAGGAACAAACAGATCAGGCTCTCTAGAGACAGCAGCTGCCTCATACTTGCAGGACCTGATGCTCATGGAGGTCTTCAACCATGCCAGTATCTGTTGGAAGGACAGTACAGCACGACTGCAATCCAGTAGGCTTCTGGAGTGAACTCATGGTAACTTCCTCCTCCAAGTGACAAAGGAGCACATGAGGAGAGATGCTATATGGGACTTCATAATTACCAACAAGGAGGGGCTCCGTCAGGATGTGAAGGTCAAAGAAAGCCTTGGCTGCAGTGACCTTGACACGGTGCAGTTTGAGATCCTGAGGCAGAGAAGAAGATGAAAAACAAGCTCATGACCCTGGACCTCAGCAAAGCGTACTTTGGCCTCAAAAAATCTGCTTGGAGGAGTCCCATGGTATAAGAACCTAGAGAGTAAAGGGATCCCAAGAAAGCCTGTTTATACTGAAAGATCACGCCCCTCCAAACTCAAGAGTTCTTCATCCCAATGAACATGGTGTCAGGCAAAAATGCCAGGAAGCCTACCTGGATGATGGACGAACTCAAACACAAAAAGAAAGCATACAGAGGTTACCCTCCTAGGGTAACCGTGCAGGGATACTTCAACAATATCTGAGCATCACAAGGCAACGTAAGCAAAGCTAAAGCCCAAATGGAACTGAAGCAGGCAGGTAACGTCCAAGGTAACAAGAAGGTCTTCTAGAAGTGCGTAGGAAATACAAAGACAACTAGGGAAAATGTGGGCCCATTGCTCAAAAGATGTGAGGCGTGGTTACACAGGACACAGAAGGTTGAAGTACTGAATGCCTCCTTTGCCATGGTCTGTATGGCAAGACTGGTCTTTAGCAATTCCAGGCCCCACAGAGCAAGGGGAAAGTCTGGAGCAGTGAAGACATTCCCCTGCTGGAAGAGGACTACTCTGCAAAATACTTATGTGAACTGGAATACTTAAATCCACAAGCTGTGATGAGGGTGATGTACCAAGAGGTGCTGAGCAAGCTAGCAGATGCCATTGTGAGGCTCCTTTCAATCTCTGAACAATCATGGTGACTGGGTGAGGTGCCTGAGGACTAGAGTAAAGCAAATTCCACTCCTATATTAAAGACAGGCAAGGAAGAGAAGGACCTAGGGAGCTACAGGCTGGTCATCTTGCTTTGATCCCTGAGAAAGTGAGGAAACTATTGTTAACCATTTTCAGACATGTTGAAGACAAGAAAATCATCAATAGTAGTCAGCACTGGCTTCACAAAGAAGAAGGCATGCTTAACCAACTTCATAAACTTCAATGCTGAAGTGTCTGGCCTGGTAGATGACTGAGGAGTAGGGGAAATTGCCTATCTGGACTTTAAGTAAGACCACTGACACTGCCTCTTACTGCATGCTCAAAGAGAATTTGCTGATGCTCAGGCTGGATAAGCAGAGAACGACATGGAGTAAAAACTGTCTCAATGGCTGGGCTCCAAGGACAGTGATCAGTGGGAATTCTGCTGATTACACAAAACTAGGAGGAGTGGCTGATATGCCAGGGAGCTGTGCTGCCATTTAGAGTGACTTTAAAAAACTGAAGAAATGCGACAACAGGAACCTCATGAAGGGGAAGCACAAAGTCCTCCACCTGGGTAGGAACAGCCCCAGAAACCACCACACACTCAAGGCCATCATCTGGAACACAGCTTTGCAGCAAAGGACGTGGGGTCCTGGTAGACCTTGGGCCAGCAGTGTGTTCTTGTGGCAAATATAGCTGGTGGTGTTCTGGGCTACATTAAACAGAAAGCTGCCAGCAGGTCAAGGGTTGTGATCCTTCGCCTTCATCCAGCACCACTGCCCAGTTCCCAGCTCCACATGTATAAGAGACTTCCATACACTGAGAAGAGCTCAGTAAAAGGTTACAAAGATGACTTCAGGAATGGAGAAAAGGCTGGGAAAAATGGAACTGTTCAGCCTAGAGAAGGGCAGGCTAACGGGGGGCAGTTCTTATTAATGTGCATGAATATCTGAAGGGAAGCTGAAAGGATGATGAAGCCATGCAGTGACAGGACGAGAGACAGTAGGCACAAATTCAAACACAGGAGCTTTCTCATAACCATCAGGAAACAATTAAATATTTTTCACTGTGAGGATCACGGAGCTGGCACAAGTTAACCAGAGAGTTAACTGTGGAGTCACTGTTGAAAAACTATCTAGATATGGTCCTGAGCAAACAGCTGTAGGTGGCCCTGCTCAAGATGGCCTCCAGAGGTCCCTTCCAACCTCATTTAGTCTGTGATTCCTGTCTGCAGATACCTAATACTGTTGTACTTACCAATGCCTATACCTGAGAAAAATCAGCAGAAGACAAACTTCTTATCTGCATCACTCTGAATATAAAAATGGCAAATTCAATGGATCAAAAGTTTTTTGGCTTATTCTTTGAAAAACTGGGGGCAAAAAGCTTTTAAAATATAAATGATTATGTCCCTGTAAAGTTCCCTTACATCCCTAAAAATACATGTCTAAAATAAAACATATTTTAGGAAGGAGATACTCCAATGACTACAAGATCAGTATCTAAACACAAGTAATTGCTTGAAAGTTATAACCACAAATATTTAGAATCCATAATATTTTCCTTCTTACTAGTCTTGTAGTCTTTCACTATCTCAGTAAGGGTACCATATCAAACAATTTTATGTGCATGCACACTAAACATTTATCATAAAAGCCAGATTCAAAACTTAGCACAAACAATAACAATCATATTCAAGGATTAAAATATTGTCCCATATCATTGTTTGGAGCAATGATATAGCAGTGTTGCAGACTGATTCATAAAAAGAAAAGTTTTGTGGGATTTTTTTTTTACACATATAACTCTTTCAGGATTCACTAGAGCAGCAGGTGTCAAGAAGCACAAATTTAGGCTTTATGTGCACGGTTCCAGAAGTCACAACTGCAAACAAGGGCATGTCAGGTTTAAAAATCTGGGATCTGTGAACACTCTATGTCAGGAACATATCACTGACATCAAGTGGTGTAAATCAGAATTGCAATAGCAGGTCACCAAACGAAATAAAGTCATCCAAATGCAAAACTTGCAATAGTTGATGCTATGTTTGGAAGTTGCAAAGTTTTTCTTAAACTAAGAGATTGTAAAAATTGCAGTATGTCACTGAGTTAAATAATGATAACACCATGCAACTGACAGTGAAGTAAACCTTTTCACTTCCTGTGTTTTTATGAAAGATTATAACACCTTTGTGTCCCAAAAAATGTGAACAAACACCCTTCCATACCACCCCGCTACCCAAGTTCCTTATTGGGTTTGAAGAGTCATTCATTTTCTTCCACAGAAATCTTTGAAAGTTAAGAAAACCAGAAGATTAGAATAGAGAATCTATTTATAACTAATTTCTTCACAATGTATTAGCGATGAGTAATCCACTTCAAGCACCACGTTTTTCCTAGGGGTCTATGGTAAAACAGTTAACCAGACATCAGCACTCTCCATGTCATTCTGCTAACCCAGTTTCTCCTACTCTCAGGGTCAATCAACATAGTGGGAGTTAATCTCCAATTCAAGTATTTGTTGAAACTTGTTTAAGAAGTGCATTTTAAACCACATTTAGTGTCCTAATGGTTAGGGATGGGGCAAAACCCCCTGCTTTGACAAGAATAGTTTAAAAACAGTTATAAAATCCCACTGCATAAAACTAAGAGGTCCATTGAAAATGCTGTTGGAAAAACGCAACAAACTATCTGCATGTCTTCCCCTCTCTTACAGTCCTAGAAGGGCGGCATAGCTGTAAGCTTGCAGAACAATTACATACTAATTGTGAACAGGGAGACCCAGCTAGACAGAATTACTGAAAGAACTTTCTAAATTCTGTCTTACAGTATAACAATCTCCTAAACATGGTAGCCTTTATACCAGGACAGTAAAAAAAAAAAAAAACTCTAAAAGAAGGAAGCAAGCTCATTATAATATGATACCCATAAATCATAGAAGAATTTTGATGTTGTTCTCTAATGTAGGTACATTGTCTTCTGACAAAGCCTTTAAATGAATGCATGCCTCAAGAAAGAACAGAAAGACAATTTTTCCGAAATGAGACTATTTAAAATATATTTCCACCATGAAAGCCTGTTCTGAAGCTTCTTACCACTTCTGTTGATGTTTCTGCATGCTCAGAAGTAACATGTTCTTGAAGAGATGTTTCCGTATAACCCATTTTCCCACAATAAGGACAAGTGAAAGACTGTGGCTGCTCTACAGAGAAAGCTTCTCCACCATAGTACAAATCTGAAACAGAAGAGATTAAATACAGGTTACTTCAAAGCAGTATCATCATTAATTTTGCTCACATCAACCTCTGTTTATAAACATACTTCACTGTAATCCCTGCTAAATTAATCTGGTTTTGTCGTTGAAATGGCTATATTCAGGAGGGGTTCGGTTACTGATGAAAAAAAACTAGAGACTACATTTAATCTTCATTAGCATACATAACTTAGTTTTCTAGTATTCACTAGGAAAAAAAGACTTCCATCATGATGCTGCTGATACTGCTAAACTTTCACTTTTTCACCACTGTTCTTATCCCACATACAGGTCAACTATGGTATTTTTCAATCAATCATAAGACGAAATTTCAGAAGCTGAACTCTTGACAATACCTCAAATTTAGATAAAAATGTAGAAGTCCTCAGTGACACCAAATGGCAGTATTTATGCCACAGCTGAAACAGTGCTTTCCAGCAAGTAGTTTTGGAAATGTCTCAAATATATACCATGAAAGTTTGATAGTAAAAAAGGAATCTGATTATCTGTTACACACTGGCTGCAACTTTCACATGTGTTGAATGTGAGCACTTCCGCACCACTGATGAAAAGTAGGCACCTATAAGTTACTAACACAGCAGTTTCCCAAACTTAAGATGAAAATTTATAAAACCATGCAAGAAGAGAATGTTATTCTCTCTCATCCTCTGCAGGTATTTTGTATTTTACAGGAAACATGAATAAGCTTTTCATTCACATCAATACAAAAAACTAGAAAAACATACTGAACAAAAAAACCCTCTTAAATATCAGATTGCCTAAAACCCTCCACCTATAAAACTCACTGGGAGAGAATACTGTATTTTCAAGTAAGGCAACAGCACCAACTTCGACTTCACAGCTGAGCAAAGTGCAGAGGGCCACAAGGCATCTGAACAAAGCTGCAAACAGATTAGCATGCATATAAAAGTATCTTTTCCTTAGATACACTGTTAGTTCAATCTAGATGTCAAGAATTTTAGCAGTACACACAGTTCCATCACAGAAGGGGAGGTTTGACAAGGCTGTCAAATCCTGTGTTGTTCCTTGTTTTCAAAGAATACAAAACAAAACATTTATTCACTAATAAAATAAAAATCTAAGTTCTTTGCAGTCTCCTGATTATAGCTCTGGCATGCTCTCTCACTCACACCTTCTTCCACATCTTTTTAGTAATATACATCAAACATACATGCGAATGCCAAACAAGTATGTCTTCCTCTGGAAAAAAAAACCAATTTAAAAATGCATAGAAGTTAAAGCTGGCAGATCCAGATACTTTTCCTTTGTAAGTTTATACCTCCCTTCTTTTTTCCTCCTCAACTTTAAACTCTCTCCACCTCTTACAATCAAAATCTCTCTTCTAATGTGAAATACAGATCACTAGATAAATTTTCCTTTACATTAAAACCTAAGTTTAAAATAAAAAAAGTTGGTAATCAAGTGATCTCATGAATCTTTGTGCCTCTTTTTAGCACTGAAGGTACTGAATGGGCATTTCTCTACCTGTTTAGTTTTTAAGAGCACATAAAAAAATCCTAACATTTATGAACAGTCATGTTCTTGACTATCAAGGGCTCCTTTGCCAATGAAGTTACTAAGAATTGGAGGTAATACAGGAAGAAATGAAAACATTTTGCCTCCATGGCTGCAGAAGTGAAACACCCTATAATTGTGTTACTGCTTTCATTTACACATCTATCCCTTTGGAATGCAATGTGCCCATGACCAAAGAATTATCCCTTCTGACCACACAGAAATCTTTCAGATATTAATATTTTGGTTCATTTCAAAGACAAAAGCAGGAGTACGTAATTCTTTAAACTCCTCTGGATCTCTAAAGCCCTCCATTCAAGATGTCTAGGAAGACAAGGTTATTCAGTAAAAAGTAAAACCAGATTCAATTGCGTCCCTCTAGGATAAGATTCGTGACCCATATTCCTTATCAATTAGGGGAAGAATACAAAGGACTAGAAGGATCAAAACACTGTCTGATGAGGACCCAACAGTGGTTTATGAAGTCAGTTTTCAAACAACAACAGTGTTTAGACATTATAGCTTTTCCTCGATGGGGAAAAAATTCCAAGGAACAACCTGACTTAAATGTGAAAATGCAACCAAAAATATCAGCAGTTTTGCTTTTTCATCCATCTATAGCTACAAAAGCTAAATGTATACTTAATATTTAAATCTAACTACGACATCTTAAAATTGGCAGGAGGTTTGTGACAAAACACAAGCAGTACAGAATTCCTTAGATAAAAATCAATCTTTCAGAGAGACATCTGATTCAGGACTACATTTTCTAGCAGCTTGTACTCTTTGGTAAGACATAATTCTTTACAAGGGTACACAGCAGTAAGGCATTTTAGTTTCACTTTTCTTTATGTAAGTAATGCAATTTCAATGTGACATATATATATAGATAAAAATATTGGTATGACACAGGTTGTAGTATATTTATTTTTTTTTTCAGTGTGTGAAGTAACCAAATGGTAGCCACACACTACTTACCACAAAGTATGTATGTTCTTATATAACTTATCAAGCAGCCATATTACCCTCAAAGCTGCTCCAGAGTTCTGTTCCAAACAATGATGCTCAGATTTAGCATGATATACATTGAGCAAATATATCTTGTTCTAGTGTGTGGAAAAAAACCCAAAACAAAACCAAAACCAAAAACCCCACAAGTCTCTAGCTGAATTCTGGTGAATTCCGTCAATCCCACTATCAAGGTACCCATTACTTAATCAGCTCCCTTTGCCTAGGAACTGGGCACAAAAGGTGGCAGGATTTTGTGTCACACAAGCACCTTAGCAGACAAGTGAAGGCAGTTCTGAACCAAGGTAGGTTCTGTACTTGAATGAAAGTAACACAATATGATTTTTGCAGAGAAGTCTACTAACAATTTGTGTTACTTTCTTTGTCAGTACAGCCGCTTTAAAATGACGTGGTAATGGGCAAGCCACGTGCTTAGACCTAAAGCATCCTAACGGCCTAAAATGCTTTTTTTAGGAAAAAGAAAACTAAGAAATTTACTGTGAACTTCTCCATTGTCCTGACAAACTGATCTACTAAGAGCACGAAAGTACAGTGACTGCCTGGTAAGCACATTCCTGTTCTTTACACAGGCCTATTACAATTCTACTCTTTGACCCCTCTGAAATAAACTAACTGGATTTGTGCTTTAAAGGCCACTAGTCATTACATATGAGATTTCATACTTTATTTTAAACTTTGTCCCTCTTACAACAGCATGTGTGTTGAAGCATTTTTTCCAGTATCTCTTGTGGGGGCTGTGAAACAATAGCACTGCCACTGTTTTGGATCCCATCTTGCTTCAAAATTAATACTAGGTCTGAATCCTAAAAGATAAATACGGCAACCAGATGGTGCAAGAGTGAACACGCACACAGAGAAAACACTAGAGTTTTTTACTTGTTTTCAGTGTTCTTATACTGGCTCCTATACTAGTCTGAATCTCACGGGAAAAAAATCAAAATGTGTCAAGCTGACAACAAAAGCTCTTTCAGAGTACCTGAAAAAGTTCATCTTCTTGCTGTATATTCTGCAACACTACTACAGGACCTAGGAATTCTAAAATAATCTGATCATAACTTTCACAAAGGTAAACAACATGATTTTTTCTATGCTGAAAGGATCATCCGTATGGTCAGCTGTCCACCACAAACAACTTGGTTGCAGCTTCAGGCAGAGTACTTAAGTGAAGTCCACAGATACCTGCCTCTAGACAGTGCTGGCTAGAGTGGTGGTGGGCTTTAATGGTATAGGGTCCTTTTCATCAGTAGTAGATGAATTTTGGGCAAATGACTCGCTGATCCCCATGTGCACTTGTAAAATCAGAAAAATGACAGTGACTTCCTCTGAAGTGCTTGCATCAGTTTTGCAATGGAAGGATTTCCCACTGTTTCCTTTTCCTTGATAAAATACTCATTTTTCACTAGCTGTCCACTTTCCTCCATATCATAAGCAAAAACTGTGAGTTTACTGCTATTAAAATGTTTTCATACCTTTGAAACAAACCTGTCTACAGACAACAGTATTGAAGTTTGTCAACAGCCAAGCAAACTACAATTCGCATACCTACTGACACTAACAGCCTTCCAGTTTGTGTTTCTAGTGGCATCTTCCTGCCTTAAGAAAATTCCCTACTCATACTGTCATACATTACAAATACTCTCATTTGACTTCCCACATTACCAAGAAATGACTGAAGACTTCATTAGTTCTGTGCTTGTGCTAGTTTCAGCTGGAATAAAGTTAATTTCCTTCACAGTGTCAAGTACGGCGCCACGTTTAGGATTTGTGCCGACCACAGGGTTGATAATGTAGAGATGTTTTTGTTATTGCTGAGCAGGGCTTACACAGAGCCAAGGCCTTGTCTGCTTTTTGTACTGCTACAATGGCGAGGAAGTTGGGGTGCATGGGAGGCTGGGAGGAAACACAGCCAGGACAGGTCACCCCAACTCAACAAAGGATATTCCAGACCATATGGCACCATGCTCAGGATATAAAGTATATGAAGGGGGCAAGAAGGAGGAAGGGGGACATTTTGGAGTGATATTTGTTTTCCCAAGCCACCATTAGGCATGATAGGGCCCTACTCTCCAGAGATATCTGAACACCTGCCTGCCTGTGGAAAGCACTGAATGAATTCCTTGTCCTGCTTTGCTTGTGTGTGTAGTTTCTGCTTTCCCTATTAAACCGTCTTTATCTCAAGCCAAGAGCTTTCAGCTTTTCCCCTTTCAATTCTCTCCCTGATTTTGCTGGTGGGGAGTGAGCACGTAGCTGTGTGGGCTTTGCTGTTGTCTGGCAATAAACCACAACAATACCACTTAGTTGCCAATTTTACCCTTGATATTATTTTCTTCTTGGCCATTAACATCTAACGTTGGTGATTTTTAATATCTACTAATACAACTACCCTAACAACTCGGAATCAGATAATTTTAGACTACTTCTACCATTTATTACTGATCTTCTACCCAAATTTAACATTTCTTAACTTGTATTTTTTTGCATGTTCCTCAAAGTCACATGATCTCCTTGGCCACACAAAGCCCTTTGAAAGTCACCAGTTTCTTTAAGCATCTATACAATACTGTAAGGTACACACCTTTATGTGTATTCTACAGGAAACTCTAAAATCAAAATATTGTAGGTATGATGTCACAGATCTTCCTGAACTCTAAGGAATATGTTATTTATCAATTTTCCTAATTCATTCTGCACTCTATAAGCTTACAAGCTCAAGAGTAATTTGGTCCCATCAGACATTGCTGTGGCTCACAATTTGGTGACCTTCTTGTTCTGCACAGTTAATCAAACCAGGAGTCTTACTGCAGAGCTGAGCTGCAGTGTTTTCTTTCCTGATACTAGTTCTGTGGGAGCAAGGCTTGGATATCAAGCTGTACGAAATTTATAGGCCGTTTTCTTACTCTCATTTAGAGAATAAACAGCATAAGCACCAAGCAATACAGAAGTTGCCCTTCAAATCCTATTACCCATCTCAATACTTGACTGTGAACCTTCTTCCACCTCACAATCTGCATTCATCATGCGTACTTAAATAGTAAAAAATAATCCATGCCTCTACAGTATAAACACATAAAAGGCATTAAGCCAAAGGTACATTTATCAAATACTTCCAAAAGAGAAGTACCCAAGTTGCAAGAAACAAAACATAATTCGTAGTCATTCTTAGTTTCTGATTATAGGCATTTTTAAAAAAAATATATGGTGAAGAACATGTTCTCATTGCAGTACACGGAAATCTTTGACATTTAATATTAGTATGTTTCAGTCTTCTTACCCTGTGATGAGTATTTAGTACTTACAGCAATGCTGTCCTTTAGCCCATGTTTAACATCCAAAAATAACTGTTGCTAACAGGTTAAGGAGTTTCAACTGTGCATTTCAAACAGTGACCTCAATCCCCAATACTGTACACAGAGGGAAAAAGAAAAGCCTGACAAGAAACATGTAAGTTAAAATGGGGGCATGTATTTTTCATAAAGTACTAAATTATTTCCTTTCAAACCACACACTCTCAGGGTCTGGACTTCTGAAGTCATGACCAGGCAGTCTCAGGGTAAGAGAAGCCCTGAGAATTGAAAGAAAATTGAAGATTACATCATATAAAAGTTGTTTTAAAACATGTTTCTATCCATAGCTATTCTCTAAACTTTAAACCAATAAAGTATAAATTTTGCTTCTGTTTTAATCAAAAACATAAAGAATTAAGACTTCAGCTTTCGAAAAATCATCGTATTTAAAGGATTCAAAAAATGAAGATTACAGCTGCAATCACTAGAAAAATATACTGAAATGCTAGTCCCATGTGTTTGACATCAGAAGAAAATACATGTTCACCATCAGCAACGTCCTGTGGATTGTTACAAAATCATTTCTCACAAGTTTACAACCTGTTTCAACTATGATGCAACAGAAACAACAAACTGGATAAGACACAAAACCAATTATTACTTATTTTAAATACTGACAAGGCTTTACAGTTAGAAGTAATTCTTAAGATTAGTAGATCTACAAAGGAATTCCAAAAAGACTACATGCTAGTCCTTACCACTAATCTCTCATACTCAATGCAGCCCATCAGCACCTTTCCTGTACTTACAGTCTCACATAAGCCACCAATGAACAAACTTCCTACAAAATCTCACCAGGATTTTTTTTTCTGCCTGTAGACTGTGGCACTTTTAACAGCAGTCATTGTTATTAAGTATATTTATTAGTCTGATAATCTGCTGTTATCAGACCAAAATAACAAAATCAGAAATGCATATGCAGCAGTTAAAACAAATATATAAATCAGTTCCTCTATCAAAGAAAACATGCCTGCTTATTAGAACACAGGAACTTGGCCCTTAATTTTTAGCTCACTAAAGGGAGAAGTGATTAATAATTAGAAAAATGAAAATCAGCATTATGCTTGTAGACACAATATAGCAACAAATTACTGAGTTTGAAATTATCACTTACCAAAATCTACTCTTGTTAGTATGCACTGCATTGGATGGTCAGTTGTATGCCTTGTTGTCGTTGCACCACTTTCATAACAAGTTGCACACAGATCGTAATCGTAGCAAATTAAACACTTGTATCGGCGACCTCGAAAATTTCCTTTTAAACATGCATCACAGCTGACACCTGTAAACAAATAAAATTGCTTTAAGACAGCAACAAATGCACGTATTTTTTATGAGGAAGATTTGTTGCTATTGCCTCTCAAATAATTAAAACCATGTCTGACATGTGCAGCTGACATAAGATTTGATTTTTAAATGCATTTATGTCTTTAAAAGACACCACTCTCCCAAAATCAGAATCTTGAATTCTTGAAGTAAAGCATACTCAAGCACCTGAAATAACAACAGCTTAAGTTATAAAAGCTCTTTGGCTGCACCTTCCTACAGAAACCTTTACCTCTTAAGTGTTGACTGGTAATTTGACTGTTCAGTCAGGAATGGAGCCACTTTTAAAAGGTAAATTGTATAATGGCTGATTGAGAGGAAAGAAAAACAACAACCAAATCAACCACCAGCAGAACTGTACTAGCTTTCCAGCCTTTAATTCAACACTTCCTAATATTTTAGTTATGAATAACACCATAGCCATCCCTGACATTTCATGTGGGGTAGAAATTAGAACCTTTTTCCATGTTTTTTTAATTTAGGCTGCATCAGTTCTCTCCATTCTATTTCTCCCTTAAGCTCATTCTTTGCCGTGTAAAGTAGTCATACTGTGTGTGTGTCTGAGAAAGACTTAATAGCTTCAAGAAGTCTCCATTTTTCTCTGTATGGTTTCAGTTCTCTCTGGGTTGCCTAGTTAGGTGCAAAAATGACATCGTCTTGTAATTTGTGAAGGCTAACACAAATGTCTTTCAACTGCAGCAACAAATTAAGGGTCTTCACAAAAGAAACCAGGGTGTACAACCAAGGCAGGATTTGGATCAACATCCTCTTTCAGCATCAGTTAAGATTTCTTTTCATAATTTGGCAAAAGCACAGACAATTTTAGAGCAAACTGCCAGAACAAACCAGTCACATTAGCCATATCCCTATTTATTTTTACACCTAGTCATCAGAGGACTAGTGTAAGCTACAGAACTTTTTTTGCATTTTTTTTACTACTCCACTCTATAGCATCTGAACAGAAGCTTTACCACAAGTAATTCAGAAACACATCAATAAGTAACTTCTTTTGAATCTCTCCTTCTTGTTCAAACAATTGCAGCATTATATTTATATTAATAATGAGCAAAAATATTTTATCACTTTTGCCTTTAGTTTCTTTATCTACAGGGACAGCTTGAGGCACTAACAGCTTCTAATGTCTAAGCATGGTGCTTACATGAATAATGAACCTACTTTTTATTCACCTCACTGCATATCTATTCTGCAAGCATCACTCTACATGGAACAGCATATTAGAAGAAAATATCTCCAGCATCCTTGTTAATAGGTGAACTGCGTTTTCAGGATGGTCATGTTACCATCTTCAAAGTTGGTTTGGTTGGCTTAAAAAAGAAAAAAGCAAAAAAAAAAGGTCTTTTTCACTTAACTTTCTTCTCCCTGAAGTTTCATCCATAAACTCTGAAGGATTTTTAACAATCTGATTATTTAGATACTGAGAACAGCATAACTTCTGAGAACTCTTGCTTGCTAACTCTGTAGATTGAATTTTACTGCTTCAGTTGGTTTGCTTTTTTCCTCCCACAGAGAGACCCACAAAATTCTACCCATGCAACATGCAGATCTCCCCAACAATGCATGCTGTACACACAACACTTAGCAGCTACTGGCAGCACTGAAAGTCTTTTTGTTGCCTACTAAACTTTCTAGAAAACAGTTGATCAGCAAGTTCGACGTCATACTGAAATAAGCAGACTAGTTTAACCTAGAATCTATGTCAGACACTAACAGCTTTCCAAACGAAGTACTAACCCATGCTTCTCCAGAAAGCAGTATTTTTCCCACTCTTTTCATTTAAGCTCAGAACAACTGATTTAATGCAGATATAAGCCTCTTTGCAACAAACTCCTCTCATGTTCTCTCAAACATTTACATCATTCCTACTTGAAGACAGACGCTTTTAAGAAGCTCTTATTTACATGACATTACACGTCAATACTTTTCCATATTATTCCAAACTGCAACCTCCATATATGATGTGATATTCACTTTGGGGAAATTCAGCCATAAACATATATAACAATGTTTGTATTTAAAATTTTAGAACATTTGCAGTGAGAATCTACCAGGTCTTCAAATAATAGATGAGATTTGTTACTTATGATCAATTATTAGAACATCTACAATCTAATTCAGACAGAAAAACTAACATTAGCATAACATCCCTATGGCTGGTGAAGTCAGACCAAGAGAATACCAACGTTCTAAAGACAGTGTTCTTTCTGTATCTCTCAAAGCTGGTATTTTGCAACCATTACCACACCCTCCCCTTTGAGGAGCAGGCTGGCAGCTAGGAATGTACCAGGTTACTCTTATATCCTTATGTGTAGCAGACACTGAAAACTGCAACAGGGAAAATTATTAAATTGAAATTTAGGAGTTAAATACATGCTTAAATCCCCAGACCTCCCCTTGAATCCAGCAGGATCTCTTTTCCAGAAGTTATATTACTGATTTTTCCCTTTTTAAAACAGTCTGAGCAAAGTCAGGCCTGACAGTTCCCCGTTCCTCTTCAAGCCTATTACTTGGGTGCCAAAATTTCAATTACCTACCCAACATGAAATCTAGAAACTGAAATAACCAAATAATTTCCTCCCACCTTATTCTTTTTACTATAACAAAAGCTTTTTAGTCTTCTACACTTTAATCTTTACATCAACTGAAATTCCAAAAGTTCATTCTGTACAAACCTCAAACACGCAAAGATAACATATTTTATTTAGCACAGCATGTCCTTCAGTATGTGTCTATCCAACATCTCCCTGCATATACCTTACATTTCCAAGTATGGCAGGTATGTTACAGATTCAAGACTGTCAGATTAAACAGGATGCATCCACATTAATCACTGGTTTTGAGAAAAAAATCCCATAGTCTGGAGAGGCTCACTTTAAAGCAGGGAACAAAAGCACAGAATCAACCAAAAGAAAAGCACGAACCTTGTATGACAGCTATTTAGATACACTTCTGACTTGCAAGAACTGTTACTATTGACTTCTAAAAGAATCACAGAATGAAATCCTATCAACCCCGAACAACTTGGTGTTCAAATGAAAACTTCTGATACACCTTACGGAAAACACTGGCTTGGAATGGTAAGAGTAAGAAATACCTGTTTTAGTTACAAATTACATTACATCATAGATGATATTGGAGGCATCCTCAAATTTTTTTTCTACTTTGTTACTGCTATACAAGTACCAATATATACTGCAAAACACAGATAACATCTAATTAAAACCTTTCTGCTCAGTGTAAAATGCTCTTTTAATGCAACACTGTTCCACCAGAGGACAGCACTGTGTTAAAAGCCTAAGGAACTTTGATTCACCTTTAACTATCAAACATCAGGTTCTGAAAGTTTCTTTGTAAGTATTTCCTTGCAGTATAAACTCTCAGTCTCTCCAGCTTTACACTTCGAGTGAAGTGAATCAGGACATACCTAACAGTCCCACTAATAAAATATGTTTTACCCCTTCAATACTAAAGTCTTACTACATTTATATCAAGCCCACATCTTCTTTTAATCCAGGCCAATTACTTCAGCATTTTACATGTAGCATGTTGAATGATTTGAATGATTTGTTAAGTGATTCTAGAAGAAAAAAAAATTCAAAACAATGCTATTCCCCAAAACCTTTCATGTTTTGATCCTGATAGCCAAACTTAATTTGATCTTATAACACTGAACTGGTTTTGCTAGACATTAACTAAAATGAATGCAACTGGTCCTGGGTTTAATAGATACACTAAAGAGAGTACATAATCTGAATTCATAATGGAAAGAATAACACTGAAAAAAACCATGTGGTTCAAATACTATATACATCAGGATTAATTTGTATTTACAATTACAAGCAAAGCTATGAGGTAACATCAATGAAAGTGTCTTTAATGTCCCAAGTCATTACTGCCTTGGATGGACATATATTTGTAAAAATAAGCAAAGGTTTTTTCCCCTACTTGGTGCCCTCAGAAACTAAGGGCTACCAGAATAATAACGGTATGAAAATCTGATCCAGACAAAAAATTACTGAGTAACTGTAGAAAACTCAGCATTTTTTTGTCTTATAAAGAGCATATATATGTCAAAGATGAGCTATACTGAGATACTGAAATAGGTTCCAGCCTCAGCATGCGGCCTTGAATTTTATCAATACTTTGAATGTATTGTTTAATTTTTAGAAATTTCGAAGAAAAATACCAGTCATGAGAAAACATTTTAAACACTTATGAAGCCAGCATCTGAAGTACTCAATCAGTGAAAACAACAATTATCTCCAGAGAAGAATATTTAGTCATTCTGCTATTCCTGAGAATTAAATTCCTTTCCCTTAGTAATATATTGGAAGACACTCATTTCATGGGTAGTTACCAGCATTTAGCATTTCTGTCCGCAGCTCAATATCCAAAATCCAACCTTCCAGCCACTTCAGGTACTGTTTTTAGTTCACTAGTACTCAAGAGTGAGGATCACTCTAGTTCTTTAACGTAGAACACAAATACAAAATTAGCCCGTCAATGGTTTCTCTCCAGAAAGAAAATGCCAGTTACTTAAGAATTTCTTCCTAACTTACAGGAAGTACTGAAAGGGTTCACCCTTCTGAAAACTAGAAGTATTACATGCAAGAGTACCACTGAATTTCAAGGGACTGGACAAACTTTAAGGTTTCTACCTTTCAAAAATCCCAACTTAAATATCCAAGTGAAAAATTAGAAGTTGTGCTACCTCTTTTGTGACACAAAAGGTTGCAACCTGTATACTGCATTTTATTTATATATTCTGAAGATCATAAGTAACACTACTTTAAAAATGCATCTGATACATTTTAGTGTGAGATGACCTTTTAGAGGATTGTTCTGGGTTTGTTCAGTTCTAAATAAATTTGCTTGACATTATCTCATCTGTAGTCTAAATGACACACAGCAAGTCCAAACCTTAAGACATTCTATGTAAGCAGTTCAGTTGTTTCCAAGACTGAAGACAGGAAAACATATGCCATTTGATAATACTTAATAAAGAAGAAATGCCAATTGTTTCTTACTTTGATAGACTCATTTCTTAATGCCGACTACTGCCTAGTTTGAGAAGTTAAATTCTAAGAACTTCTGCTATTTCTATGAACATTTCACCAGAAAAATCAACCAAATCATAGAACGTTCATTTTTGTTTGCTTTTCCTCATGCTTACTAAAGCAGACTGTAAAAACAAACATTAGACACCTACAACATAGAACCTACTTCATCACCCTTGCAGCTACAAGTACTGAACAGAAAATTCACACCTGAATAACAAAAATAACAAAATACACACCTTGAAATAACAAAAAATGCTCTGTTCCCTCACATAGGTTGTGCACAACATAGCTGAACATGTAAGATCTTCTAACAGCAAAGTGGAAAAAGAAGTAACCAGACTAAAAAGAACTAGTAGGATTAAACTTGCAGGCAGAGATGATGTTGACTTGGAAATGGAAAAAAAATAGGGAAGAGGAAACAGAGGGAACTGGGCCTACAAAAGGATTTTGTTTCCTTCAGTGCAGTCCTCCTTCCTCTCTGCAGTCTGGAGTAGAAACAGATACGTGAATCTGCTCAACTCTACGTTGTCAACAATTTTCATGAAGCCCACTTGCACAATGCCTGATACTTAGAATCATGGAATCATCAGGTTTGGAAAAGACCTTTAAGATCATCAAATCAAACTGTCCACCCAGCAATACCACCATAATCCCATAACAACTAAACCGTATCACCCAGCGCCAGATCCAGATGCCTCTTGGATACCTGGTTCCACTATCCCTCCAGCAAACTATTCCAATTCCTGACCACTCTACAAAAATTTTTCTAATACATAACCTGAATCTACCCTGTCTCAGTAGCAGGCTATTTTCTCTTGTCCTCTCACTGCAGACACATTTAAAAAGACCAACCCCCATCTCACTACAACCTTTTTCCAGGGAGCTGTAGAGAATGATGAAGTCCCCCCCTAAGCCTCCTCAAGACTAAACAAACCCAGCTCCCTGAACCATTCCATATTTTGCAAGCCTTGTTGCCATCCTCTGGACACACACCAGCACCTCAATGTCCATTTTAAAGTGAAGAGACAACTGAACACAGTACTCAAGGCATGGCCTCAGCAGTGCTGAGGACAGGGGGACAAACATTTCCCTGGTGTAAAAACAAAGAATTGAACAGTACAGCCAGCCCAGCAAGTTTCAGCCTTGATCCATGAGCACCAGCCAGTCTGCCACAAAAAGAAGTTTTTCCATTTTTGCTTTCATGTCACAGGTTGTGAAAGTTATACACACAACCGTTTCAATCATCTAGGGCGTTAGGAACAAGTGACTAGCAAGCACTTGCAAAGCATGCCGAACTCTATGCAGGAATCACACAGGATTTCTGATCAAGCTGATTTGGATTTTCAATTTAATGTTTGATAGTATCTCACGTCTCTCTCTTATCATTCAATTACCATTTGACCATCAAAACCATCATAACACAAGAGCCTGCTAAAGTACTGTAAATACATGAAAAATAAAGAGATTGCAATGGAGCACAGGAAGTTTGTAGAGTGTCAGAAAAAGAACTGGCACCAGACATGATTTTATTTAACAACTGTTAATCTGGAAAATGGCAAACAGCATGTGAATTCTATTAAGAGCAAAATACTTAAACTGAGAAAGCTACAAACAGCTCCAGGGCAAGAAAATAACAGTAACAGCACTAGGCTACATCCTCTATCTAGTAACATCAAACGCAAAGTTTCTCACTCAATAGGACAGGACCATGTTCCTGAGTTTGTTTCAGGACGAAAGAGACAACAGAAATACACTGCTCAGGCAAGCACCTGCTAAAAGAGAACTGGGCTGGGAGAAAGTACATCACACACAAATGAGTTTTACAAGTGTAAGAGACATGAAGAAAACACTAAAATCCTAAAAAGGAATTAAACAAAAAAACCTGGTACTTCTCTGTTGAGCTCTAAAAGAATTAAAATAGTTTTCTCACAAAAGAAACCTTTGTGCATTTTGGATTACTGTTACTTAGGAAGAGTGGCATAAAAAGGGAAAAACACACAAGGAAAATAAGACACATATTCTATTAGGCTTGAGAGACAACTGAGTAGTACAGACCAGTTGAACAGAGAAGTAAACATGCTTGAAGAATGGTTTTTCTAGGAGGCACTGTTCCAGGCAGATAAGAAAAAAAATTCCCACAACACCCAGCAGAAGCTAAGAGAAGCTTAGTGAAAATTAACTATTTAGGTACACCTTAGACATGGCTCTGGTGTAAGGTAACTCAGCTTTACCTCCCTTAGCACTACTAAACTCACTCCTGATCCTTTTAAACATTACCCACATGAGCAAACATAGCAAGCTTTTTCCACCTTATGAAATTGGGAAAAGGCAATATTTATCACAGGTATCAATGTAGAAAGTAGGTAATACCATCTGGGAAACCAAAGAGCTGGAAGTGAGAGACAAAAAAAGCCTGCATGCAGTAAGTGCTCCAGCTCTAGTAGTAATGCTTTGTGATTACACATCCCACAATAGCTCAGACTTAAAAGACTTGCACAAAGTGCTCTGGAAATACACACTTTTCAGGTCATGAAAACACATCTAGAAAGCATTTGGAAGAGGGAGGAAATAAAAGCAAGTGGTTCTTCTCTTCATTAAAGAAAGTAGCAATGCCTAACACAAGGCAGTCACACCTAGACTCCTCCCAACCAACTCAGGTCATAGAGAGGTGCACAAAACCACCTTCAAACGTAAAGACTACCTTCAAAATCACCATTTTGAATGGCATCACAACATCATAAAAGGAATTTATTTTTCCTTAACAACACAAGAGATCTAGTAACTTGTAAAAATAATTAAGTGTCTCTGAACACAACACAGACGGACAACAGAAGGTTAAAATCCTACAATATATTCTTTTAAGTAATTGCAGTATTCTATTCTGGGCTTACTCAAAGAATTTTTCTTAATTCTGAATATAAACACACTGCCTTGGCAACTTTTCCTCCCACTCTCTGTTACATAGATCTGCTTGTTAGGGTGATAACATGTCTCCAGAAACTACAATTGCTTATGACGGGAAGGCTATACCAGAAGAGCACAGTGGGAAATATAGTAACCTAAAGCAAAAAAGGTTTCGTGTCTACTTTGATTAAGCTTCGGGTTTGTTCCACTCCTCCCTCCTCTTCTTTCCAATTCTTCAAGGCATAGACTTCTTTCGTAATTCAAACAATCATGGAATGGTGTGGGTTGAAATGGACCTTAATGATCACCTAGATCCAACATCCCTGCTGTGGGCAGGGATATCTTTCACTAGACCAGGTTGCTCCAAGCCCCATTCCAACTGGCCTTAAACACTTCCAGGGATGGGGCATCCACAGCTTCTTTGGGGGACCTCTTCCAGTGCCTCAACATCTCTCAAAAGATTTTTTCAAAATCTAATCTAAATGCGTCCTCTTTCAGTTTGAAGCCATTCTCCTTTGTTCTGTCAGTACATGCCTTTGTAAAAAGTCCTCTCCAACTTTCTTGTAGACTCCCTCCAGGTACTGGAAAGCCACAATTAGGGTACCCCTAAAGCCTTCTCTTTTCCAGGCTGACCGATTCCAGTTCTGTCAGCCTTTCCTCATAAGAGAGGTGCTCCAACCTCTTACCAATCTTGTGGCCTCCTCTGGACTCACTCCAACAGGTCCATGTCCTTCCTGTGCCGGGACCCCAGAGCTGGATGCAGTGTTCCAGGTGGGGTCTCACCAGAGCAGAGCAGAGGGGCAGAATCCCCTCCACGGCCCTGCTGCCCATACTGCTTTGGATGCAGCCCAGGACACGTTTGGCTTTCTGGGCTCTCAGATCATGTCCAGCCTCTCATCCACCAGCATCCTCAAGCTCTTCTCAGCAGGGCTCCTTGTATGTTGTTTGTATGTTCCCTGTATTGGCAACACAACCATTTGCCAGCTATATCGAATGCCTTACCTTTCCCCTTGTTTTCCTCATTACGTAGAGTTTCACTGTGCTTTATTACCTGTAGTTTTGTTTTTCTTGTCCCCTTAAACCGCACATGCCTAAAGAACCAAAGATGATCAAAGTATTATGTTCTGGAACATTTCCCTGACAGTCTTAATCATCTCACATCTGTATCCAACTTACTTTTAAGAGTAATTTACTAACCACTCTATTTGAAAATAACATCACATAATTTTTCTAAAGATCTTCCAATCTATCACTAAACACGAAAACCCATCACTAATTTACAGATCACTGCTCACGAGTCTTCGGTACTTAAGTATTTTAAATGTAATTAGCTCATTTTCTTAAACAAGACTGAGATGTTTTTCTTTTATTTGATGAACCACAAAATAAACAAGGTGTCAATAATACAGCATTTATCAAAACAGTTAGAACATACCTCACTTCATGATTTAAGAAAAAAGGAGAGGGACGGCTAAACACCCCTTAGGTCTCACTACTTTATACTACAGGCTCAGATGCCATGCTACAGTTACAAAATGCATGAAACAGTATTCTAGGAATAAAGAAAAAATTATGTGCAACAAACAATCTGACAGATCCTCATTGAAAAAGTTTTTAAACAATCTATTAGAAAAAGAAATCTATAATACAAAAATACTAGTGAGGAAAACCTACAAAATGAAGCAGGGGAAGGTGGATATATGAGAGGTATTTTAGCTCAATTTCTGCCTCTTGGAAGCACTAGGGTTTTCTTTACATTTTCAGATTAATTTATAAGCTCTGTTCTCCACTGCCCACTGACCTCTGCCTGAATTCTACACAGCAAGGTGGTTTTCACTCACTAAACTGTTGAGTTTCTTCAAGTTCTCAAACGTTTATGAACAAAATCACTCATCCTCAAACTTGTATCTTCTGTAATTAATACCTTCTTTAAATATGTACATTGTTTTTTAAGACTGCCTCACTGCACACTGTGTTGGATTCTAAAATTTGATGTGTGTCAAACATGCAACCACAAATAAAGCAAGTTTCCTAGTCTACACATAACTGTAAAATGAGGTTGGGTATGAGCCTGACACTCCTTCCATTTCCTTTGACAGTTTGCTAAGTGATGTCACTGGGATGCATGGATGAAAGAGTCACCTTCAGTTCACTCAGCTGAACAGCGTGACCACAGTCCAGGTACAGTTTAAAGCCAGCTGTTATTTTAACAGATTTTCTGAGCTCTCCATTGACTGTTGTAACACACCAGCTATTACAAGACACAGTAAGTATTAGCTACTTTCCTTCCAGGTTCTTCTGCATGTGCTAGTGTTGGCAGCTACCTTACTTCACCAACACACCTTTAAGCAGAGCAGTCAAACTCAGAAGCAACTCAGCACTTCTTACCTTCCCAAAGTTTATGGTTCTGGCAGACTATAAAATTTTTCAGGATGAAAGAGGCATGGTAATACACCTGAAATGCTGTCCACATAAAATATGTTTTACAGCTAAGAGGTTTGTAAGGGTGTTTTTGATTTGCAGGCATCTTTCAGTACAGGCAACAGACCCAAATGTTGTAACTTAGAGCCTATGGTACAGCCAACATTGAGTCAATTTTTCTTGTGCACAATTAAAATATGCCTACAACTGTTGCAGGACAAAAACAAAAGGACTCTATTATTTACACAGAACTTATTTTGTCTTCTTTAAGCCTAAGTCTTGCTCCATGCTGAATATAGGTCATCAGATTTCCTCTGCAGTTTCTAATTTCTGAGGCATTCCTGAGTCCCAGCAGCTTCTCTAGAGTTTTTCCATTAACTAGAACAAACTATGGTATTGACTTTTAAATTTGCTATACACTGCCAAGATTTCCAAATGCTCAGCACTGTGAAAGAACATGCAGGCAATGTCATCTTACTGATTAGGGACATTTAATACTATGTCCTACTACACAAGCTAAAAAAGTGTCTGCTTTCTTGAAAAGCAATAATTTTTGAAGAAGGACATTAGAAGGAAGGAATAATAGGTTTGGAAGAAGCTCAACACAACATCTAATGCAAGCATGACAGGAGTGTTCATCAGCAAGTGACTTGAAATAGTTGGTCTGAAGAGATACATCATGATATTTCTCAAAGTTAGAGCCTGGAGTCCTACACCTCATTCAACTATCACTTTGAAGTACTTTGTTCTTGGCTAAATAAATGTATTCTGACATGCAATTCCCAACAATTCATTCCTTCACTCTCTGGTCATTCTCCTTTAATTCCTAATGCTTCCAGGATCAAAATATTAACTGAGCTTTGAGGCACAGCAAGAATGACACCTTCCGGTAACTGGCTTCAATACTTAAGAGCTGGATAACATTCCAACAAACTATGAGATAGCCCAGAACATATTAATATTCTCCATTTATACTTTTTTTTTTTTAACGTGACATGAGGTAAACTTGAGAGTTTGCATCTTGCAGATTCTCTGCTTCTAAATAAACTTCAGACTATTGCTGTTACAATTTGCAACAGCACAAGAATGTTATCAATAGCCCTCTCTACCAGTACAAATTTGACTAATAATAGTCAATTATTCAATTAACTACACTATAAAGACAAGTTTATATTCTAATGAATCTTTACTTGTGTATCTTCATTTACAAAGTCATTCTTCTACAGCAAAATCTCAAGCTGTTTTTTCTGCTCATTGTGAAAGTCTTTCAGAATAAGGAACACTGTATGTTGTCAGATCCTGCCTGGCATTTCACAGGTCTTACGGCAAACAACCTCAGAAAAGATACCTGCAATGACAGTATCCATACTTTCTGAATTCAGGAGGGTAAATAGGCTTTTATTCATCTTTGGAATTTTCTAAAACTGAAGATAACCAAGGGAGAAGAGAGCTGGAAAATGTGTCTGACCTACTTCTGAGTCAAGACACTCTGGAATTTCTACACCATCTTCTTAAATCTGCAAGGTATCTAATTAATGTAATCAACAGGTCGCGGTTAACAGCAGAAATAAAATGACTTCCATCCGCACAGTCAGAGCTCAAACTACACTTATGGATATTTTCATCTTATCAGAAGAGTACAAATGATAGCAGGAAACAGGTATGGAATTAAAATCATCTGAGCTGTCTTAACGCACATCTAGATTGAAAAAACCTTAGTCATGACATAGAAAACTCTGTATTCTCTACAGCTTACTTTTGCAAAGCTTATATGTCTTTCTACAAGAGCACCCTGAAATCTCTTTCCCAAACTTACCCCTTTTTCCACATCTAGTTTTAGAGTCTACTTTGGACATGTGAAAAGTAATACTAGCAATAATTCAGGGGCTAAAGTTACTGGCCTTACTTTACTCTCAGAAATTAAAGACAAAGTCAGAAGAAATTTTGGAAGCTGCGGTTGCACAATTATGTCAGTCCAGATGTGACCCTTGTTCCAGAACTATTACTCTTGGTGAAGTTGCTCTCACAGACTCACTTCATTGGTGGATTGCAAGTTGTTTCTCACTGCAGAGATTTTCCACTTGCAGAGACAACCCACACCTCAGCCTGCATACTGATATACACATAACAGCTGTACACTAAACACCATTTGTGTTATGCACATCTCAGCATTACTGCCTACATTAAAAGCATATGCAAATATTTGCAATAATTCAAACATTTGCTTTGTTGAGTAGAAGTGATGTGATGGAATCCTGAGCACAGAGAAGCCTTTGTGTCCAAACCACAGATTTCTTCGAAGTTAATTTCATTCTATCATGAAAGAAAGTCCAGCTGACAAGGGTTTATAATCAAGACTCACAGCAGTTTAAAATTTATTCCAGGTGAACAACAATTTCTGAGCATCTACAGCTAACACACACACACAGAGAGCTTAACATGCAAAAACATATCTCCAGTAAAACTGAATGTTGATTCTTACCGGAATCATTTACTTGGAGATAAAGACAGAAGTTACTGACAATGACACAAGAGGTCCTTACATGACTATGTACTAATGCACTTCTGACCTTGAAAATCATGTATGATCTATTGCTGCTAGAGCTAGGATACTTGAGATACCTATCAAATACCCAGAGTATCACCTGTTTAACAGCTCATAGCACTGCTCTCTAACCAGCCACCTCCAGGACGCTGCTATTCATCTGCCAAGTAATCCTAATGTTGTCCTAGGCACACACCCAGGTGTTTATTTCCAGAAGCTGCAATGAAGTTCCTCCCATACCATCAAGCATCTGGAAAGCAACTCTGTTGGTCTGAAAATTGGTTTAAAATTACAACCCTAATATGAATATTGATATTTTTATCTGTCACATTAATTTATGCTGATTTCTTACACTGTTTATACATAGATTTCACCTCATGCTTTCAAATTTTGAGAGTAAATACAGTCTCATAGAACAAGCCATTAGAAATCGCCTTCTGTCAAGAATACTGGCTGCTTTAGTATCAATAAGCTAATGGTAAATAGCATTTACACTAGGAATCAACTGTTACTGAAGAGTTTTGTAAACAATTACTCTGCTCAAGAAATAATTAAAGAATACATCAGTCACAACCTAGTAAAACTTTCGCTACTATAGGCACCTCATCTCATCAGCTGACAAACAAAACCAAAACACATATCCATCTCTTTAACTGGCTGCCTAAAAACCTTTCCAACAACAGCTGTTTTCTTAAATAAGCGAGGGCAAGTTGTGCACTTAGAAACACCAGAGCTCTGCTTTTCAAAGAGGCTTACAGAGGCAGGCATTAAATTTCTATTGCATTTGCACCCAACATGGGTGTACAGCTTCCCAAGGGGTTGTTTAAAATCCCACCCCAGAGCACTCAAGGGATGGAAGTAGGAGAGGGAGAGCACAGCAAGGGGAAGAAAGAATAGCGACAACAAAGTACGAGAGTAAAGGATAAGAGATCAAAGACAAAAAGAAAGCAAGCAAGATAATTTATCCTACCAGAGACAGCACCTCTTGTCAGTCAAGACAAGAAACATTGCCTCCCAAAAAGAATTTGGCACCAGGAAGTGGCAGAAGGGGAAGACCAAATCTGACCTGAGGTAAGAAAAAAAAATGCAGTTATAATTTTTTTTTAGAACTCTGTCTGTTGTTTCATGTTACTTTTGCAGTATGTTTATTAAAAATCTTTTTTTTAATTAATATTTTTCTTCAGCTGGATTTTGCAGTGATGATAGTGGGATGATACAAATCAAATGTCCAACAGGATCCAAAGTATTTTGATAAAAATGTGAAATTAAAGACAAATTTTAACTACTATGGGGACGTCATATGAAGGGATAGCTGCAAACAATATATGCTCATGAAATGAACCAATGAGTAAAAAATTTGAAAGAATGGACTTACATCTATAAAACTCACTGCAACAGAGTACAAGACCACCAATTTCTAACTGTAGACTTTCCTGACTGCCTTTTGGCAAGACAAAATCTACATCTGATATCCCATATGCAAATGGCAGAAACATCACAGTCTCTTGTGTCCAGGTTCCAAAGTTTAACTGCAATAAAAAAGTTGTACCCAGGTCTCCAACTGAAAATGGGGTGACTTTTAGAGACAGTCTCCTAGAAGCTTCAAATAAAGCAATCACAACAGAAAGAACTAACACAAACATGAAATTCACTGCAGGGTGACAAATGGGCAATAAAAAGAGAAACTCTCATAAAAAGCAAGCCATAGACTAAGCCTAAAATTCTTTACAAATATTTAAACATTAAAAACAAAACAAGATAAAAAATCCATCAAGTAAATCCATTCATCCTCCCCCTATCACCTCATTCAAACTACATTCTCAGAATAAACCTGGCAGGTGGGGCAGAATCATTTTTTCGTAAAATGTCAGAGGTTCCAAGTGACTTCTTCTATTCATATTTAAATATTAATTCCAAACTAGAAGAAAAACTTCAAATGGTAGAAATCAAGCCATTACCTGCACACATCTCTGATACACAATTCCACAGCTTCTGTGATGCTGCCTTGTAATTTTTACTTGGCACAGATATCACTTCTAAACTTGGTAAATCAGAGTAGGCCACATAAACTTTTCAAGCAGATCTGAACTGAAACGTTTGGTTTACACGTATTTTCTGAAACAGTGAAACTAATCAGCTTGTCTCTATGCTCCACACTAAATTCAAAATGCTCTTACTTCACTGCATCAAAATTGTCAAAATGCTACACTGAGAAAAAAAAAGTGTATAACCATTAGGGCTAGATATACAGAAAACTGTAGGTTTAAGTTCAAACCAGGCACTCAAGTGATGCTTCAGGGAAAGGAAGCTAAGATTTAAGGTCACTGACAGCCACATTTGAATCTGAAGTAGTTAAAATACCTAGAATAGAAAGTTTACAATAGAATTCAAAGTTTTAAATGTTGAATCTGGATATGAAGTAGCCTGAAGAACATTCAATAAAAAACATTCCCCATAATCTCATTACTCAGTGTATGAAAAAGCACTTCAATTTTATTCCTCCTCGTGAATTCATGAGATTTCTTCTTGTATTTGAAAAGGGAGATTACAGATTACGTTTTATGCAGTGATGCCTTTCTTTCACATTCCCTATCAGCCTTTCAGAGGTAAACATCTTTTCAATTCTGTCCATGCAGTAATTCGCCCTCACACATCCTTACATCCTGAGTGACTAACAGCACCCTGCTTGAGTTTTTTGAACTGCTCACAGTATCTTAATAATGTTAATAACATTGTTTCTGTGTGAGTGAGCAACACTTCTGCCTGTAGTTAAAAGTTTCATATATCCCTTCTCCATTATGTCTCCATTTTCAGAACCTACAGCTACCAAAACTGCTCATCTGTTGTAAATCCTATAGAGGGGCAGAACACACTGCATGTGAAGGATTTAGCCCAAGTGATTCCAGGGAAAAAACCATGAAAGCTCACTACATTACTCACACTAAAATATATGTATCCCTAGTATGAATCTATGATCAGAATCTTTCAAATGTTATCTAACACAATTATATTCCTTTCTTAAAAAGTATCACCTTACTTAGAGAACCAGCACGTATGATGTTCAGTAAACAAACAGGAAAGTCCCTGTTTGGTCCTCCTTGGTCAGCCTGAGCCCTTAGTTATCACACACTTCAAAGAAATTTGCACTGACTATGGATTTTCTCACTGCTTTCTCTCTGCAAGCATTTTCTCTATAGCATTTCAGCGCAGTCCGAATAGCAATGAATTAACTTTCAAATCACTTCTAAGCAAGATTTCCCTTCTCTTGAAACAGAGGGAAACCATAGCATGTAAAGAATAAAACTCCTAAGTCTGCTGAACTCAGTCACCAAATCTGAGATGCCAAAGGACGGATTTTTAAGAATCCTTGATTCTCTGCAACTAAGTGTTTTTTCAAAGTTCACTGCTCAGTTAATACAGTTGCAGGTATGAATGATCAGATTGCAAAATCCTAAACCAGGTCTTCATAAGGAACAAACAACTAACAGCTACCTGTGAATTCTTGACAAAATAATTTACCTAGCAGTTCACATGAACTCTGCAACAGAAGACAGGACAGTTGATCCAGCTTTCCACAACAAAGCTCTGCTGTCAACACCTTGACCATCCTTTCCTTCTATAATGTCTCCATCTGCTCATTTGCTGTACACTCCCAAATACTGAGCAGTGGTCTAACATAGAGAACCCTGCTGCACACCCTAAAGAACGCAGGGTGGTATGGAGTAGATAATATGCAGTTGTGTACAAAACATACTCAAACAAGGTTGAATTATTGCTGTCTCTGCAACATGTCTCTGGTACATCCCAATTCCTGAGCAACATTCATCGAACATGCTGCTGTGTCCAGTAGCTTCTTGAATATATTAACACTTTTTGTGTTAGTCACTGCTTTAGTTTTGTATTTAACAATAATGAAAGTAACATAACAATGAAGATACAACAATGAACAGTGACACCAACAACTCTCCCTCAAATGTTATCAGTAATGTAAACATGCAAAAGTATTTGAAAAGCTTTCTTCTTTTTATTTAACGTGTACGAACTTTATTTGTCCAATACCACTCAAGCAATTTTCATGGCTCTGTAAGTCTCCCCTGAATCCCTTCTTGTTCAAATCAACATTTGGAACAGAGCTTTTTCACCATTTCTTCTCTCTTCGCCCCCACCCAATAATGTTAAAAGTATCACGGTTTTCCTGCTTAAGATACAGGCTATCAGCCTTGCAACATTGATAATTTAAATCTAGTATTCTTCTCCCTTTTCCCTTGATGGTGTTATTACTTTTTATAAAGACCTGAGAGAAAAAACTGTCTCTCTTTACAAACATTTTTGGAAGACCTTGTTCAGATGCTGCAGGAACAGGAGCAATTTGGTTCACACAGTTTCCGAAACCAGAGCCAGAACACTTTTTTTAAAACCTAACTTCCATAAAGTCAGTAAGTATCTTGCCATTTAAAACATGAATTATGTTTTCAGCTTTTTATTATTAAATGATTATTCAGTTTCCAACCGAAATCAAACAACAGTTTAATAAAAAAGCAAATGACTATGTTCAAATATTTCCAATCACATTTGCAGCTGTTTACATTTAACATTAACATTTTTTGTGTCTAAACACGGCTTTCGCTAGTCAGATTGTCATACTAACTCATTTTCAGATACTGCACTACATCTGTAATTAGATGCATGAATATGCTACGATAGAGTAAAACTAACAAGAGTACGAAACACTTTGCATATACAGTTAGAAAATGCTTTGTCAGACTCAAACACTAGTGGCAAATTAAAAAACCTCACTGTTTTGTGTTACAACTTATTCTGGACTTACTTTCTACAAAATAGATTTCAGTGGCAGCAACATATGAAAGAATTTGTTATTATTCTGTATTTGTGAAATAGCAAACTCCTTGTTTGCAGAAGACGTAAGCAAAATAAGCATCAAAAGGCAGCAAGTTGTAACTGGTCTCACAGACACGTTTCACTGCTACATGTCACACTTCACCAACACCGCATCTTGAGTACTTTGTACGAAAAATATGTAGTCTTGTTAAGTGAATTAAAAGTTTTACATGCAAAAATATATTAATTCTGCATTTTGTGGCAACTTTATAACTGACATTATAAGAAATATTATTAAGTTACGCATCAACTGGCTGAGCATTGTCGTGACAGAAGTTTGTAGTATCCTTCTGCAGCTCAAGTATGACACAGCTATTGTATAATTAAAAAGGGCAGAAATTACTCTTGCTTTTAATGTTTTCAAAAAGTTTGTCTCAGATTAAGTTTTGTGTTTTGTACTGTGACCATACAGAAAATATCCTCAGCCCAGACTCCCACTCTTTTCACTGCTCAGCTAGAGGACTGGAGCTAACATTACCCTTATACTAATAGTTTTCAAGTGGTTGGTATATATTAAGCTGTAACTACGTTTTCTTGAATTTCAAAGACAAAGTTACACGCATTTCTTTTTCAAATTTACTTATTTACCCTTCTACTACAAATAAGCACTTGATTTCAGTATCTCTATGCAACACATTTATGTATACACACAAAGAAAAGGAGCACAGAGACACTGGCTCCCTCAGGTAAAAGGATCTTAAAGCCAGAGGATAATATTTGGAAAGGCCAGGTGGTCCTGACAGTCACTGCTCTCCTTTCCTGGCCGTGTTACCACCATCCATTCACAATTTACCTCATGTGGAACTAGGATTAACTGCAGACCTCTGTTGATTCATAAGAAATGCTGACAAATGGGGACCAGCAAAAAAACTCCACCACTTGCATTGATAACAGTTCTTTGAAGCTCAAAGACTACACCCTTTAGAAAGAGTAAGAAAAAAGGGATAGAACTGGGTCTGGGAGTGGGTTGCAGAGCATGAGAGACAGAGAACTACGTGATGCAGGTGATACGGAACTGGGAGCCCTCTGGAGATGCCAGCTGTAGGGAATCTGAAGCCAGGCCAGTAATGCTGTTGTGACCTAGTTCCACAAAACAAGTTACAAAAATGGTCTTGTAATGATATTCCTGGAAGTTGCAATTCTCGATTTTTCTGCTATCCTGGGTGGTGTCCACTGCCGAATGAGAGACTCACTGCCAGACATGTCCACAAAAAGACACAATCTGTAATAAGCAAAATACCTTCTAGTAAACTTTCCAGAGTGTAAAAAAAAATTACCTACCTGTTCCTTGTAGGCTGCCAAATATTACACCACTAAATATTCCTCCACAGAGGGGCTAACCCAGAGAAACACAATGTATTGCTCCTATAAAGGGAACAACATGAAATCCAAGACCAGGAAATGACCTCATGTTGCATTCTACAAAACCGAAGGCAAAGAACTACCAGCCTCTTAACACCAAATCACAGAACAAAAATGGTTTTAAAAAATTAGAAGAGCATAGTAATAGCGAGAGGTAAGTATTTAACTCTTGACAGCATTACCAAGGAAGTCTCTTGAACACTGAATAAACACATCAAAAAAGCAACGCTAGTTCAAATTCTAGTTAGTTTCCATTTTCCTGGATTTGGGAGAAAGAGGAGTCCGGTGCTCATGTGAGAGCACTGTGAAAAGACAGGTTGTGGTGAAACTTTTTGTGAATGATAAAATCTCCCTTTAAAAAAACCCAACAAAACCAACTAACCAAAAAACCCCAAACAATTGTTTTCTACAGATTATTACACCAAAGAAACAGTAACGAAACCCCAGTGGAAAGCAAGCACAAGTCTTCATCAAATGCTTTAAAACCTACTTAAGGTCCCAAGCCTTTAGAATTCTAACTTCTCCAGCATTTACACATCCAGATACATACTCTTCCACCATAAAACTGGTACAGCATCCAGATTCTGTCAAGGAATATCAATAAATCTTGCTTGTAACTTCGTGTACAGACCATTTTAAAGAAAATACACACAAAACAAATCACATACATTACTAAAGCTTGCTTTTTCCCTAAACCATATTCTTCCAAGACAGCCATCCCCAAACTAGTCATATTGGATCAAAAACTGTCAGCTGTGAAAAACTCTGCACAGAACTGATGCAAGAAATACCTTTCTTTTCGAGTATATAGTTTCTACGAATTTCCAGAGTTCTACCACAATCAAGCCCTGAAATCTCTTCCCCATGAAGTTGGAAAATCTTGCTTCCCATACTAATACGTGTTATTCTATCCCTGTAACTAAAGTTGCCTAAAAGAACACATATGAAGTGTGAAGTCAGAGGAGAATCATTGAGAAATTAAGAGAGAGACTCGCTTTTTAAAAAAAAGCTATCACAAGGATACGGTGGTAGATGTCATTTTTAATCTCACAGTGTTCTCATGGTTTCAGGAATGCATTGTTTGTTCACACACACACCTCAGAAGTCTACATGCATGATCCAAAATTACCAAAAGTCACACTCACTTACCGATTAGGTAATTAATTCGGCAATTATCTCCTTTTTTTCTAACTAGGTGTGTCTAAATAGAACAATCACTGATGAATCTGCTTTGGAAAGGGAATATTAAGCCCGGTCTCATTAACAGTCACTCCTTCTAAAAATAACAACAAATATCAAAGACAGGAAATGTAATTTTCCCTGCTACAAACAATCTAACAACTAAAAGGAAAATTCCTGCTATAGTCTCCATAAGAAACACACAAGAAAACCTACTTTAAATTCTATTTTAACAAAAAGACAGGTCTGGAATATCTTTTTAACACAAATCACCACTTCTCATAATAGTCCATGCACTTATCACTGAAAATCACTAAAGAACATCACATGCTATCACTTATCACTATGATAAAACTTTCATAATTTTGACTGTTCAAGTCAGAAAAGCCCGTATTTGACTACTGTACTTTAAAGAGAGCATTACGGATATATACATCTCAGCAGATACTCACAGACTGCATAATCCTACTACACCACCACCAATAATAACTTTGTGATCAATGATCATTTCATTTCAGTTAAAAACTGCATCTTTAACCATAAAGAAATCCATCTCCACCCTCCAGGGAAAACATGAAGACGAGGAGGGGGGAGGGGAAGGAAAGGGAGAAAAAGCAGCAGTTCTACTAAGTTTTAACTAGCAAACAACCAAAAAAGGCTAGTGAATTTAGGGAAGACAATTCTTTGATAGAGATGCACACATACTTGCACAAACAAGAAGTCTGCAAAACACTGCGACACACATGAAAAATCCGTAACATATACAACATTGCCTAAAATCAAGCTGCTAACTAGAAGCCAGCAGTATGAGCCACAAATACCAATTTCTCCTATAATGCTCCTGTCAAAATGTTTTAAGATTAGATAAAAGAGAAATGAGAAAACAGATAAGAGAAAATGGAGACAAATACTGAATTAAGTTCCTAACATGGCAGAAAGTTACCTTTTCAGATGACAAGCTCTGATTTTACAGAATACTAGTCCAAACACTATACCTGCTCGTAAACAAGTGCAGAAAAACCAAGCAACTTTCTCTCCTGGTTTCATACTCCCGTCTTCTTCCTGCAGGAATTCCTTTCTTAGCTTCCATCTCTTCCTTCACCCTGCTCCTTTTGACTAATTACCCACTAAACTCCTCCACGGCGGTAAACACAACGGGACCAGAGGCAAGCAGCACACAGAACACGTTTCTTCGGCGGCCTCAAAACATGCCACTACTAAACCAGCATCGGCCTGCTCTGCCGCAAGGCAAAACCGAGGGAAAACGGGCAGATCCCGGGGCCGCCAGCATACAGGCCACCCCTCGGCAGGGCCAGGCAGGCTGCCCGCACACTTCTGTCCCGGGGCCCGCTCCCCCGGCACCCAGCGGGGCCCCGGGGCGCCGAGCCCGGCCGGACCCGCCGCCGCGGCGGCCGACACGTCGGCAG
>VZTJ01000242.1:1060641-1137809 GCA_013397795.1 Orthonyx spaldingii
GGAGAGGGGCCGGGGCTGGGCCGGGGAGGGGGCGAAAACACAAGAGGCGGCGAGGAGCCGGCCTCCCTCCTCCTCCTTCTCCTCCTCCTCCTGCCTCCTCGCTCGCCCTGCGGGGGGCGGATCCGGCGGCAACGGCTTCCCGGGCGCCGTGACACGGTGACTCCGGGCCCCGCCGGCCGCTGGCGCCGCCTCCCGCGCCGCTCCGCCCCTGCCGCACCAGCGACGGCGGCGGCCGCGCTGGAGCCTTCTCGGCCCCGGCCCCTGCCCCTTCCCCTTCCTCCTCCCGCCCCGGCCGCGCTGGAGGAAGAGGAAACTCCCCGGCAGGGCGGCGGCTCTCCCGCGCGGGCTGCCGGGCCAGGCCGGGCTCCGCCCGGGGGAAGGAAGTGGCTGAGGTAACGGGACGCAGCACCGGCCTGACCCGAAGGACACGCATTAATCAGCTTTTTTTATGTAAAAGGAACGGGGAAGGAGCGACAGAGAACAGCTGGGCGCATGCCCTGAGCCGGCGTTCCGTCATTGATCGCGTTACTCGTTCTGCTAGATTTGGGGAGCTGCGGCTCCAGGCACAGGGCTGGAGTCTTCCCTTCGTGTTTTTTTCCCCGTTCTGCCTTTGTCAGGCCTGCAGAGGACTGCCAGAAGTGTCCTTCAGTTAAACTCTAGCTCTGTAAAGAGAATGCCCGTGTATTGTCCCACTCACAGAATCACAAAATAGCTTGAGTTGGAAGGGACCCACAACGATCGTCAGGTCAAACTCCTGGTCCTGCACAGGACAGCCCCATGAATGACACCATGTGCCTGAGAGCGTTTTCCAAAGCTTCTTGAACTGTGCCCAGCTCTGTGACTACTTCCTTGGGGAGTCTGTTCCAGTGCCCAGCCACCCTCTGGGTGTAAAACCTCTCTCCAATGTCCAACCTAAACCTCCCCTAACAAAACTTCATGCAGTTCCTTCGGGTCTTCTCACTGGTCATCACAGATGAAAGAATAAGTGTCTGCCCCTCCTCTTCTCCTCACGAGGAAGTTGTAGCCTACAATGAAGTCTGTCCTCAGTCCGCTCCAGCCTGAATAGACCCCGGGACCTTAGCCACTTCTCATACGGCTTCATCTCAAGGCCCTGTACTCCAGACAAGTGTCTTGGTACGTCCACACCACAAAGACTTTTCATCCTGTTGTCGTTGGCTTCCTGCCACTTCATGGAAGCAGGCTGGTCTTGAAACGAGTGAAAGACCCGCAACATGGCCGTGTTCCTTCCCTGGTTCAGATGCACAGGGCACACATATCATGCATTTTGATTCTGTGTTGCCTTTCTTACTATGACTTCCTGCCCTTTCCCTAGATTGCATCCATGATAATAGCACCATCTTTCTCAGCTTCTCCCACCTACCTTCGTTTTCCTCTAAGTTCTCCATCTACCATGCTCATGGCATTCCTTCATCTTTTCCCTTTGCCAGTCCAACACCTCCATCTTCTCCACTGTCTTACACCACAGCCCCGTATGTCTGCCCCAGCCTCACAATTCTTACACATTCATGTTGGTGAAGTACCTTCTCAGTCTGTTTCAAAGGCTGTGAGGGCCCACACTAGAGCAGCCTAAGTATCAAGACTCTGGGAAAGGCAGGAGTGAACCAGAAGTTGTTGAAAGCAGGTAGTGCCAACCTCATTCGTTGTCCCACCTCCCTCCCATGCCAATTGTATTATACAGCTTCTGCTTGACACCTTACATGCATGTGCACCCTTTGTTCCTTGTACAAAGGTGTTCCTCATTTCTGACCATCTGGTTCACTTCCAGTTTTCCTTTAGTCACATGCAGTTTCATAAACTGTGCCTAATGAGCAGATAACCTGGATCTAAAAGTCTAAAATTCCAGGGGGTTGTGGGCATTTTCAGTGGGAACAAGCAATACCTGTGGGTTGGATAAGCTGTACGGGAAACTAGGGATCATTTTGACTGATGAGAGCCAATGACTTCACTGCTTGTGAAAACAGGCAAAGAGTCAATGACTATGCAAGGAAGTTGCAAGAAGTACACCACAGATGACAAGAAACTGAAGAGCAACTTGCAGCTGTCATAATACTCACTACCAAACTATGAAAGCATATGCACACATATGTCTCCGACATAGTTCTGGTGACAAAGCTGTACCTAACTTGCCAGTATTTCACAGCGACAGTGCACAGACTGGAGCAGTGAGTAACGTGTGTCTTACTACTTTATTTTGTCACCAACAATTTTAAATGCAAATGGCAATTGTTTCACAAAACAAAAGTGGCAAAATACAGACCATCCGTTGCTCCTTTCAGTCCCTAGAAGAGCAAGCTAGCTTGCAAGCTGGTAACTCAGCTGGGTAGAGACATTTCATTTCTGTGAGAGACTGTGGCTCCTCCTGAAGGTAACTTGCCTCAGTCTGAGCACTATGATGCTATGTTGGGCTGTGCTAGGTTTTATCCTGTTGCAGAAGAGTGACCTCCCGCAGGAGCTTCTCCCTGTGCATCTGATAAAATCCAGACTGCATGCCAGGTGACCTGGAAGACTCTGTCTTGGGTCATGGAAGTCCTTCATCTAATCATCTTGTTTCTCCACACTTAAGTTATAAAACAGTTAACTTTCCTCTATTAAGCATTACTCAGATGAATATCCCTTGAGTGCACATGGTGCCTCTTCTGTGGCCTCTTCTCCACGTCTGTAGGCTTGAAGTTCAAAATTAAAACCATAATCCTGTTATTATTTCCTGTTTTCTTGCCTTAAGGCCAGTATCTATACCCAAGAACACAGTATAGATAAAATGACTTGTGGAGTTACCTTAGAATATGCTTTCATGTGGAACAGTGTGTAAAAGACACCTGCATTATATCCTTCAGTGAGAATTTTGCTGATTGTCGCCTCTGCAAATATAGCAAATACCACAAATGTAAGATGACTAGGCTCTCAGTGATGAGGATGTGGCAACTCTGTCTGTGTGTGCAAAGAGGTGCATAACAGAATTTGAATGTCCTTTGCAAGGGCATGGCCACCAGTAGAAAATATTATTTTCTTAGCATTATTTTAATAGTTAATAACCTATACTGTCCTGGTTTTGAACAATACTGTTTCTCAAACCCACACACTGTTATTCCACAGGCAGAATAAGAACGAAAGATTTTAGTTAGGTTTATAAAGTTCTGGTGTGGATGAATCTTTCTGTCTCTAAGGAAGGAGCCTACCATAATTGGGTTTCTTATTATTTCTCTCCTGTACACCAGAAGAATTCATCGGTGATACTTCCTTTAAAGCCACAAGGAAAAAAATTCAACATTAGTATCTTCCTGATGGATAAAAGCAAGCTGAGAAATAAAAATTTTCTTAACCAAAGTCATTCAAGATCAGAACCAGTCAAGGGATTAGAGACCCAGTTCTCATAGCTAATTAGGCCATTGAATAAGCCACAGTGATAAACAGAAAAATTGATTAATTTTCCCAACATATAATAATAATATGATAAAATTTGTGTCTGAAAGTCATAAAATCCTCTGAAATAGGGAAGAGATCGTTGTGTGGCTTCATGCAGTTCCTTTTCCTGCCACTGTAACAAGGGTGTCTGGAACAGAGCAGAAGTTTGACCACTGAACAGTAGTCACTGAACACTGAACTGAACAGTGACACCCTAGGGCAGAACTCCTGAGTGTTAAAACTGTTACATTAGGAAACACTTAGTCCATTAATCTCCCCAGAATTTTTCACCCTTTTGTAAGCTACTGAAAGCCCACTGAGACTGTGTTTTTAACTTTTTTTCAGTGCTATTCCTAACAGGCTTCATCCATTTGAAGAATGCTTTACTTTGCTTGAATATGTCATTACCAAGGCTGGGCAACCCACAGTAGCTCCTTGCAGATTTGGTGGTTCAGGCTCACACTTGAAAATAAAACACCACGGTGGTACAAAACTGATGTATATCAGTTACTTGGTCATCAGTAGATGCATACGGAACTGTGATGCATACATACTCAAATATTAATATATAATATATTGTACACTGGTACATGTCAAGGCCTTCCACTAACCTTGCTTTTCTGCTGTTTTTCTGCCTCCTCTTGCACAATAGTGGTGCAACATGAAGCAGAGTTGCTTACTGGCTGTGTTTAGCATGATATGTAAATAAAGCATTTAAAATCAAGCAGAGAAAGACAGTCTTGCTGTTTTCTAATTTATGAGGAAAGACCTGAAATAATTTAACTTGTTCTTACCTTTTTCTATTCTGTTTTACCTTCTGTGTCAAGGATGCCTGGTTTGCCATGATAATGGACCAGAAAACAAGGACATTGGGATTCCTGTGACTGGATTCTAGAAAGGAAATGGTATTTCTACAGAAATATTTCTTCTGAACTGAATGCTTTCATGTTCCCAGGCCTGCTTATGATGTCTCACAATCCTGCTTGAAGTGTCCAAAGCACTACAGACTGGTACAAGTGAAACTGTAGGAATCAGGAACATGAGACGCCTTTACTTAGTGAGATTTGGAGCTTTTGTGGTGGAATACAAGCATTTCACTGGACGAGAGTGGACTTGAATTTTTAGCAGATTTTTCTTCCTCACATGGAAACTGTATTTTGCCTTAGAGCTACACTGGGCTAAGCACAACTAAATATATTATAAAATGCTCATTTTCAATTTAAACTTTTATAGAAATACTCCTTTTGAATGCTGGACACCACTAGAATGTGCAATGGAAATGCTATGTTGCTATGCCCATACTTTACTGGCAACCAGCAGTTGCAAAAGCTGTTTCATTTTTTCAGACATGCAGTTCAGGAGTAAATGTCACTTCTGTCTTCTTTCCTGACCTGTGGCATCCCCATATTCACCTGCACATACCCTGAAATCGCTGCCACTCCCAAGCCCTCTGTAACATATTTTGCAAGATCCCAGAACATTTTTGCAAGTCAGACAGGTGGTGTGAAGAGGTTAAGCTGATGGGTACTTGTCCACAGCCAGACATATGTGTGCAGGCACTGCACAGAATTCTAATATACTGCTGCTCTTTTCCTTCTATCAGCAAATGTATCTGGACTTTGGCAAAATGAGGAATTGCCTTGTTTATCTCGTCCATTTTGGAGTCTGCATTCAGAGGTTACCCCAGATCAGTCCTTCACTACTGAGAGCTTTTATCTTCTCTGTAGTCAGTTTTTGATGCTGGTTAAGATACTAGATGTTTATATGAAGTTTAAAGTGCCGCAGCTAACTACCTCTCTTTGACTTTTCTGGCCAAACCTTTATGAAGAATTTGAGCAAAAATAAACACTGAGAATTCATCAAATCATTCTGTCCTCTTATAAAAATACTCCAAACTGACCACATAGCCTTGTAATGGCATGGTTCCAGTAGGCACACTGTTCTTATAGGACCTAAAGTCACAGCACACTAGGAAATAGAAACAGTTTTTAAAAATTCTCCAGATTCCAGCTCTGCTCTCTGTTAGAAGAGGACAAAGAAAAAAAAATTTATCCTTTTTTGAAATTATTTTTACTGTTCCTTTGGAGATTAACACTGAACAAAACAATAATCCTCTACTTGACAACCACAAATGTTGCATTTTGACTCCAGTCCGTGTGAATGAATCAGACACACAGTGTCCCAAGGACTGTTCCTGCAAGGGGGAGATATCAGGGACGTATCCTGTGTACTGACAAAGCCTTTTTTCTGTGAACAGGAGGAAGCAATTAAAACATTATCTGCTCATCACCATAAAAACTCCTCTGCTGCCCAGATGTGTTCTTTGCACATGTTTCTGACAGTGCTGCAGTACTGGTTCAGGCTATGAGCTAAGTTTTTATTACCCTCTGGGTTTTTTCTGCCCTTTTCTTCTCTTCCTATCCCCTCTCTCTTTCAAAACAATACCTGCACTTATTCATAAGGAATTCCCTTATTCAAACAGAATTCAGATAATTGAGTAATCCTATTTGACCTTTTTGAGTGCTGCCCTTGTAGGCACTGTCCTTGTAGGCACTGGATACTGACATACAGGAGACAAGCTACTCTTTGCAAAACTTGGTGGTTAATCTTTGGATCTTTATGCCTCTGTTTCAGTATAATTCAAGATTGGTACCTTATGCCTAGACTTCTCAACTCACCTGCTGGAATCGTATGATGGATGGGATGCTACGATGAGGTGATACAATGCCAGTCTCCAAAATGGCCTAAGACTTGAGAAGGTTACAAAGGGCCTTCATGGCTGGTTCATTTTCCATGAGGACCCTTGTGAGCAAAGGGGTGGTCTAGAAGTCACCGCAAAATCTCATCAACTCCAGGACTACCCAGGCTAAGTGCCGCATGGCAATGCCTGGGGAAGTGTTGTCTGCACTGCTTGTGTCTGCTTTGCAGGCACAGTGCTGAGGAACACAAACCAGGTGAAACTCCCACAGTGTTAAAGAGGCTACTAACACTTGTTGAAGTGAGGGGGTATCTCCCTGTACACCAGGAGTTTTCAAACATGAGGACATGTAATTTCTGCTGTAAAAAACCTGTACTATAAAGTGACAGCTGAAAGCTGGTGTTATGGGATACAAACCCCAGGTTTATGTGGGTCTTGTCTTGGCCATGGCTGCTGAGTAGCAATCCTGCAGTAAAATGGGTTATATCTCATCTTTCCCTTCTTCTTCTCTCGCTAGAAATTTTAGCCTGCACAGCTCAGACAAGCATATCTCTGACAGTGTATTAGCAGTTAAAAAAATAAATGAGAAAGTCAATACCGTTAACCTGGAGGGAAAACACTGCTCTTACTTGAAATGTACAAAATTGCTGTGTGTGCCAGGTGGCTTTGTCTGGTTCTGCAGCAGGTACCTACACTGAAATAATTTGCTGTAATATTCTTAGCTGTTGTTAGTGATGCATGACTAGTGATTTTGGCTTGCCCTTTCCCAGTCATCCTTCATTTTCCCCTTCCTCCTGCAATGAAACAAGAGAAAACTTGAGCTGCAAATGGGACCTAGCTACGTCTGGGACACTGCTAAATGACAAACAGATGTCATCTAGCTTTTGGGGTTTTATCCAGACATGCCTTCTAGCAGTAAACTAGGTCTTGCCTGAGGCAAACCTCCTCACATATTTTCCCTCTGAATGTCAGAAGCCAAGCAGTTTTCTATTCTCACTTTACAAGTTTTAAATTTTTCAGTTAAAAAATCATTTGAAAATTGATAACTTGAAAATGTGTTTCTAAAACCGGATGTTTCTGGTTTTCAGTTGCCCATATAAATACTCAACACTCTCTCTGTTTATTGTAGCCTTCAGCTCAATGCAGGATCTTTGCAGGTTAGACCTCAAACAAATTAGCAAGACAATTGGCAGTACCACTCAATTGGTATCAGAGTGCTGGAAAAGTGCTCAGGAACCTTCCACACTAACCATGCACCTGCTCTGTAGGTACCTGCAAATAATAATTTTGACTCATTTGCAGCAGAGAAATTGTTAGTGCAAGAGGCAGCTAACAAAGCCAATGAGCATCATATGCTATGGTGTACAGGGAGAGTGTTCTCTCACTGTCCTCTAGTAAAGCTGGGAATAAAACTCATATTCATGGTGTGTCCGCAAGCTAGAGCAGGGACAGATGTGTGCAAATACCTGGAAAGGAAAGGTTACCCACCTGCCACCTTCTTGTCCTGGTATGCAGGCTTTGGCAGAAGGGGGAAAAGAGGGGATATACATCGATACAAACACAGTTCCTTTTTTCCTTTTCCTCCTTCTGAAGCTTCTTTGTAGCAGCACAAGCACTTACTCAGCTGGTTGGAGAGATGACTTGGACAACAGTCAGGACACATCAGAAAACCGGTGAAGTAAATAACCAAATAGACCTACCCAAAGCAACCTAAACCCAAAAGAATGGGATGCCCAAATACAGCAAGACCTCTTCTGCAGTGGCAAGATCACTGCTCATGAGCAGTACTAAGATGGCAGCATGTCACCTGTCACTCGACTGTTTCAAGTGTGAAACTGGACAGAGGCACCAGAGCTAGCATAATGCCCGTGGGAGGGCATAATGCTAGCATGTGCTGGGACCTCAGTGCATGCACACACAGCAAGCAGCTGCATCTGAGTTACTCTGAGTGCTCAGTCTGGCTTGGCTGAGGTCACAGAGGCATCTCTTCATTCACTTAAAATCCCCGCACTGTGGTGACAACCCATAAAACTCTTTCAACAAACCAGTGGATGAGAAAGATAAGTCTGTCTTTGACCTTCTTTAGCAAAGTTTTTGGTCCTGTTTACCAGAAAGCAAGAAAACTGCTTTCATATCTGCAACAGCACGCTTGACTTCCTCAGTTTGGCCCAAGTCCTCCCCTGAGTTCCAAGAAGCAGGAGTAGGTCATCTTGTCCTTCAATCTGTATTCCCAGAAACAGCCAGCAATGGTCAGCATTTTGTTACAGAAGGACCAGAGAAATTTATCATAATAAGGCTGGCTCTAGGGGACCAAACCTTCCCAGCTTGTCAAGGCATATGAGTGTAGCACTCTGATTGGAAGTGTATCTCCAAAAGATGTAAATGGGCCACAACCCCCAAGTTCTGAGCAGAGGGGTTTAGTCACGGGGTTATTTTTAGAATACCAGGACTAACCAGAGTCCAAATCTGTACTAGGTGTACAGTGTCAGAGGAGCCATCATTTCCATTAACGAGAAATTGCTCTCCAATTAACACCAGCATGAAGATGACCATTTAGCCCCTCCCAGAATATTTGCGTTTGATGCTTGTGTGGCGCTATGTATTGAATTACCAAGCAGCTGCTCTTCCGTGTTTAATTAGCAGGTGTGAAATTAGTGATGCTGCACGGAGAAGGAGGTGACGCCGCTGCTTTTCCTGCACGTCAGCTGCGCCGATGGATTGGGGGTGCGTGTCACACTGTCATCTAGTGGCCGGTGTCCACCTCGGCTGGGCGGCAGCAGCAGCAGCAGGACACAGCAACGATTCTAATCCCCCAGAGCTGAAATCTTAGGTAGGTTTGTATCTCAGTGCTTTTTCAGAGACAGTGATGGTGATGCACCTCGTGGAGCACAGTCCTAGCCCCGAGGAGGTTTCATCAGGCAGCTGATGTAGGCATAAAGGCATCCTGAGGTGAGGTCTCTAGCTAAATTTGGTGACACTTCTAGTAGCTCATTATAGCACATACTTAAGAGAAACCTAAATAAGTGTGTGCACCCTCACTTTTGGGTATCCCGTCTCTCTTTAAGTCCCTCTTCACCATAGCACTGCATGACTTGGCAGCTAGCACTTGGATGGAAGCATTTCACATTGAGAGAGTGATTAGAAGCCTCCCTGCTTTCCTTACTGGAGAATATTGCCCCTACAGAAGGTCCAGCTAAATGGCACGCTCCTAATCTGCCTCAGCACGACTAGACAGCATCTAATAGAAGCACTTTGTGCTGGCAGAGGTGGTTTTGTACTGAATAGATTAGGAAGGGCTTGCACACTGTTTGTCAGCTGAGTTGCAAAGACAATAAGGTGGAAGTCAATAATGACTTAGTAGGACAGACAGAGCTAGACCAAGGCAAGAACATCAGCTTCTGATGAAAGCAAGTATAGGATACTATTTCACACACTTTAAAATGCTCCATACTCCACTGAATGTTCCAGTTACACTGATTTACAAGGGAGAGTTGTGTCAGTAGTTTTCCATTTAGGCACAGCTCTTCAGTAATAAAATTGTACACAAGAGTCACATCACTACACACCATCAGTAACAACAGTAGATTTTCTTGTATAGATGGACCTATCGGGACAAATCACTGTGATGTTTGCCTTGATCAGAGATAGTCAGTACCAATGCCTACAGGTTAAAGTCATGTCTCACTTGCTACTCTAAGACCCTTCTCTCCACAGGTCACACATTCTGTCAACCTCCTTCTTCCACCAGAAAGATTTTGTCTCAGACACATTAAAATTCAAGGTTTAGTAGCTGCACTTGCAATCTGGTTGGGAAGCCATCATTTTTCCAGCTCTGAGAGCTATTTTTGTGTATGGTTGACTAGCACAGAACTGAGGTTTTCTTGCCTTTGCAAGAGAATTTGAAAGCTTCCTTGCAATCCAAATGACGGTAAATATAAACATTTGAAAGAAAAAAGGGAACACTTCTGTTACAACAGAATGACTTCTTTTTGTTGCTTTTGTTTAAGTATGTGTTTAAGCTGAACTCCACTGTCCAACACATTTTTTTCTTAGGATTTGCATGATTTGTTTGGTTACATGTTTGTTCCACATAAGAAAAGGAATTTTTTCCATTAAGTATCTGGTTAGTTATTGGTAAACAAAGTTCAGAAATGGCATTATCTTTCCACATACCACTAAGCTTGTATAACCAGTATAAAACCCTACCAACTTTGTTAGAATCTTACTGATTCCTTCTAGACATCATTTTCAAGAATGAGGCCATAGGTTGACCATATCCCCAGAAAGGTTTTTTCAGAGGAATCCTACCTATTCTTGCCACTTTGAAGTCTATAGGGCTAAATCTAAGCTCTTCCCTCAGCCCACAAGTGACTGAGATCACATCTCAAAATACACTGTCCCTGTGGGCACACATCAGTCTTACCTTGGGATGACTTACTTTGCTGAAATTTATGCTAGTGTCTATTAAAAATACTCTGCTTTATTCCAAGTGTCCTCTGAATTTTGTGAAAGATACCGGAATCTACTAACACCATACGCAGAGGAAAAATTCTGTTCCCTCTTCATTGATGATGATTATTTTAAGGATTACATTTGACTGTTTCATCTTTCTGAGCTTTCTTGACTGATAGTGGCAAATACATTACTTTGTCCTGAAGACCTTGAACACCCTGGCTGTTCAGTACTCCATATTTAGTACAGTTTCAATTAGAACAACTCATAGGGGTAGAAACACACTTTTTGCTTTGTACTAGAGTTTCAAATGTGGTAAAAAAAACCCCAAACATGTAAAAAAAACCCCAAAAAAACCCCCAAGTAACAAATCTCCAGAAGTTTGAAGTCCATGTCTATTTTGAATGTTCATGTGTCACTACAAAAATGTTTTCTCCACTGCTGAGAAAGCAGCAAAAAGACTACAAATTAAACAGCTTTTTTATATTAATTCCACTCCCTGTGAGTTGTTTTAAATTTCAAAAGAGTGCATTGAATTAAAGAATTTCAAGTGTTAAAAAATAATCTCCACTACTGTTTAATCACAGTAATACCTTTTAATGTTTAGTGTCAGAAAGATTGCATATTATGGAATAAATACCAGCATTTGTTTGTTCCTTTTACGATCATTTCCAATAAAATATTTTATATCAGACAAGCACTCTATAAGAACATAGTTTACAATAGCCATTTACTTAGAAGAGGGTAGATGCATTTTTCTGTGCAGGTAGACACATCCCCCAGGATCCTCAAAGCATTTTTCCTGTCTATGTGGTAAGAATTCAGGGCTCTACTGAATTTATCAAGTGTACGGAAAGTTTCTGGGATAAAAATACTCCAGTGCAAAAGACATCTCAATGCAACAGAATCCAATACTGACACAAGGGTATATTTTATCTCCATTAGCATCTGAAAAGGACAAACTATGCATTTACAAGGACCAAAACAAACACACTAAAATAATTCAGACAAATGCTCTAAGTTATCTATTTTTATTACAAAATTACACTTGGTGTTAGTTGCATACAACAGCATAGGCTGACAGTGTCGCACAGCTGCTATCACGTAAGGCAACAGCTGCAGTGCCTGCTTGCAACTAATTAGGTTATTTTATATCCCCTATGGCTGAGTTACCTGCAGTCATTACTGCAGCATATGATGAGACAGTGTTAGGAACCACAAGTGAGTAAGCCAGGACATGAGAAATGGTTTTAGTGCTTCACAGAATCATAGAGTAACTTAGGCTGGAAAAAACCTCTTAAGATCAAGGCCAACTGTTAACTGAGCTCTACCAATATAGTAGGCATAGCTTATGTGTTTTTAGTTAGGAACTAGAATCTTGACTCAGTACATTTCAATAATTCAGTCCTCATACATTTCTTGACTTCACCCATAGCTATCACCAGTAGATGCAGCAACCCAGGACTAGATAGGAGTCTGCACTCCTCTTTCATTGCAATACCTACAACTGGACTTTAAACTTACTGATGACCCTATTTAATACAGCTTTAGAACAGCTTGAGAGCTTAACATTGTTTTCTTCCATCTTCAGTTACTGCTGTTTGTCTGTCAGTGTGCTGCTCTGTTCAGTGCCTGAACTGTGCTTGCTCTTAAGGGACCTTCCAATGTATCTCCAGTACTCTTTTCGGATGGTGTCTTTTTCTTTAGCCAGAATTTCGCACAACTATGAAAGAAAAATGAGAGATTGGAGTGTTATACCAAAAAGCTTACACAATCCTTAACTATAAAATACATACGACATATATTTCAGACAGCATTAGAAACACGTTTCTCTGCAACATTTGTTTTATTCACGGGATTTGTAACTGTTCAATGTCTTCAAACTGATGACAACCCCAGGTGGTAGCCAACCAATCTGACACTGCACAAAAATCCCTCCAGCCCCTTTCAGTTGTAAGAGTTTCCCTTTGACTCATTTCCCTGCCTACCACTCATCATCCATGCCAGCCTTATTTAGCCTGTAATAGAGCACAGTATACTTCCCGAGAACCTTGAATGTCTTTTAGTCATCCAACAGGCTGTAAACCACTTAATTCCAAACACTGGAGGATCATCCTGCTCTTGAATCTTCAGTACTCTTGATGGACTGACAGGAGATATTTTATTTCTGTTTTTCTTCAACAGAGTGTCCCAAAAGGGTTCTCCATGCAAGTCATTAACCTTCTCTCATGCTATGTTAAGAGTTGGTGCAGACACTTCTACATGTTTGGAGTTTTTTTTTATTTTGGTCTGGGTAAGCAGCACAGTAAAAGTCACTCCTGCTTACAGGACAGGCTGTGTAAATTTTACATAGTATGAACACTGTCTACAAATGTTTTAGTACATTTCCCTTTTACTATGCAGATGGCATTGCCTTACTCAGTGAAATGGAGTTAAGAAATTAGGAGCTTTGATGCCTAAAGAGAAAAGTCAAAATCAATGAAACAGTATGAAGGGGATTATGAATCTAGGAGGTACAACCGCACTTATTTACACTCTGGTCCTGGAACACAACAATGAAAAAATGATGAGAAAGAACATTGGAACACAAAAACTCCACGCGAAACTGCAGCTCTAATTACACCAAGTTCCAGTCTGTCCCACAGTGAATGGAAAGTGTTCTTGTAAAAACTACACTACAAACTGCATCAAGGAGCACCCAAGTATGAAGCTCTGGGAGATACACGACATTGCAAGAAGTAATTTATGCTCTGTAGGAAGTGGTGCCTGACATTTCCTACTGATACCACCAGTGCCTGCTGGCCATAAGCTAATTCTGCCAGCTTTCTTAGAAAGAGGTAAGAAGGGCCAAAGGAGCTCAATTGAGGTTGTGCGGAAATAGACAGAGAAAAATTCATTACCCTACAGAGAAGAGAGTGAGTTCATGCTACAAAGTTAACATTGAAAACTCTTCAATTGTTCAAAGAACACCTTTCTTCTGCAGATGGTATTAGAGACCTTCCTTCACTAGTGAAGTGGTGAAGAAAACTTAAGAGTAATTTTGTAACTGGCAAGTTATTATTGATATTCAAATTCATGAGACCCTTGTGATTGGCTGGCTTTTGTGTTAAACTCTCCACAGACTTCTCGTGATTAACAAGCAACCTGTTCTATTTACAAAAATCAATTCCATTTTGTCAAGCTATAAAACCAGACAGGAATAGACAGCATCCCTGAGAAGAAAAACCTAGCTCTCAAAACGTACCTCCAACGCCTTGTTCAGTGTTTCTTCCTTGTTATCACACTGGTTTTCTAGCATATCTTCATATATGTCCACAAGAAAGGCAATCAGATAGGGTGAACTGTGACTGGGCTGTAAATTCAACAGTTCCTCTAAGAGATTTGGATACTTAGAAAGACCACGATCCTGTAGAATCCTAGAAGAGAGGTAAATAGGCTTGACACATAATGATGGGAAATCTAGTGTGAATAACTGCATTTTTGTTATGATTCCTTTACTTGGAGATTAGTTTTGAAATCAGGGTGCAAATACAGGTAAGTCAGAAAGTAAGCAGCACACAGCACTAGTACAGCCTCATGTTGTAGTAACAGGTATAGTTTTTGTTCAACTGAACAGAAATTAGACTGAAGCTATCTATGCTTTGGGACATAGTAACATTACAGGTTGTTTTTAAAAGCATTAGAAGTACCTGCAGTCCTTCCACAAGAACTAGGGTGGAAGCTAGTCAGAAGCTTAGTGAAAAGTTACAGAGAAATTAGGTTATAATATAATAACACCTTGTGACCATATTTTCCTGCCTGCTTAAGCACACTACACTAGAATGAACTGCAACAAGTTCTTTTCAATTAAGAAGTAGGCATCAGACACCTTCTGCAGATATTGTCTTTGCTCATGGAGAAATATACCTCACCCTTTTAAGTAGTTCCAAGCACTCTCATTATGTGGCACTGCTGTGATCATCTCAAGAGTGTACCTGCAAGAAAAAGAAAACAGGTCATCAATGCAACCAGTAACAATGAGTTAGAAATTACCTGAATGTGCTCAGAAGCTTCCAAATACATCTCTCTAGCCTATACTTCACTCTTTTTGTACATCATCTCAGCTGAGTAGATCAAAAATGGGTCACAATATAATCACCAGGAGTCTCAAAGAGGCACACACAATGAAAACTGTTTTAAGATTGGAAGTGTTCAATTTGCTTTATACAATAACCATTCAGTTCTCAAAATTATTAGCAGTAACGCTGAGAAACAACATAATATACTCTCCTGGTATGCTAAAGGAATAACTTGCATCTTGATGCTCAGAAATGGCAAAGGGCTGAAAACGCCCAGAGTAACTGAGCTGTGTTAATATGACTGCAAGTGGTATGTTCTGTACCTGTTTGCAGAACGTTTTTCATGAGGCTGCAGTCAAGCAGACCCACAGAAAGGCAGAACTTGAGCTTTCAGCTCACACAGCCTTCTGCAGCATTTCTGTGAAAGCAGCAGTGAGGCAACTGCTGTAAAAGCAAAGCAACAAAAGGCACCTCCCATACAGCCACAAAGCCACATTTCATCTTCACAAAACAGACTTTATCTTCTGGCTTTTCCCAGCACAACCAGGCATTCTGATGATTTTCAGAGGCTGCAGATACTGATAAAAAGTTGTATCAGGAGTACTAAAAAAACTACCCACAATTCTAACTCTTTTATAACATTCTGCAGTCACTATAACAAAGACCAAGTTTTGTCAACCAACAAGCAGTTCTACAGTGACATCTGAGAGGTCTTAACCTTAGCCAGTCTGGTTCTTAAGATGGTAACCAATTATATTGAGAAGATCAAGGGAGGTTGTCCAATCTAAACTGTGGAGAGAAAAAGTTGATGGTATCCAAGTCTAAGTCATGGAAATGGTTCAGATTCATTGATCTACGGGAAGGTTATAAACTGGAAGAGAAGTACAACTTCTAGCAGGTTGCAAAGACAACCATGAAAAATGGTGAGGGCTGAGATCCTCTACGAATAATCTACCAAAGGACCTATACAGACATTCAGTCTTTCTTCTGAAAAATAACTATAAAAGATTGCAGTACCTTATTTTAATTGCTTCTTCACTTTTGACAAATATCTTCTTATAACCATCAACCCTAATCAACAGTCTGAGATGAGAAAACCATATGAAGAAGCTTCTCTTACCACCATGAGTAGTAAAATATGTCTAGAAGCCCAGTTTCTCTTCAGTTACAAACACGCGACCTAGAAACAGTGAGCACAAAGCTCTTTTTCATGAAAACCAGCCATCTCACAGAGGTAGTTCTCTTTGTGCCAACCACATATTCCTGAAAGCTCCTTTCTTTTTCTAGCTGCATCAAATTCCTCACAAAAGGCAACTCCTCTTCCTACAATTCATGTCCACGTATTGAGTTTGCTTGGCCTGGTTTTTGGTAGCAGGGTGGGGCTACAGGGGTGGCTTCTGTGAGAAGGTGCCAGAAGATTCTTCCATGTTCATCAGAGCCAATTCACAGTGGCTCCAAAGATGGATGTGCCACTGGCCAAGGCTGGGCCTATTAGAAATGATGGTAATGCCTCTGTGGTAACATATTTAAGAAGAAAGAAAAACAAAGGTGGTTGCGCAGTTTTATTTGTGGCCAGAGAACAGCAAAGTGAGAACATGTGAGAGGAACAACTCTGCAGACACCAAGGTCAGTGAAAAAGGAATGGGGGGAGGTGCTCCAGGCACCAGTGCTAGAGTGCCTCTCTTTCCAAATTTTCTAGGGGTAGAACTCTAATGAACAGCACAACAGTATCACAGATTTTCTGCAGGTTGTCCCACTGTAACTAGTTCACCATAAAATCCAAAGTTTTGTTTGCACAATAAACAGCAGGTCAGGAAAACAGATTCAAGGGAGTAGCTTGCCCAGCGTAAGCAGAGCTTGTTTCAGTCTAACACTTGATCTGCTAACCATGAGTGGTAGTGCCAGAAGTGAATAAAAAACAGGAAACAAAGCCCACAGGGACTGTGAAAGTACTCCTTTACTTTAATGTAATGGAGAATGTTTAATGGGAGCCTCAATAGCATTACTAACCGGACTTCTCTGTCTAGGACTGCTGGGTCATCATAGCCAGTGGTGTTGAAAATGACAAAGTGTCGTTGGTTCCAAACAGAGTTGTTTCGCACATCTTCTCTCAAAAGCTGGTCTACGTAGTCCAGTTCGTTATCCCATAATTTGAACTCCTATAGAAAGGGAAGGAAGAGAGTGTATCACTATCAAAAGTTTTTATTTTTTTAGAATACATTCTCCTTGCTCCTAAATTGCCTGATCATCAGATAGAGCCTTTTTTGAAGAAATCAACATGAAGTTCAAAGAAAAATAAGTACAGGTGCACTAGGAACGTGCTATACTATTCAATGGTACACAATGGTATTAGCTCATCATTAAATTCACATACATAACGGTAAGTAGACAATAATCCAATTTTTTGAACTCACTTCCTAAAAGATAAGTTTATAGCTAGCCTCTGCCATACATTAAAATGCAGTTGTTTTTTCCCCTTCAGCTGCAAGAAAATAAGTGCCAAATGCAATTCAGATCATATTTAAGAAGCAAAAACAACCTGAGCAAGTTATTTAAAGAATCAAGAGTTCTGTGGATACAATACCTGAATAACCCATTGTCTGTGTTGCCAGGCATGGTAATTTTTGGCATCTTGGTTAAGAATGTCAGCTATGAAGTCAAGCTCTTGGGATGGATCCTGCAGCCACTCAACCAGCACCCGTCTGTGATGCCTAATGACAAGAGGAACAAAGTCTAAATTTTTTTTGTGAGTATGTGCTCTGTATTAAAGCAGCTTATAGCAAGTGTGCCACTTAGGAAAAAAATTCACCAGTTAAATACTGCAAATTAGGCATACCAGAACATTTCACTTGGCTCTGAGAAATGTATGATGGATATTTACATTATGAAAAATTCTAACCACACATACTCAATGGCCAATCATCTCACTTTAGACAAGTAATGTTCACCTGAAACAACATACTTCCCTGCTCATGGTCAATGCCTTCAGCAGGAAAAAATTTTCTTGTACTACATAATTTCTCTAGCAATAACAATACTGCTCTTTTGCCTATTCCCATTCATCTAGGAAAAAACCCAACAACAAGCAGGCAAACTCCAAGACAGAATAAAGGAAAAAATACTAATTTCTATTTGTCTTCTTGGTTGCCTTTTCAGAAGTCTTTTTCTTTTCCTGTCAGACAGTATTTTGGCAGTTTAAAAATTGAAATTAACAAGAAAACAAGACCTGCTTAGCATGTCATAATCTTATGCTTAATAAGATATATTAATCTTATTAATAAGATATTAATACCTAATAACCAAATACCTGAAAGGAACTTTGATGTGATGCAACTCCATTTAACTCCTCCACCACAACTGATGGACAATTTACAAAATTAATACTATGTGCAAAAACATTAAGAACTGAAAAGAAAGCATGGTTTTACCAGACTTGGTAGTTCTTTGGCTGATCTTCAATGATAGCTGTAATGTACTTAAGTTCCTCATGGAGATCCTTTCCCAAAGACTGCAGGAGGACTCTGCGGAAATGCCTGTATAAAAGTCAAGCATTTGAACACTGCAAAAGGACTTTCTGAAACTTCACAGAGAAGAACATAGAATCACCTTTGTTCACAGTTCTTCTAAATGATACTGTGCTAAAAATAAAAACTAAAATAAACTAAAACTAATGCAAAATCCTCAACCACATATCTAGCTAGTTCTGTTAAAGGGCATTCACTTACTGAGCAGCAGAGAACTAGAATACAACTGGTTACAACAGTACCTTATATAAGATTGTAGCAATCGTATTCAAATTAAACTGTATCCATGCTAGTTTTTTGTCAGGAAAACTAGGAGGTCTGTGCTTGAAACAATGTAAACTTTCTGATTTTATGGAAATTATGGACTAAAGATGTACAAGAGGTACTTGTTAGCATTTGTGAGTTGAAAGACCCTACTCTGAATATCAGAAATTTACTGTTCATTTATTACCTAACTGAACAGTAACCTGACAGATCTTTTAAAATGCACTATTTAGTAAATATACAAATTATTTGCTGTCATGTTTTTATGCCTCTTCTTGAAGTCAACTGAGGGCATCTTCAGCATTTTGCCATGGCCACATTATCAGGTAAGTGATCTAATTTTAAACAGGAAAGTCCTTTTTGTGGTTAACCCTGACCTTGACTGATAATATCCTTAAAGCCAGATGAATGAAATCCACTGAATCAAAGTGAGGGGTGGGAAATACTGAACAAAGGCGTTCTTTGGAAGCTCCCTGGAAATCTGTGCAAATTCAACTAGGCATGCCCTGATTCAACTAACAAAATATTAAAGACTTAAAAGGTAGACAGTCAAATGACCACAGAAATAATCTCAAAATTATTACATACCATACTGTGTAGTTTGCAGCATTTAGCTCAATGGCATCTGCTGTTAACCTGAAAGCTCTTTCGCTTCTCTCATCCCGCTGCAGGACAGCCCGGAAGTAATCATAGACATCTCGGACTAAATAGAAAATAGCATCTTAGCCAATGGCCTGAACAGGGGGTAAGGTTAATAATCCTTTGAAATTACTTCCTATTTTCTGTATTCTAAATACACTTCTGTATTCTAAATACACCTCTTTAAAATGACAGCTACCTATTGCTCTGACAGCATTTTCAGCTGAGACCTGTGCATGATATTAACACACCAAAAAGCTGCACAAGTATGCTAGAAATACACCAATGATATCCAAAACAATCATGTAAGTTCTGTGCTGCTTACTCACACTATTTCACCAGCTGCAGGAGCTTCACGTTTTGCTTCCACTTGTGGGCTGGAAATACCTTGTAACATGAACCACACTGTTTGCTACATTACATCTTAAGCCATAGGATTTTAAAGGAGAACCTTGGCTATTAACATCTCAGGTGAAGATTCAACTTCAGAAATGTTTGCTGAAAACACCACACACAACCACTGTAACAAAATTAATTAAACTTCTTCTCAGCATCCCTCTAGAAAATCTTATCCAAAACACAAAGTCTTGTTTCAACAACGGTAAGGACAGAATATATTTAAGACTTACATTTTTCACTGTAGATGATCTGAACAACAGGATTTGGCCCATCATTTTGAGGAACAGGTTCAATATCTGCCCATTCCTTCCTGTCCCTGTAAATACATGTTTTTGTCTTTTCAATGCTTCTAAAAAGCAGAAAATGCTACTCAAACCATGACACGCACAAACCCACATCCCGTAACACATCCTTGCTCCCAACAGTCACTACTATTTTAGCTATGTTATTGCTTGTTAACGCGGACAAGCATATAAACAGGTAAAGGTGTCCCCAACATAAGAACGATGTGCAACTGTTGGAACAAGTCCAGAGGAGGGCCAAGACGTTGAAAAGAGGACTAGAGCACCTCCCTTACAAAGACACACTCAAGAACTTGGGGATGTCCAGCCTGCAGAAGAGAAGGCTGCATGAAGACTTCAGAGCAGCCTTCCAGTATCTAAAGGGGGCCTACAGGGAAGCTGGAGAGGGATTTTCTGACAGAAACTGTAATGATGGGACAAGGAGTAATGGGTACAAATTGAAAACGGGGAGATTTAGGTTAGACATTGGGCAGAAGTTCTTTTTCTGTAAGGGTGGTGAGACCCTGGACCAGGCTGCTCAGACAAACTGTATGCACCAGCTCTGACAGCGTTCAAGGCCATGTTGGATAAGGCCTTGAGCAACCTGATCTACTGAAAGGTGTCCCTGGCCCTCCCACAAGCTCCCCATTCCTGCGGCCCCAGCTCCGCCACTCCGCGCCCCCCATCCCGTCAGGTGCCGNCACGCCGCCCCCCGCCTCGCTGCCGCTGCCGCTGCCGCCGCCGCCGCCGCCGCCCTCCGTGTCGCCCTCCGGCTGCAGCTCGGCCGCCGCCGCCCTACCGTCCGCCGCCATGGCTCCGCCGCTGCTTCCCGGGCCCGGCCGCGCCGCAGGGGCGGGGGCGGAGCGGCGGAGCGGCTCCACAGCGCCTTCCCTGGCGCGGAGGGCGCTTGTCGGGGCTGCGGCCGAGGAGCCACCTCCCTCCGCCGTGGCGGCGCCCGCCGCGCCTCCACACAGGGAAGGGGAAACACCAGTGGCGCCATTTCATGTTCAAACCACCCAAAAGGACAGGGCAGAGGAATCTGGCCACCGTAAAAGGTGAAACTGGAGGAGGTTTTGAAACGGCCGCTTCTAACCGGCGGGTGAAATTGGAGAAGGCAGCAGACCCAGCAGGAGCTGGGGTTGGTTGGCCTGGAGAAAAGGAGTGACCTTATCACTCTTCAACTGCCTGAGAGGAGGTTGTGGCCACGTGGAAAAAGGCCTTCTTCTCCTAGGCACCCAGTGACAGTCTCAAACTGCACCAGGAGAGGTTCAGGGTGGACATCAGGAGGAATTTCTTCACAGAAAAGGTGATTAGATGTTGAAAGGGACTACCCAGGGTAGACTGGACCATGGTCTGGTTGACGAGGTGGTGTTCTGTCCTAGGTTGGACTTGATGATCTCAGAGGTCTTTTCCAGCCTAAATGATTCTGTGATCCCCTGATGTGCTGTTGGTCAGCAGGACAGAGTAGCTGAACTGAAGACAGTCCTTAGAGAGAATAGCTGACCCAGTATTAGGGGTTTGTAATCTCAGGCATTTTGAGATGCATTAGCATGGAGAGGATTAAAGACAGGCAGAGCATGTGGAGTGGCAAGGGCTGTGCATACATCTGCATCTGTACTGTATTCTCACGGAGGTGGGAAATCATTCCATATGTAGGGTAAATGGTTAAAGTCTTTAATTCTGAGCTGCTCAAGTTGAAAGGACTGTCATCTGTGTCACATGTTTTACAGTGGTTTTATGGAAAGAAGAATGGTGCCACAGCAGCAATGAGGGAGTATAAATGCACAGCTGCAAATTGAGACACAAGATCCAGGAGAAGGAAGAATCAGGCCCAGAGGTGGTTCTTGTGTCACTGAGCAGCTTTGTCTACTTTGGGAAGTCACTTGAACTCTGTGCTTTCCTTGTCTCCCTGCCTTTTTTTCTGCCCTGTTTTATTCCAAGGACTTCATTTGTTCCTGCCAGGATGTTTGTACAGTGACTCTTTTGAGTGCACAGTCTGGTTGCTGCTTCTGGGTGTTACAGTAATGTAGACTATGCTAATATAATGCAGGATAAAAACAGAGAAATCTATTGAAAGGTTACTTTCAATAATAACAGGACTATGAATAAAACAGAAAGGAAACGGGCATATCTAGAGACAGAGAGGATACCCAGCAGGACCTAAGTGAAAGAAAGAAGTTCTAAAATGCAGAATAATAAAAAAAGAGGGGAAGGACAAAGGCATAAAAAAACCCAAAGTATATTAAAAACAGATCAGAGGAAATGTGTACATATGAATGAGAGAAACCTCAAATGCAGTAAAACCTGTTTTGTAAGAGACAGAACAGAAAGAAAAGCTGCTGTTCCTGACCCATGGAAAGAAGAGTTGCATTGCAAGTTTGTTAGATACCAACAATTCTCCATGGACAGAAGCACATGAGACACAGATCTTTAAAAAATCTAGTTTATTAGTTCTGCTATTTGAGCAACAATTGTGGTTTTTTGTGTCATCTTCATCCAGAATTCATATGTGATGACCTGGCCCTGCCATTGTTTAGGCTGGTACCATCTTTACCAGCTATTTAACATGGATTACAGACAAGCCAGATCCTGCAATAAGAGCCTGTTTCCTCAGAGTGGCATAACAGGACAAGAAACAAAAGTGAGCCTCTCTGATGCCAGCCACCGGATTGAGCTGGTCCAAAACCAGCTTGCTTATGGCATGGGACAGACAGGAGATACAACAGCTGTCCCACTGCCCTCGGCTTCTGGGTTTTCAGTCTGGAACTGTGGGTTGTGGGTCTGTGGACTGCTTCTGAAGGTTTCAGGGACAGTAACTGAGAAAAGTCAAGCCTGTCAAAGGAAACTGAAGCATTTTACAATTAAGTTTTGTCCTCATGAGAACAACTTAGGAGTCTGCCAGCTGAAGAAATGTGAAAGCCAGAAATATAACTGACTTTAAAATTATGGACCAGATCAAGACCCAGTGGGATCACAGTAAGTCCTTCCATAACCTATACCAGGTTTCTGATCCATTTCCAACCGCTCGATTTAATTTACTGAACTGCACACTCATTGTGCCATGCTAACTTCAGTCCTCGCAGCCTCTAGGTGCTCTGAATTAGGCCTGCAAAAGCAGGATTCAGCCTTCACATGAATCTGCTTTGCAAAATAATATTTGGAGATTCTTGCTGCATGCCTCATGACTTACAGTCTGTGGAGATCCTTCATGTTCTAGGTGGAATATCTGTAAACACACTTCAAAGATAATATTAAAACCCCACCTGAAAGCTTCTACTTAAAAATACGAGTCCGGCAGCTAGAACCTTTGTGAGGAAGCAACAAACAGGACAAGAGCTGGGAATAATCCTGAATCAAAGACTAGAGGGTAAGTAAATCTGCATGTCCCAGCATTGTAGTGTCAGTTGCTAGTTTTTATCTTAAGAGGAGGCTGGTAGTTCAGAGAGAAATCAGAGCTCTCTGGTGCAGTATGTGCAGCAAGAGGTGGGTGTTGCTCCAAAGCGCCTACTGGCAAGAATAGCTGTAGTGGAAAGGGGACAGAGCCAGAGTGGCAAGCTGGACACTTACGGACACAGTTGCAGAAGGCTGGATTCAGGTACCCTTCTGATCCTCTCAGGAAGGCATTATGCACTCAGAGTAAGGAGATGAGCTGTGTGCATAACATTTCCACAGTTTTTATCAGTCATGCATTTCAGCTGGGGTACAGGTGTCCCCTCTGCATCCTCTCCAATGCTTCCTCCCTCCACTCCCTCAGGTAATCACTCCCCTGCAACCACTCTGGCCTGCCACGTCTGGGTTAGAAACAGCAAATACCTAACTCTCAAGTGTTTGTGTACAAATATAAGCACCTATGAAGATGTGTATAGGTATCAGATATTTCTGTGTTAATACAAACGTGTTGTTTGTGATAGACGAATTACGTCTACAAGGAATTGGTGGTTTGTAAGTCTGTGCCAAGTGGGTAAGTACGGACTCTGCTCTGAGCTAGCAGAGCCAGGCTTTTGGAGTAAACATCTACAAAGCGCAAGAGACGCACAAAGTATTTCTCAGCTTCAAGAAGACCCGAGCTGGCAACCAGGGCCGTTCCCTGGTATGTCCACACGGCCCCGCAGGGATGGCTTGGGAAGGCTCGGAGCAAGGCACGGTCCCAGCTATGGGATGCTGCGGCAACCCCGCGCCAGAGGGACGAGGGATGCGGCCCCTCGGCTCTCCCAGCTCCTCGGGTCTTCCCAGCTGCCGTGACGCATTTCTCTTTATGACTGCCCGCCGGCCTCATGCCGTCCATCTAAAGTCTCCGTCAGGATAGCACCGGCACAGATGTAAAAAACCCATAAAACCGCAAAGCGCGCTATTATGCAAAGAGCTATAAGGAATCGGTGTCAGGGGCGGATTTATTTTTGGAATTGGGTGAGGTCCTGCAGTGAGGGTTTGCAGAAGAGCAGCCGGGCGGGGTGGCGGCGATGGCGCTCTCAGGCCGATGAGCGCTCCGCGTTCCCGGCGCAGGGCCTGGCGGAGCCCGGGCAGAGCCGAGCCCTTCACCGCCCCGCGGCTGGGCGGAGGCAGCCGCACACCGCACCGCCCCCGCCCGTCCCCCGCCGCGCTCCGAGGGGGGGCACCAACTGAAAGTTAAAAAAAAGCAGCAAAACACTCCAAACCCCTTCAGACCCGGCCGGAGGGGGACGGCGGCGGTGAGGCGGGAGCGACTTTCTTGGGGTGAGTACGGCGGCGGGCGCCCGGCCGGAGGATGCCCGACCCATGGCGGGAGCAGGGCCGAGGCTGCGGGATGTACAGAGCCTCGGGAAGGGAAGGGCAGCGTTTCGGGGAGCAGGCAAAACCCTGGCTGGGATGCCGAGCCCAGAGAACTGCGGCGACACAGAGCTAGAGGGAGAGGCGGCAGGGTGAGCTGGCAGGAAGTTTGGAAGGATTTGCAGGGAGCTGCTGCTCCAGCAGGGCAGCCTGGGGTGATGATTTATCCTTCTTCCCTCAAGTCCTCAGGGCCTCCGCTCAGTCTGACAGAGGTGGGAAAGTGTTGCAAGGTCGTCCTTGCCAGTGGAGCTGGAACGGGACAGAGCCTTGCCTGGCTCAGTCCGAGTACGCAGCGCAGTGCTGGGCAGAAGTACTGCATGTTGGGCACCGCGGATGCAAAAAGGAGGCCGTGGTTCAGTGTGACACCCTGGGTCAACAGGTGCAGCACACCCATGCTGTGGGCAGTTCCTCCTCTAGAACTACACCTAAAAATGTGATGCTTACTACCACTGTTTGACCAGGGCAGGGGTTAGGGTGGTACTCAGTGGATCATCAGTCTTACTTTTTGCCATGCACTGGCCTGGTAAGATAGGGTGTTAAAAATACTGTCCAGCTCCAGGTGTGCCAACACAGCAGTGGACAGAATTGATCCCTTTCCCTTCCTGGTGCCCCTTTTTGGCTGTACTGCAGAAGGCACAGAAGGTGCAGAGGCTTTATAGAAAATCTTGCCTGATTTGAGAAGTGCTTAACTGGCAGCCATGCACTTTCACACCCACACAGACCTTCAAAAGCAGCTGGCCTGTGCAGAGCAGGACTGCACAGCAGGGCTTCATGTCAGCTTTTGCTAAAGAGGCCTTTCTGATGTTCGAGGGAAAGGGATAAACTCGTGTCAGTGGCAGCCGAAAAAGGATAAGTTTTTTTCCTTTAGCTGTCAGCACCACCGTGGTAGTACTACAGCAGGCAGTAGGTTTGGGACTCATTCGTCCTTGTCAGGGCTTTAGAACTTAGTGATTGGGATTAAGATGGGGAGAAAGCTGGCAGGAAAACCAGCATAAATTTCAGAGTCATATTTCTGAAAGAGAGGTGCTCTAAAATAGCAATTTATTAAACATTTTGTGCATGTGTTTCTGCTTTCTGAGCTTTCAGAACACCCACAGTTTCAAACTTTACTTCTCTGTGTGGAGTGCTAAAGTCCTATCTTTCTACCATCTTTTATTTTTATTTTTCGAGACGTGGCTGGAATTTTACAACTTCTGTTGCCAGGAGTTGGGAGTTTTATGTAGAAACATCCATCATGCAAGAAAACAGAAGGGTTCTCTGAAAGCTAAAAAAAGCACTGCGGAAGGGAAAGTTATTTGAAGAGAGGCAGACCAGCACATGTGCAGATTACTCGGAAAGGGGAACTTGTTAAATTTAACTGAGTTTAGTTGTGGACAGAGTTTGTGTGTGTATTGTGTGATTACTTTCCCTATGCATCAGACGTAGAACAGATTCCATGAGCATTCTTTATGCTCATGAAGTGAAGTCCCAGAAGACTGAAGTGTCGTAAGTCCCAAAGCCAGGTAGTTGTGTGCCTTCTCCAGGAGCATTTTCAGAGATTGCCCAGGGAAGGAACATCTTTCATTGCCCCTCTGTTTGTGTGTCTGCTGAATAGCGGCACAGCTTGACATCTGAAACTCATGAAAATGGCTGCCCTCCCCACACAGTACTGAGCTAGGGCCATCAGCATTGCTTACACTGACTGCGAGGATGGGAGGATGTCCAGGATGACTACAGAGAGAGTAGGTGTCTGGGGCTTTGTGAGCAAGAGTACTGTCTTGTGCAGACTGCTCTCTGGATACCTGGCTGAAGACGTGGCTCCGGCACTTACAGAAGGCTATGGATAGACATGAAACTAACCACTGCGCTTTGAAGGAGCTGTCTGTGTTGATGCTCTACTCTTTTTCAGCAGCAGTCATCATGAAGAGAATAAGGATGAAGTGGGAAAGCCCAGCAGCAAGGAGTGAAGTCTTTGGACAAGCTCCCCTTCCCAATGCCTAGATGTAACTGCTCTGGCGGGCCTGGTAGTGCAGCATGATTAGAATGAGGAGGAAGATACTGTGGGCATCTGGCTTCTGCTTTGCAGCTGCCTTTTTCCTTGTGCTGACACTCCAGGTACAGGGGCAAGGGGGTGGGGTATGCTTGAGATTGCTGTCAAAGCAGGACACAGTTCTGTCAGATGAGAGAGGTGACAGACATCTCTTTTTCCGTACTAGTCTGTGCTTTACCAGGAGTTAGTCTGTTAACAGTGTTGGCCTTTTGGTGATAGCTGACTCTGGAAGTGACATAACACAGAGAATACCTTTCTTGTATACTTCCTTGGCTTCTGGAGGAGTTTCTCAGGAGTGTTGTAACATACCATGCCATGTTGTGTTGCCTTTATCCAGCATTGCCTTCTCTTTTCATGTGTTTGAACTCATTAGGCAGGGGGCAAAGCTGGACCCATAGAGACATGAAACCTCCATGGGTTTTTTAACAGCTAATTTTCAGAAGAAACCTGGCTACTGAAGGGCTGTTCTCTGTCCTGTACATTTTCCAGGCAGAAAGCAGAAGTTGTGTTGTTATGTCACATGTGATGTGGCCATATCTCAGTATAGAAATGTATTTCTATTTCCTGCCTTCTCCTTACAATTTCAAATTAAAGCTTTTGCTGTTCTGACATTAAGTGACCTGATGTCTGCAGTCAGTGAAATGCATCCAGTTTGACTGACAGAAGCTTAACATACAGACTTAGTGCTTGATGCTTAAATTCTGGTTTGCAAGCAGATGTCCTGGCTAACGACAGTGTCACATTGTGATATGTATGTTTATTTCCCTGAAGGTTATCACCGAACTGGGCAATTCAGAGAATAAGGTGTTAGTAATCTCGAGTTTACACAGCAGCCCATTAAAGCCTGGGGAGAGACATGCTTTTCAGTTTAAGAAGCAGGAACTGCACAGCAGCTTCAAGACAGAGTCTGATGCAAATCACTATCCTGTCCTGCTCTGGTGGTCTCCCCTGACTGGAGAGACAGGGAGATTCAGTCAGTGTGGAGAGGATGTTTGCTTCTTTACTATTAACAAGACCTACCAGCACAATCAGATGACAAAGGCATTTCTGTTCTACGGTAAGAATCTATTTGTTTTTAAAGAAGTAGGTTTTCCTCCTGCTTAGTTCTTTCCCTATAGAGATTAAATATTCTAGGTGGCAATGACTTAGAACAGGAAATGTATATAGCTCACGGGGCTAAACTTTGCCTGGTGCTGAATACCAGTCAGAGTGCTCTCTAAAAGTACTCTGAAAAGTGGCCATGCACATCTGTGGTATGACTGATGCCTTGTCTCATACTGCTTTCCAATCGCATGTCCTCACTGTTCATGGGAAAAAAAGACAATTTCATGTCATTGCCAAGGCATTTAAAGACAGTCTGCGATCAAGCCAACTTTCTCCAGTCTTCTGGCTTGTCACCCCTAGCAGAGGTTCTGCAAGGCCTTTGTTGCACTTGTGCAAGTCTTTTGTCTAAAAATAATGCCCTCTCTGGTAACACTGCAACTCCCCTGTCTCATGTGCCAAGAAATTGCTAGCAGACTCTAAGCGGAAAGTAGTGAAAGAAACCTATTGATTCTGCACAGGGAGCAGCAGCTAGTGCAACCTTCTGAGCTGCTCTGGCTCTGACAGAAAATTCCCGTTATAGACACTGTAGTGAGTCTACAAAACACGAAAGATGCATTATTTAAAAGTAGACTTTACTTCATTAACTGGTTTTTTTCCCACACAGTTGTTTTTGAAAGAAAACTTGAGTTTTAAGTGTAAAAATAAATTAAAATGCTTTTCTCTGACTGGTATGTTCAGATCTTTTGTCTGGAAATAAAACGAAATAAATCAGGATCCTGAATCTCATTCACTCAATATGAATACAGGTGAACAGGAAGTATAGGAAAGAAGGCCCTTTAGCTTGGTTTTTAGCAGTGAATCAAAAACTTCTCATCACTAATCTTTTTAGATCTCCAAGTAGGTCAGCTTTGTCAATTGATAATAAAGTAGTTAAGCATGAAAGCAAAGGAATGAGAAGCTGACCCAATTACAGAAAAAGAAAGCTGGATTGCATCAGAGAAAAGCTGTAAAATCTGGTGATTTTGGTCTCTGGTAGTAATTTTGTTTGTCTGTTTCAGCCTTAGGACTGTTGCTCTTCATTTTTAGCAGTCTTTCATATTTTAAAAAGACTGTTTATACTGGGCATAAGACTCTTCCTGTAGCATTTTTTTTTCTTTTTCTAGTGATGATGGCTATGAATTTTTTAAAGACAATTGTCAAAATATGCAAAATTGTTACTTATTTTTAAACCACAGTAAATGATCTCACAATACCAAAACAGAGGGAGAGAGAGCGTTTTTCTCTCATTCTCTCTTTCTCTCCCTCTCTCCCCCTGCCTTGAGGCACTGAGCTGTGAGTCTGCAAACAGGTATATTTTACAGAATTTTCCTCTAAACAGCTTGTTGAGTGAAAACTTCAATATCTGAATTTCCATGCTAAAGCTCGATCAGAGCACAGTTTCAGCTTCCAAAGAAAATGCAATAATTTTCCCCTAGTACTCGGTCAGTAAGCCAGTCAAGAGAAGAGTGATTCAAAGATTAAGAAACGTACTGTGCAAAAATATAGAGTATAGATGTTTTCCAGCACAACTACTTAGTTAGAAACACCAGCTTTTCGACAGCTTGTCCCAACTCACTGTCCTGGCCTGGGGAACCCCTCAGTGTAGGTGATAACTTTGTCAAGTGTTACTGTTCCCTGGAAATGAGATGTCATCCACTTGCTAGACTTTATCTCTACTTTTGGGAGGAATTCCCAACGCCACCTTTTAAGTGTCACATAATTCATAGAATGCAGCATTTAGCATGAGCAGCCAATGTGTCTGAGTCAGCATGAGCTAGATCTGTCAGAGCCTCAGAGGTGTTGTGCCTAAGAAAGAAGGATATCCAGCTATTCCATACTGGAGCACTCAGTACTTGGACTATGACCTCTGAATGAAAGATGTCCTCTGAAATGCATAACTACTCCTAGCAGCACATATCTTTCTCTTCTGCATATCTAAGATTTCCAGATTATTAATTAGGAAGTGAAATTGCTCATAATTCTTGTGGTGCTTTTTTTTATTCCATCATATGCTTCCTTATTTCCTTCATCTCATGGGGTATGGGGCATGCTGATACTACCTTCCCTTTAATCCTTTTTGTCTTCTTGCTGGACTGAGATTGGTTAAGTGTTGTGTTAAAGTCAGTCATTTTGATGGCACTCTGATCTGTACTGTGTCTAGTTTGGGGCCCCTCATTTCAAGAAAGACACTGAGGTGCTGGAGCATGTCCAGAGAAAGGCATCGAAGCTGGGGAAGGGCCTGGAGAGGAAGTCCAATGAGGAGCAGCTGAGGGATCTGGGGATGTTTAGCCTGGAGAAAAGGAGGCTCAAGGGTGACCTTGTCACATTCAACAACTCCCTGGTAAGAGCCTGTAGCCAGGTGGGTGTTAACATCTCCCAGGCAACCAGGGACAGGATGAGAGGACGCAGCCTCAAGCTGCAAGAGGGAAGGTTCAGGTTGGACATCAGGAGAAATTTTGTCATGGAAAGGGTTGTTAAACATTGGAATGGATTTCCCAGGGAGATGGTAGAGTCGCCATCCCTGAAGGTGTTCAAGAAACAACTGGTCATGTCACTAAGTGCCATGGTCTAGTTGACAACGTGTTGATCAATCAAAGGTTGGACTTGATGATCTTGGAGGTCTTTTCCAACCTAAATGATTCTGTGATTTCGTAGTGCATATTTCTTTAAGTTTCTCTTTGCCTAACTTAACTGTCTCCTAGCTTGGTAAATTTTACATGTTGCCTTTTTGTCTTTCTCTGATTCTTGCCTGTGTTTCCACCCCCTTTTCCCTGCAATACTGTCTGAAGGAGGGTAAGAGACCCTTGCAAGAGACCAAGCTGCAGTGCTGTGATTTCGATCCGCAGCATTTCATTAGTGTTGGTATGCACTATTACTTCTCTTCTTGGCATCACTTAAAGTGTTTTCAAAGCCAAATAGACTTTATTAATTTCTCCATGAGAATTTGATTAACTTTCAGTTTTTGTCTATCTTCTATCACAAAATAACATCAAAAACAAGATAACACATAAAAAACAGAAGAAACAAATAGCAGTTTTCATTGAGTGGCACAGCCTTTCGTCCTTTTAATGTTGAGGACTTAGGACCTGACTAGAAAACAGAAGGTCAATGTTTAGTGGCCTTAAAAAACCCCACCTGATGCTCCTGAAGAATCTTGCTCTATAGGAGATTTTTATATTACTGACAGCTAACTTTTATCTCCACTGCAGTAGTGAAATCTTATAAGGTCTTATAAGGTGGAGTTTTATAAGATCTTCCTTGGAATAATTTTGGCAGGCTCATACAGCTGCAGGGACCACTGGGTATTTTTTTAATCTTTATGTTTTCGTTTCTAGATCAGTATTCTGTGTAAGACTTTTGCTAGCACTGCTTTCTTTTTGCCATCAGTGGTTTGAGGTCGGGTAGAATGGAGAGTGAAAAGTTATAAGTGTGACTGAGATGGTGTTATGACCCACCTCTGAGGGGGGGTATCTGAGGTTCCTGTTAATAGATCTCTTGGATGAATTAGAGTGAAACAACACAGAATGACTGGTGTATATATATAAGCCAGGTTTATTTCAAAACAATTTAATTGCAGTGGAAAGGAGGTATGTGGCTCTCTTGATTCTTTCCTATAAAAGTATAAAAATCTCATGAAGAAAATATGTAAGGAAAAGAAAGAGAGAAAGAGAAGGAGAGAATAATGGGAGGTAGTGGAGAGGAAAGATACCACCCTGGATGGATCCAGTGATGAGACTTGATCATTGCAATTTTGATGTCCATGACAGGAGTGATGATTGCAGTCTTGATTTGCTGGGGGTAGGGGCCTGCAAAACAAAGAGCGTGCTGGCTTATATACATTTAAATTGGCATGGGGACACCTAGATCCCTCCCCAGGGTGGGAACTCCTTGTGAGTGATGCAACGGTATGAGGCATGTGCGGTCTTCTGATCGAGAGTTCCTGGTAAGAGTTGGGGTGCTTTGGGGTTGTTTGTGGTCCATAGTCCCCTGCAGAGGTATGGCTGCTGTTTGACTGCTTCTTGTGACTGTGCATCTGTGTCTTATGGTGAAAGGGGGAAGCTGGCATGAGAAAGCATTATCCCACCTCCACAGAATCTGCTGCTTACTGGCCATTCCCCTTAGTTGGTTTGAACTCAGCTTGTTTAACACATTATGTTCCCAATTGTCCTAGATGCAATCAGCCATGGAGTTTACTACACAAAGGTTAGGTTGCCACAGATGGTAGTTTGTCTAAAGATAAGAATTTGTGGTGTTTTCTAAACCAGCTCTTCAGTGTTAGTTACAGGTTTTGAACCTCTCTTTCTTGACAATATTGGTTAAAAGTTTTGTGTGCTCATTGCCTTTACCTAATTGGAAAACAGATATGGTTGAAAGACAGTGAGGAAGTACCTTGACAGAAACTGGGCAACTTTGCACTTAATCTCCAGTAAGGCCGGTCATACAAGTGCAGTGCAGTACTACTGAAGGGAGAGCAAGGGTTGGATTAATGAGCTGGTATTTTCAACTTAGTTTTGCACAGACCAGCCTTTGAGAAAAGTCATCAAGATTTGTCCTCAGGCTTCTACCACAGTCTTCCCACTTTCTGTGGCTGACTGCTTTATGAGTTTAGACATGGTTCTTCTATTGGCATTACTTTGAGGGGCTGTCTTCTGCCAGAAGCTACTTCTTTATGTATCTGGTAGGCAACTGTGATACATTACCTCTTAGTTTTCTCTTTGATAAGTTAATAGTTTGGCTTCCTAGGTCTCTACAGTACAATGTCCTTTCAAGACTTGAAGTAATTCTTTTTTTCTGCTTAATCCTGTTCAGCACTTCAACATCCTTTTAGTTATTTTATTAGAACCAAATGAGTTCTGCAGTAACCGTTTTCCTCACATCACAGAGGAAGTACCATCTGTTCCCCTGTTTAGAGAACCAGGGGATTATCAAACATCTTACTAGTCCCATTTCAGTGCATTAAAATATAAAATTCCTAGTGATCCTTTGAAATGAGAGGCCTTTAAACTAATATGACATGAAAGGAAACCACTTCTAATATCAACTCTTGATCCCACTTCTGTAGATTCTTCTGCTGTGAAATTCAGTTTTCTCTGTCATTATGCCCTTGTGCCTTTGCATGAATTGTGCTCTTTGAAATAACTGCCTTATAGTGCCAGAAATGTGTTGTGATACTAAATTAAAACTAGACTTCTGTGTCATTGTAGTTAGTGTCATGTGACAGATAAGCACAGGACAAACACTGTTTGCTTTTGTCTAGGTACTGACTTCAGTATAGACAGCTTACCCCTCCCTCGTAAAGACTATCATGACTGGGCCCTTTTTCATGAAGAGTCACCAAAAAACAACTACAAACTCTTCCACGAAGCAACCATCACCTTATTCAACCACACTGCAACATTTAGCCGCCACTCTCACCTGCCACTGACCACTCAATACCTTGAGGGTGTAGAGGTCCTGAAGTCATTGAGGTTCATGGTCCCACTGCAGATGAAGAACAGCCTGAGGAAAAAGCTTGCACCACTGGTGTATGTGCAGTCTGACTGCAACCCCCCTTCTGACCGGGACAGCTATGTGCGTGAGCTGATGTGCCACATAGAAGTAGACTCTTATGGGGAGTGTTTGCATAACAAAGACCTTCCTCAGCATCTCAGAAATCCAGCTGCCATGGATGATGGGAACTTTTTAAAAATACTGGCACAGTACAAGTTCATTCTTGCTTTTGAAAATGCTGTTTGTGAAGATTACATCACTGAAAAACTCTGGCGGCCACTGAAGTTGGGAGTGGTGCCAGTGTACTTTGGGTCTCCCAGCATTGTAGACTGGCTTCCTAGTAACAAGAGTGCAATCCTGGTATCCAGTTTTTCACACCCTCGGGATCTGGCCCTCTATATCAAAACACTGGATGCAAATGATGATGAATATGAGTCCTACCTACAATGGAAACTGAAAGGGGACATTTCCAACCCAAGACTGCTTAGAGCAATGAAGGAACGCAAGTGGGGAGTGCAGGATACCACCCAGGACAATTACATTGACACCTTTGAGTGCATGGTTTGTAACAGAGTGTGGGAAAACATCAGGCGGAAAGAAAAGGTATGTGTGAATTTGTGTTTGTATCTCAGAGAGGCTTTAAAATGGCACTAGGGCCAGATTTGTCCCAAGAAGTTTGGTTACCAGATTTCTGGCCAGCCGACAGCCACAGTATTCCAGTGCCATTGGGTCGTGCATCCTCATGTAAACAGGTGTAGGCAGAAGGTGTGGGTGCACAGCCAGAGCACATGTTCCTCATAGTGCTGCAGTGTGCGAGCACATGCCATTGACCACTGAGCTGGTGGTCATTCTCAGCCAAAGACTTGAGTTGTTCAGGGTTGTTCATGTTTTCATGCTGCAAAAAGTAGCCTAACTTTTTGACCATCTTCAGATGATTTGGAACATTTGGGAACAGGTTGCACAGAAAGGTTGTGAGATCTCTGTCCTTGGACGTGTTTTAAGACTAAACTCAGTTTTGCCCATGGCAATTAGATATGATTACACCTGTTTGGAAAAGGAAACTGGACTAGAGATCCCTGTCTTCAGATATGTCTTAAACACTCTGTGACTGTCAGGTTCTGTATATATGTGGGTACATTCAAGCCTGTAGTGACAGCATGCCATTGTCTGTGGCCACATTTGGTGGCTAAACACTGAAACAATTTTTAAGCCAGGTTGTGTGTTTGTGAGAGGCCGTATTTTAGCTGATCACAATGTAAGCAATACATTAAGTGGTCAGCTGGTAGAAGGGAGTTGTAGAAAACTTTCGAAGTTATTAAGGTGAGCTGAAGTGATGAGAATTACAAACTGGCAAACATCACACTTAACCAGACTTCGCTGTTTGAATCTGGTGCAAATCTGGACATATGTCCTCTCTTTGAGTTAGGAATGCAACCGTGGAAAGGTATGGAATAGGTTAGATACAGATATTTCTGCCTCATGCTTTTGTGGCTCTCTAGACAATAAAATTATGAAGACCAGTTTGCTCTCCTGGCCAGATTCATGGCTTGTTTCTTTTCCCTTAGTAAAATAGTCTCAATGTGTGCATATTTAAGATGAAAACAGAATGTAATGATGAAAATATAACTCGTTGCCTTGTAATTTCATTTTGTGTGAGCTGGTGCTGCTCATTTGCAGACAAACCGTATCTGAGACTCAGCACGACTTGTCAGCATGACTGATCCTGTCCCAGACACTTAGGGAAGGCCTTCCACAGGGACATGGGTAGAGCCTGCAGCGGGCAGAAAGGCGTAACTAACGTGATTTGACAGTTTACTAATGGCATAGCACTTTCCTTCTCTGTTTGCCTGGGTCCCTGAATAACCCCTTTTATTTGTCTCCATTGCCAGGGATGGCTGCCCCAGAGGTGGGAGGCTCAGGTTAATCATCTGAACTGCCCCAAACCAGAGGCATTCTGGTTCTCATCCTCAAACCCTGGCTGGATTTCTCTCCAAAAGATGTGGATACCAAGCTTCGAGCAATCCAAGAAAGAAGCCCGGGCACTGAGGCACCTGGTGGAAAGGAACAAGAATTTTACAGCTGAAGAATTTTGGATGCTTGTATTCAAAGAATAAACACAACGATCTGTAAAACAGAGTGAGCTCCTCAGAGAAGTTCTGTGGAGTTTTCTTTTCTAGGTGACCTTATCATTTCGGATTAGTAGTCATGGGAAGTACACCCGTAAAACTGAATTTAGTTTGTTCAGTGCTCAAGGGGCACTGAGAAATACTAAACAATAAAATCATTCTGCCAGGTAATATATGCACATATATATGCATATATTTATATTTAGAGTGATTTATATTAATTATCATTTGTTCAAATGTTTGAACATTAAGACCCTGGTTGTCAGGGTTCTCAAAGCTCAGATTTAAGCACACAGCTAATTACCCTGAAGCAGATGGCTCTCTCTCCATCTTTAGACACATACCTTGTTTTCAAGACCTCTTTTTGCCCAGTGAAGGACCCTCCTTTGTTCCACTGATAGCCACAAGGTGCAGAGCAGCTGACACTATTGCAGTGCTGCTTTGGAGGTATACTAAAAACTTGGGACTGCGTCCCTGGCTAGCTGTTTATTATCAATTTTCCTGGCATCAGCAGATTTAGCAGGGACTTGGCGGGCTTTGTGTCCTGACACTGAGTGCCAATGTAAAGTACATTAGCCGTTGGCACGAGGAAGCACCATCTGTTGGTGTCCAGGGACAGACTGAATGAAAAACGTGCTGGCTCAGATTTACCCACCCTCTTTTGCTAAAAATAAGCAGAGCACATGAATATCTCTGCTCCCCAGAAATAGGGTTGGCTTCGATCTGACTTGTCTTCTTGCCTTTCTGATGATGTATTTGTATTCTGATGGTAGTATTTGTATTATGAATAAACATGAAATTATATTATTAAAAGGTCAGGGATAATACAGAGTCCATTGGTGCTGAAATCTTCAGTAGGCCCAAGGAGAAGTAGGCAAACAACCTTCCTGTTTTAACACACAAAACCTCAAATTACTTAATTTGACAAAGAATAAAACTTGGTGATCTTAGTCATCACTTTCCAAAGGACACACCTTTGCCTGGTATTTAGACTGCTGCAGTTTTCTTCCCAAGTTCTTTCAACCTCAGTCTGTGGAGGAGTCAACTTCCACAGGATCGGCAAAATGGCACTAACTGTGTGGAGCCATTCAGATGAGGCACAGTCATTCATACACATGCCCACATATGATGACACAGACAAATGGAACTACTAATACAGGGTTCTTCACATTGCTGGAAAGGCAGATTTTCACCTGTGTGCTAATTTTCACGCAATTGTTCCTTGCACCAGGCTATTTTAAAATTTCTGTCAAACACCTGGCTGTTTTATGAAGGGGTAGCCACATAATGGCAATGGGGAAGGATGTGAATAACATTTACACCAAGAAATTCAGCTACAAAATTTACTTACCTTGGAAAAGTTTCCTCACCAGAAATTTCTTTGATGAGTAGCTGGTGAATTTTTTATTACTTTTATATCTCTCAAAGGAAAGATGAGTTTTGTGGCCATGAACAATAAAGTGTAGGTTATTAGTATCAGTCATTGTTTCTATGAGAATATATTTAGTTTTGATCAAGCAAAATATTCCCACTGAAATTTCTCACCACTACTGTTTTACCAGTGTGACACACAGCATCTGTTGGGCATATCGTAAATAATTTCCCCAGTGGTTTGCAGTGCAAATGATGACTAGGCTCCACGAATTAATCTCTTCAGGAAAGTGACATTAACACTGAACTTACAGGTTGCTCTACATCAGGACTGAAAGCTGGACATAAACCCCAAAACGATTGCAAAGGAACTGCTGAATGCCCATCTGTTGGCATGAATCTCTGCTTCACCTCCCATGATGATAAAGAGAAGCACTAACTACTTGTTGTTGTTATTGCTGTAGCTTTTGTTTGGTTTTTTGTTTGTTTGTTGGGTTTTTTTTTTTTTGAAGTTCTCCTGTCTCCTTTGCTGAAAATCTCAAGCCATGTTGTTTAAAGACCTCAGGAACTGCATAACTGCTTTTTTTTTCTTTGTTTTCATGGTATAATATGTCAGAACCTGAGTATCTGGAGCAGTTTGGTAGATAGATATTATCCAAAGATATAAGACACATTTATCTCAGTTTTTTAGTGTTTTATTATCTTTCATTTTAATTTGGGGGAGTGTGAGGGACAGCAGGACTGAAGTAACTGGTTTGTGACCGATATTCTGAATTACAAGTAGTTGGTAGCCTGTGTTTCAGAAGAGGTAACATGTTCGTCCACTGCTATACACAGTAGAAAGGTGAGTCTTCAGAGCAGTTGCCTACAGATGTACTGTGGTTTAACTGTCAGTCCTCTCACAGTGCATTCTTTTTACAGGATAGACTCTTGGGTCCCATAAGCTAATAAACAGCAACCTCCATTTGGCCTCTTCATTTTTTAATCACCTTCCAGAATCTTTTTTTTCCTGTGCTGGGTGGAGGGTTTGTGAACATCACTATGAGAGATTTATGGCAAGAATTTGTGCAGGCTAATCAAGTGTAAGAAAGACTGACCATTGTGAATTCTAGGTTGATCTCTCCCCCTATTGCTCTGAGAAGGAATAAGCAGAAATTTTTTTTTTAGTAGATTTGCTAGCCTTTCTGCCATGTTTTTTGGCCTTTCTGCCATAGAATTACAGATTTGTAATTCTAGCCAACAGAGGGATCCAGTTTGTTTGACAGAGACAGATGATACAGTCCTTTCTTTTTTTTGGTTTCTTTTTGCCTTAGAAAGACAATAGCAGAACAGTTGAGAGAACTGTTCTTCCAACAACAAGAGCTGATTCTGGATGAATGAGTGCATGCTTCCCAACTTCTTACACAGTGGTAACAATCTGTCCTGATTTCCTCTGGTGTGGCATATAACAAACAAAGACAGTTTCTACTGGGCTTGCATTTATTCCACTGAACCCATACCCATCAGCTACCCTGGAGTCACAAATATTTGTGGCCTCTGAGCCTGCAGTGCATTTGAAGTACAAAACTTCAAGAACAGAGTGCCCCTTCAGAAGATGCCTGTGTTCAGCTTGGAGGTGTCTCAGAAATCTGCAGCATCTCCCCGGTGGGACTGGGAAAGCCTGGGGAAAGAGGTGACCCGGACATCAGCCTTTGAAATGGCCCTTCTCCCTGAGGAAAATTAGGACAGGGGTACAGACAATTGGGAGTCAAGATTGCTTTTAAACTTTCTGCTACTCTCTTGTCCTCTCTATGTCCAGCCTCTGCCTTCTACCACCTCCCTTTGATATACCTGTACCTGCTGTCCTCCGTGATAGCTGATTGTGTAGGGAAAAACCAAGTTTTTTCACTGCAAACATTTGCTCCCATTTTCCACTTCATTTTTATTGTGTGAGAGGCCTGAGCTGCCAACTTGTCTTTCTTGGGTTATTGCTGCCCGTGCTTGAGGCAAGCTCTGTGTTGGTGCAGTGACTATCTGGAATCAGACTGCAGGGAACCAGCTAAGGTGAGCATGAGAAGGAGCTGGGAGACACCTCACATGGGGCCTCTCTTGTCACCTTTTCAGGTCCCAAGTCCCTCTCTGGGCTGTGCAGTGCCATGCCTGTGCTTGTTCCCAGTTCTTGTGTCTCAATCTTCATCTGTTTCATCCCCATGGACCTGCTGGGTGATTGCTGGGCTATCACTGACTCTGCCCTCCACCACACCCCTGCCCTGTGTGTCCTGCCTGTGGTGCAGCATCCCCTGCACCCCAATGGAGATACTGCACATTCAGCTCTACTCCCAGTGGATTTTTTTGTGCACCAGTCTGGGGCCCTTCCAGAAGCTGCTGGTGGTGAAACTCCCTCAGAACACCTGGTTGTGCCATTGTGAAGCTTCCTCCAAATTCATGAGTTGCTTCACCTCTTGGTTGTCCACAGCTGATGCCCCTATGCCATCCCTTGTGTTTTGCACCCCCTGGCCATTATCCATGACTCCTTCTCAGTGCCCTGTCTCAGAGTGCAGCTGGGCAGAGTGCAGGGTGCAGCTGGGCTGTCCATTGCCTACATTGCTCTGCCTCCTCCCTGCCTTCCTGCTGCACTCCAGTGATGGGGCTCTTCTGCCACATTGCTTTGATCCCAGGTGTGCACAGAATTGAGGTTTAAAATTACTTTCCTCCTCTGAGCTCTGGTCACCTGCTCTGCTTTTCCCATATTGGTTCATTTTTGCATATTTGTTTGCTCTTCAGAAATCTCCCTAACACTGACACTAGCCAACACTTTGGAAGGGCCTGGTGGGGTAGAGGTGTTAACACAGCAGATCATCTGAGATTGCTGTGCTCCAAATACATTGAAGGCACAATGGAATATTTGCCCTAGAAAATGAACAGCAAGCTGAAGACTGAGAAAGTGATAAAAAACCATAACGCCTTTAACTGTGCTCATTTCAGTGCAAGACAAACGTCGATCCTGTGCTGTGGGTGCACAACTGTGCATTGTGGTCTTCAGAGGTCAGATCCTAGCTTTCCTCCCTCATGCAGCATTTACAGAGAAACAAAGCCAAATGCTTGTTTGTGGCAGGCATTAAAGAAAAGCAAAGATCTCGATGCTGGTAGTGCACATTTGCAGAGCACGTGACACTCTGTTTTGTCAGCAGCACAGCGTTAGCCTGACATGAAATACAATGAGGGTGGCTGTGTGCTTCTGTAGAAAAGTGTGTCGCTGCTGTGTATGCATGAGGTGGCGGTGGGGAGATCTCATATGACTGACTCTGTAGTGCCATGCTGCACAGCTCTGTGGGGACTGTTCACAAACCAGACTGGGGTTAAAGCCAGGCTCTCTTTGTAAATAATGCAAAGAGAGAGCTCATGAATTACCCTTCTCAGGTGCACTTTCTGCAGAGCACAAGGCATGGAAGGCTAGGTAGTGTGGGGTGGTATGCACATATACTGCTCTGTCCTGCTGGCTGACATTCCCCCTAAGTTTTTTTTAAACCACTGTTATTGAAGCCTCATGTGCAGACCTTGTTTTTAGTTAGTCTTCTAAACTCAAGATTAATGAATTAATTATTAAAAACCTACAGCCATTTGCTGATCTCTTTTACTCTCTGGCCTTGGAAGAAGATAGGGTGTAGAGATGTTATTTAGCCAATGATCAATCAAATGTCTTGAAATCAATCTTGTTTAATATACTTACATGTATTCTGCAGGAAAAAACTGACCTGAAGATTGCTTAAGGTTGTAAAGCAAAGCAGAATGAAAAACATTTGTGTAACTGGTCTTTTTAAGCCCAGGATTTTTCCCTGCAAAATTAAGTTGAGGCACCATCAAGTCCATGAAACCCAATTCATTTTGCTTTGCCAATTCCATACCAAAACTAAACACACACACCAAGTTAGTTACCTTCTCCTTCAACTTCCTTTCATTTGCTGTCCATCCTGAACCTGGAGAGAGGTAAGAGGCTGGGAAAAACACAATCAAAAGACACTTAGGCAGAAATTTATCCTTCAGCCCAGGTGAAGGGCAGGAGTGTGGGAAGAGGCTGCATGTTCCTTTCTCACCTTCAGCCCAGGTGAAGGGCAGGAGTGTGGGAAGAGGCTGCATGTTCCTTTCTCATGGTTTTTAACAGAGAACAATCTTTCTGGGCACTGGGTCTCCTGGGCATGCAGAAATGTGGTTGCATGGCTCCCTGGCCTGGGAGGAGTGAGTGGGGCAGTCGGCTCAGAGCCCTAAAATATGTTGCATACAGCATGTCTGGGGAGGCCTAAGGAAAGCCATTTGTGTTTGACGAATTTTGCTGCAACCTCCAGGACAGCTTGTGAGCTTTGTCAGTCTCCTTTTCAATGCTGTATGTTGTCAGCAAAGAAACCATCTCCTTCTGGCCCACCAGCATGTGTCTGCTGGGTGGTGGGGTGTCCTCAGGCCTCCAGTGGATACTAGCTGTGGCAGTCCTTGGCTCAGACCTGGATCTGAAGCAGCTTGAGATGCAGCAGCTGGAGAGACATTGCATTAGTTATTACTGGTTCAGGATGATAAGACTTGGAAGGTAATTGTATGTTTTTTCCCTTTTGTTAGTAACCTTTCTAAATATTTTGCTGTGCACATTTTTCTGTTCTGGCTATTTATTTAGCCTGAGTAGGCCTCAGAAGACCTTTTTTATTATATGGATGAGAAATAAATGTTCTTGTACTGGACTCCAGTAAGTGACATTCATATGTTGAGAAAGACACTGTGCAAACTGTATGCAAAAACTGTGATGAAACCAAGAGTCTTGGCAGTCATAGGCTTGTTATAGATTTGTTATCCCCAGAACCATGTGCGCCTTTAGTAACTATGCCACAAAACTCTCACTTTGCATAAATTGAACTTTCTGTGGGATGTAAATTATTAATGCACTAAAATGTGCTGCTAACAGTTGTTTGCATTTGAAGCTATTACTCCCTGTTCCTGACATATACATTTGGTTGTTTACCATTTTCCCAGAGTCAGCAAAAATACATCCTTTCTCTCCATGCCATGTGTTCTGTGCAAAGACCGCAGAAACCCAAGATGATTAATTCCGGGGGTGAGAGCAGTGCACACAAAAACCCGGTAATAATGGAATTAGATTTAGACTCTGGGCCCCTTCATTGCCCCAAAATACTTAATCTTGGAATTAAAGAAAAAATTTTCTCCTGTCTGAGAGGTCAGAATTGGACTGCGTGGTCTGACGGATAAAATCAAAGCCCACTGTCAAAACGTGACCAGGAATCCAGGTAGTAGGCAGTGACCACAGAGACATCTTGACTGTCACTGTTGGTTGTGAATCACTCAGAGGGTAGTGTGACAGAGGGACTGCACCACTTTTACAGAATCGCAGAACCAGTAAGTTGAAAAAAAGATCTCTGAGTTCATAAAGTCCGACCTATGACGGAACACCACCTTGTCAACCAGACCATGGCACCAAGTGCCACATCCAATCTTTCCTTAAACATCTCCAGGGATGGCAACTCCACCACCTCCCTGGGCAGCCCATTCTAATATATATTCACCCTTCCTGTGAAGTGATTCTGCCTAATGTTCAGCCTGAATCTCTTCTGGTGCAGCTTGAGGTTGTGTCTTCAAACCCTAGTTTGGTTGAACATCCTTGCAGCAGTTTCAAATGAATCTCTGCCACAGAGAATCTGGTCCCAGACCCTTGAGGCGCTGAGGCACGGGGATCAGGTGTGCAAGACAGCTTTCCTGGGATCATTGTCACTGAGGGAGGGTTCCCCTCCATTCTCAGTAGTGCTTCTTGGTTGCTGGGCTCCACTCTTTAAAAGTAGGAAGCGAAGGCTTGAAATATCACCCAGGGCAGCCAGGACAGGGCCAAAAGAAGGGAGTCTCTTCCCCCTTCCTGTGGAACATTTTAATTGATAGCCCCCACTACAGGCCCCTCCTCAGACTCCTGCAGAAGACCAATATGTTCAAAAGGGCACTACTTCTTGTGAATAGGAAATGCCATTATATAGCTGACCTAAACCTAATTTTAGGGTGTGAAGGAAGCAAACAGATGCAAGCAATTTAGAACAAAACCTCACCTTTTTGAGGCTTGCCCAGCTCAGAGATGATGGAAGATGATGTCTACACGATTTGCTATTAATTGGGTTTTAAAGAACCCTTTTTAAAGAGAACGATTGGACTTTCCCTGCTGCTGTAGGAAGAACTCTCAAAACTCACCAAGCATGGTGGAAATTGCTGCTACCCTACCCCCACACTGAGTGGGAGGCTGTATACACACTAGCCTCACTGCTGTATGTAGTGTTACTTTATTCACACAAATACACAACCCAGTTTTGCTGTTGTCACCCAAGTTGTATCAGCTGTTCTAGGATTACGAATCAAAGCTGATTAAAGCTTCATCCAAAATCAAATTTTTCCAATAACCTGGTGACAGAGAACCAACCATGAGGGAAACATGAGCCACTGGATCTTCTTTATACTGTTAGGGCATTGCAAAGGGGCTTATACTAAGCGTAATGTAATGTAATCCTACTCAGGAGTTGCTGTACGTCATCAGAGGAGCATAAACCTAAATCCAGGGTGAGGACTTAACACTCAAAACACCGGCCCATAGCGTGGGAGCTGGTGAGAGCACAGGGCACAGAAGACTGTAGATAATGCATATATTGGGTGGCATTGTGGGAGAATGGTGGTGACTACAGAGCCAACCAGTCTTGTCAGGCGGGGTTACTGGGGTGTATCTATGACCATATGCTGCAGCTGTTACAGCATCCCCTTTCCCATCTGCTCAAAAGTCATGCCTCCTACCTGACGTCAGGGCTCTAGAGCAAAACCTTAGTTTTCTGGGCCAGAAACCAGCTCAAGAATTGCTGATGAGCACTACAGCAGCAGCAGCAGCAGTGATTTGGGTGCTATAGAAAGCTACAAGGCTATAGAAATGCTTCTACATGTGGAGAATCAAATACAGCTCTAAAGCCAAAGTGTGTGTGTATGTGGCTCCTTGTCTTTTCAGCCTTCTAGGCTGTATTTTGCCTTTGAAGTCCACTCCAGCATCAATGGAGAGCAGCCAGAGGCTGTACTGTGCCTACTCTATACCTCTTCACAAGCTACTATTTGAAAATACTCATACCTGTACTCTGGGCAAAAGCTATCAGAAAGATGTTTGTCACTTCTATGGAGGAGGTCAGCTTCCTGATGGCTTTTTCTCTTCCCATGACCAAATGCACTGCTAAGGTGCCAGAGAACATTATCCTTGTCAGCATTTCTTTCCAGGCTCTTTGCTGACTCAGACAGTTGTCCTGCTGAAGTATCCTGTGTTAGGAATGCCTTTTGAAAAGAGGCTAACTAATTCAACACCTGAAATGGAATCATCTGAATACTCTGCCGCTTTAAAAGTCCAGTTTTGAGAAACTGACTTCTTCTATAAGGAGACCAAACACTAGAATTTACCTGCACATATGTCGCCTGATGTGTCCTGCTGTCCTCAGAGGAAGCCCTGAGATCGGCCCTGACGTGGGCTGGATGGCAATTGTAGTGCGTGAAGGGTATCCCGGAAGGATGGCCTAATCTGGGGAGATGGGAGGGGGTCTGTCCTTCAGTCTGCCACAGGTACGAGGGACAGCTGTGGGTACCCAAAATGCTGTACTGTGTATCAACATCCCAATGTCCCAGATGGCAGCATGACTGACTGTAAAGTTGTCCCAGTCATGCAGTAGCAGATGGGGCAAGATAACCTTGAGAGATGACGGGACTGACTCAGCCCTGCGGATGCATTTCACGGTCAATACATCCTGTGTCGATTAGCCTGAATTCACATCCATGATGCCTCAGCCAACCGCATCCTCAGAATCAATATCAATATTTAACAACACCCATCCCCCGCTGTCCCCCGCCCCGCCTTCCCCCGGCTGCCCGAGCAGCAAAAAAACATCCCAGCAGATCCCCGCGGGTGAGGAGGGCACCCAGCCGTGCTGCTGGCGGGTGTAGGTGTCCCGCGGGGCCACCAGGTGCCACTGCAGGGCAGGCACTGTTCCTCTGCAGGGCACCGCTGTTCCAGCGGAGGGCGGACACCGCTGTCCTGCTGCTGCCACGTGCCACGCGTTCTTCCTGTTGGTGCCTTTGGCCACTTGGGTAGCTCGCAGCCTTCTCGGAAAGAGAGAACCTCCCTCAAAGCGATGTATGAGCTCTGCGTCTTATTCACCTGCGAAGAGTGAATAACCACCAGCCCTTGCTTGGGTGGTATCTCAGCTGAGAACTTGGGCAGGAAAATTAAAATACCCGGTCCTTCACGTGAGAAACAGCTTCTGACATAGTTAGTTGTGGTTCCTGCACTGTCAGCCCGGGGAATCCTTCCTGATTGCTTGCATAAAACACAAGTGTTCTCTAGTATGTTTTGAAGGGGGTACTCAAAGCACTATTAATTTTCCCGTGACATGTAGTCATGGGAATGATGTGCCCAGATACTTGTGAGGACGAGAAGTGAGTTAAGTGTTCAGACTTCTAGAAGAGGCAAGTCCAGGTAAATGTGAGCACGAGTTAGTGGCTTTTATTATTCTGCGTTTATGGACTGGTGTTTCTTCACAATCCTCTTCCTACTACAAAGGCAAACACTGCCATTGTACTAGATTCAAGAAAGCATGAATTGTTAGCTCATGAACCATTTAATGGTTTATTTACAAATTCACACCAAACTGTGTGTTATTTAAATATTATTGCAAAAGACAGATGTGAAGAATGTTGCCATTCCATGACACCACTCCTGTAACTGACCATAGTCATGAGAACACTTCTATGGCATGAGCCTTCCATTGATGTGGATGCCTCTGGCACAATGCAGTGAGACCTAACACCAAGCTTTAAACTGGGTTCAGAAGATAGTTCTCTGTTCAGGACAGATTTGTGGAGAGATACTGATGCTCTTTCTGCTCTGCTTTTGTGATCACCTGATGGTGCTGTATCTCTTGGATCCAGGGCAGTACTTGGTGACTGTATAAATAGTCCATATGGCCTTTAGGCTGTACCAGGAAGCTTTTTGAGGCACGTGGAGGGTATGTGGCATAGGCAGTCTACTGTCCTGTCTATGGTGTATACATACTCTGCGTTGCCTAACACAACAGAGGACTGAGTTTAACAGCACTTGTGGCACGCAAAATCCTATGAATGTGGCCGTCCCCTTACTATCCTAAAAAACATTATGCTCCAAGAGATAGCAACTAATGGAAATAGTCCCTTCCAGTCCACTGCAGATTCTTTGGGGTGCAAGCATAATAAGCTAGCTGCAAAATGACAATGTCTGTGACAGCAACGAAGCACAAAAGGAGGAAAATGAAAACATTTCAAGCGTACAACACTGTTACACATCCCACTGTGAGAGGCCCTATTTGCAAACATCTGGGCTTACTCCTGAGCAGTAGTAACATGCATTTTATTGATCATTTAATACTCCATCAGTAGTTTTACATTAGTAATACTGTAATACCAAGTTAATATCAGTCTGTACATAATAATACAGTTTATTTACACAAATTAAGGAAATTGGTAAGTGCTGTTTTGCAAGCATTAAATATTATATGACTTCTCTTTTCACAAGTAGAATCCACAGGTCATTATTAATGTTCTCATATTCTGATTAGTATTCCACTCAGGATCAAACTGAAAAGTGACTGACCCTTATTCAGAATTTCCAAAGTTTAATTTGCAGTTAAAGTACTTCCTACAGCAGCAGATAGGATTGTGTCATTAAATCAGTAAGATCTGTCCCATCTTCCCTGACATCTGCAGGGAGTTCTGTTTCTGCATGGTGTCCTGGTTGGTGACAAAACCCTTGGTTTCGCTTTCCCACAATCAATTCAGTCATTGAGTCTGGAGTTGCTTGTCTGCCATTGTCACCTGCACAGTTCTCACTGACAATTACCCTTCTGCCCCACCACTGTGTGTCTGCCTCCATGCAAGTGATGAAGTATGTACCAGGGATTCTTCATATGGTTTTTCTTACTTGTTACCTAAAAGGAGTAAAACCCCAGTATAATGGACCCTTGGCAAATAAAAGAAAATGCCAGAAACTGCACGATAAAACACAACTAACAAATGGACCATTGGATGTTACTAAAGGAAAAAGTGTTTTAGTAAAGAATTTGCCGTTTCCCTCCCATTTTGTCATTTGGTTTCTGACAGGCATATATAAAATCATTCAAAAGGATTACCTAAGATGACTGAAGCACACTTTACAGTGTTTATGAACATCTTCTGAGGAGAGCATGGTATTTAAATAAACAAGGTTGGGGAGGGGGAAGGGCTTCCTGCAATGGCCCCTCAAGGCTCAGGGCAATATTAAGATAAAAATTCCTATAGGTTTGGCAACATGCCTAGACACATAGGCAGTATGTGGGCATAGAAGTGCCTCTGCAGCCATTCCCTCTGCCATGAAGAGGCAGGTTTTGTTGCTGCCATACAGCTGGGCCTGGGTCCCCAGATGAGCGGATTGTGTTGTGCTGTAAGCTTACTCTCTGTGCCCAGGTACTGTGGTGCTCAAAATCGGGCAGAGAGGGTCAAGATAAGATTGATGGCTGAAGTGGCGGTTGGAGAAAGCAAGTCTGCTTTCTCCCCAGGTTGCAAGGAAATGACAGCGTTTGCTCAAACAAAGGGTGTACCAAGTGGTGATGGCGTGAGCTGAGAGGCAGTTGTCCTCTCCTGTTACACCAGGGACCTACTGGGTAACTGGGTACTACTGCACAGGGAATCTTCTGCAGCAAGTCTATCTGGACAGATCTATTGGGTCTTGTTTAGTCTCAGCACCATGAAGCAGCAACCTGAAAAAAAAGGCTGAGTGGGACGACACTTCACATGGACAGAGATCCTAAAAGAAAACTAGGCAAAATATGACCTTCATCTGCATTTGCTTGATAAACATCTTTGCCACATGCTCTGGGCAATCTCTATTTTGCTTGCCATGATTTTAACTGCAGGTGGCACTCCTCATGACAAAGAAGCTATGAATCTGTGATAGTAACAGAATGAATAGAAGAAAATGAAATTAAATGAAAATGGGGGGATGGGAAAGCAGGATTAAACTTTCCACCCTGCCCCCCTTCTTCAAGGGGACGTGTGTTGACTAATAGCTGAGCCTTTCTGATGGAGAATTTAGATGTGTCAGTTTAACAAGGAGAGTCCTGATAAGAGGGGAAATTAATTTATCATGAAGATTTAAAGTATCATGTTTTATCATGATTTAAATCAAAAAGCAGAGAGCTTCAATTTAAATTATTGCTTACATTTTGCTATGTGTGGGCTTTCAGGTTTTTTTTCCTCAAAGAAAGTCTGACTCTCATTTGCAGATAAAATCCAGCATATCTTTTGGCTGAGCTAGGGATACACTCAGGACCCACAGCTATTCTTCACTCATTTGCAAGGTTTAACATGTTTATTCAGATTAAATTTTTTTTCTTTCTTTATGATTCTGGAGGTTGATGAAGACCTATTTGCTTTTCCTAGTTAGTGGTTCCTGTGAACTTAATTAAACTTCTGGAAGGGAACTGGGATTCAGTTAGCCTCCAAACAGCGTTTTAGCTGGGGTTTTGTATGTGTGAAGAAATGTACCTAAGTTCTTCTTTTTACTTTCATACTTTCATACTTTCATAGAGTGAATAATGCAAAAGGGAAGGTTTATCAAAACATGTCCAACATTTAAAACTAAGTGATTTATTGAACAAAAGTAATATGATCCTTAGGCAGTTATTTGAATTTAGCTCCTGGTCAGAATGACCTTCAAGATTTTAACAGTAATAAATCTCATTTTACGTCTTGTTTACATTCATAGATTAGAAGAGGAAAATTAAACTTTTCTGCCCTTCCTTTTACCTTCCAGTTCTCAGCTCTGAACAGACAAATAAGTGATCCCAAATGAGGAAAATATTCTCTCTGCACTTTTGGAAGTGACTGTTCTCCCAAACTGACTTCACCTTTTCAAAACACCCTCTTCCCCAGGGCACAGTTAAGGATTTCCACTGGCTCAGGATTCCTTTATCTCTTCAAACATCAGCTCTAGTTTTTTAAACTAAACTCACATAATTTAATATAAAGAAAAATTACTTCTATTTTCACGTACATAAATGAAAAAAAATGTAAGTCAATTTATTTTCTACCTTCTGGTAGAGAGAAGGAAGGACTGGTGTTCCTTGCAACTGAGCTCTCCCAGAGAAACAGGTATGTTTTTTCTTCGGGCTCTTGTGAGACCTGAGCAATGTAACGTGGAGGCAGCCTGGCCATGAGGAGCCCTCTGTGCTGTCACCCCTGGCAGTGCTGGACATGCTTCAGGTGAACCAATCCCGATAAAAGGCAAAGCTAAGGGATATACTCCAAGTCATCAAATCCTATGACTGTGTGTGCAGGAGTTGGGAACTGTTGCAGGGCAGGTGATTTCCATGGCAGACACAGCTGCAGCAGCATGGCAAGGACAGTGGTGATCACCTTCTGAAGCCCTGGCATTCATTGTACTGCCCACAAGTGATATGCCTCCCTGTGCTTTTCTGGCAGAGATTGCACCTTCCTGGCCCAAACCTTAATGAAAATCTGAAACCTTAATGTGAAATGGGAAGTGGTACTGACTGCCTACCATGACCTATTTCTGTGCTGATGGATGAGAAGTTCATAAGCTAGCTTAGTATTGCCACAAGATGTGAGCCAATGTCTCAGCTCCTGGAATCACAAGGTAATAGTAGAACACCAAGTTTTCTTTTGTTTATTTTTCTTTTTAAGTGAAGGTTTTGAGAACATCTAGTTGGAGAGGAAACCTGACCTCCCCTGTTGTATGGTCTTTCCTTCACCCAGGCAGAGAGAACACATGCACTGCATTTTGAGAAAAGCAGTGAGTTATTTTCAGCAGCTGAGGCTGAGAAAAACAATTTCTCCACTTCCTTTAACAGAAATATGTAGCTTAACTTCAGCTGAGGGTCATGTGTAGAACATATAGGAAGCAGTACTTCACTGCAGCAGCAATAACTGCTTTTAAATTTTACTGGTCATATTAAAAGAATATCAGACTGAAACAGAAAATATTTATCTGGTGCCCAATGACCTAACTTCTCCCTTCTAAAAATGTGGATTATGAAGCATGAGTTTAGAAGGAGAAAGATAGTACAGAGAATATAGAGTCATAGAATGACTTGGGTTGGAATTAACCTTAAACACCATCTAGTTTCAACCCCACCCACTATGAGCACGGACACCTTTCACTAGACCAGGTTGCCTAGAGCCCCATCCAGCCTGGCCTTGAGACACTTCCAGGGGTGAAGCATCCACAGCTTCTGTGGGCAACCTGTTCCAGTGCGTCACCACCCTTACAGAATTTCTTCCCAACCGCTAATATAAATTCCACCCTTTTGAAAGATGAGTACAATGTTTCCCCTTTTCCAGTCACAGGGGTCTTCCCCTACTGCCATGACTTTACAAATACCATGCAGAGTGGCTTGGCAACTACATCAGCCAATTTCTTCAGGACTCTGCGATATATCTCATTGGGTCACAGACTTAGGTTCATTCAGGTTCCTCAGGTGGTCATAAGCCTGATCTTTACTTACTGTGGGAAGCACTTGACTTCCCCAATTCCCTCTTGCAGTTCATCTACTCAAGAAGTGTGGGAAGAGAGGTTGCCACTGAAGACTGAGGCAAAAATATATTGAGTACCTCAGCCTTCTCTTCATCCTTTATTACCAGTTTTCCAGCATTGTTCATCAGGGAAGGTACACTTTCTTTGACCTTCCTTTTCTGGTTAATATACATGTAGAAGCCCTTCCTGTTATTTTTTGTATCCCCTGCCAGATTCAGTTCCAACTTTGCTTCGGCCTTCCTCACCTCATCCCTATACAACCAGACTTCATGTCTACACTCTCCCAAGGTTATCTGTCCTTGTGTCTACTGTCTATGGATTGCCTTCTTTCCCTTTAGTTTAATCAGCTGTTCCCTCCCATCCCAGTCTCTTGCCTTCCTTGCCAGACTTCTTGCCTCTACTTGTACTCTATGGAAGGTGTCCTTAAAGATCTGCCAGCGCTGTTCTGCTGTCTTGTTCCTGGGAGGACAGTGTCCCAGTCTCTCTCCGTCTCCCACTGACTATATCCTTGAAGAGTTGGAAGTTTGCTTTCCTAAAGTCCAAGGGTGTAACTTTGCTCCTCACTTTACCCATATTCCTCGGGGCTGCAAACTCCATTTTGATCAGGCAGCCTGTAGTAGACACCAGCCATGAGGTTCTCTTTGTTGCCTCGGTCTCTTATCCTGACCGATCAGCTTGCAACTTGCTCATGGCTGTTCTTCAGGGACAGCTCTTCACACTCAATCCAACTCTCGGTGTAGACAGCAATCCTGCTACCTCTCCTGTCTCTTCTGAGAAGCCTGTAGCCATTGATAGTTGCAATCCGGTCATGGGATTCATATCACCAAGTTTCAGTGACGGCAACAAGCTCACAACTTTCCAGTAGCATGGTGGTTTCCAGCTCCTGTTTGTTGTCCGTGCTGTGTGCATTGGTATAGAGGCACTTTGGTGGGGTTGTCAGTCACATCACCTTCCTAGAGGAACACTGTTTAATTCCTTTGAAATATTTCTTTGGTGTTTCCCTGTTGGCTTCTGTTACCTCAGGAGTCCCTGGCTTGTCTCTGTAAGACTCCAAGTGTGCTCTGGTGTGGCTCACACAGTTCGGAGTCCCTGGCAGACCACTCTCACTAGCACCCTGCCCCTCTAACCTTCCCATCTCATCCCACAGCTTGCCGGGGACAAATGAGCCCTAGTAGCTCCTGAGCAAAGACTCCTCGCTGAGAAAGTGTGGGGGCTGAGTCCCATCTGATGCCAGCATGCCTAGTGCTGCATAGGCCTTTGATTGTCAAAACCACCAAAATTTTGATGGTGACACCAGCCACGGAGCCCATAATAGATTCAGCCAATGCTGCTGCCTTCAACTGTAACTATAGAGGAGAATATAATTTGTGTCCCAGATTTCCTTACTAAATGTCCCAAGATCCTGAAGATCTTTCTGATTGCCCTCAGACTCTATGTTGCCACTTCATCAGCCCTAATGAGGAAGATCAGCATTGGGTAGTTGTCACGGGCCAAGTGGGAACTTCAGACAAGCCCTGCCTAAGCCTCAGATTTTGGCAGTAGTTTAAATGTAAGAAGTTACTCTGGCCAGCAAGTTTTAAGACTGGCAGATCAGGTCTATTTAAAAAAATGATTTATTTATTAAACAAACAAGAGATAACAGAAGAAAGAACTTAATCAGAGTTACTTACTACACAGTATAAAACTAAAAAGGACTACTAGTAGATTGTAGCATAATATAAAACATTGCACTATATCAAGGTACCTATATTAAAGCCATCAAAAGAAATAGTATTGATTAGGAGTTAAATGTAACTTACCACCATAGTGACAATAATGTACACAGATTCCTTTCACTTAACGCCTGGGGAGTAACTGTGAAGTAAGCATCCCTACCCATGGAAGAAACTCCACACATTTCCAGGGAGAAATGTATAGAAGGTTTCTGCTTTGTGAAAGTTTGGTGTTGCTTTTATAATCATAAAGGGAGGTGTCTGTTGGTCAGAAATCCAGCTTATCTTTCCAGATCTCACTTTAGCAGCTGGGAGATTCCAGACCAGTGTTAACCCCATGGCACCAAAATAACTCACTGCAAGACAGCTTGTCCTGTTTAAGTTATCTGACTGGTAAACAATCAGCAGATAAGCTCTTGTAGGGGGTGAGATGCCTTGCTCCAGTAGTAGTCTGGGGGCCTCACCAGGCTAGGAAGTTTCCTGCTGATGTCCTTAACCCAGGCCCCAGAGAGTCATCAGACACCCCCTAGGCATTGGGCCCAGTCAGCATATTGGGTCTTCTGTTCCCCTTGGAGGGGAACTGCCTACAACTATAACCTGTGTTTTCTTCCTCTTGGGAGTTGCTGTAATATGGGGAAGTACACATTTCTAATTGTGGTGACACCTCTGGTGTTACCAGACTTTCATCCTCTTCATCGTTTTGCTGGTCTTCCATGTACAAAGGCTCATAATTTTGTGCAGAGGCACCTCACTGGGGGAGTGAGGTGGGTGAAGTACGATTTGCTTGCACCCCAAGCATGGACTACCCTCCATTCACTCATTTCTTTATGACTACTATCTTCTTGCTGGAGGATGGACATAGGATTCCCTTGATCTTGCATTATTTCTGGTGCCTGCTCCTCTCATGGAAGCCAGAGCTTGGTTCCACCAGTCTATCACTCTTTCTGGTGCTCTAATACTCCTTGATCTTTGTACTTCATCCTGCAGCTCTGCTACCAGGCTGAACACCTGTTCACACCTGTCCATCTGAACACAAGTGACACAACTGCTATCTCTGTCACAATCCAGTGAAAAGCTTAGATATTCCCTACAGCCTGAAGCCTGGACAGCTGTGTGTTTTTTAGAGAGCTACATCCTTTTCCATGAGCGTAGATGAGTGGACAAGCTCCTCCCAAGAGAGCAATGGACACCAGCTGGGATTCTTGAGACCTTAGAGTAACTGAATAAACTGCTGCAAACCAGGTGCTGTAGAGATCAATAATTCCTGTTCCAGGGTGTATGGACACATGTTTTTAGCAAAACCAATAAACTACCAGATTATTTCTTTCTCGACAGTAACACCTTAGGATTTGCAAGTAAATGCTGCTGCATGCTCTAGCTGATTTGCATTTGTTTAGCTGTTCCTGTTAGGAGCTCCAGCTCTCCTCCACCTCTGTGATTTCTTCTAGCTTGTAGCTCTGTAACTCCACAGTCAGTGTTGGGTCAGCTTGTACCTTTTGCAAGACTGTGTAGAACCATAGGCAGCCCTCCTCCATATAAAAGAGTCAGCAGCTGCTTCGCACGAAAACCTGATTTAAATTTAGTGAAAGAAAAGGACTGAGTAAGCTTTCCATTAACAAACCAGAAAAAACCCCAAAACAGCAGAAATAAAAGAAAAAGCAACCCAGCTTTAGATTATATTAAACAGAAAGATCTCTACTCCTTTCCTGTGCCAGTACCTAAAAAAGTGCGAGGATAAAGCAGATCAGTTTTATCAACAGATCACAAATATTGATGCAGTTGCTTTGCTTTGCTGAGAGTAGTCTTTTTCACTATTTATCCATGACTACCCCATCTTCTGCCACCTCTCCTGTGTCCCTACAGCACTAATCTGCAGAAGGACTTTTCCTCCATAACCCCTGGGGTTCCTTAGCTTCACTGTGCAGCATGTGCAGCTCAGCCAGCTTTCTGGAGATGCGATTTTCTCCTGTAGCTTATTGTGAGAGTATAAGGAAAAACTCGCAGAAGTAAACACAAGTGACAGACTTGGTATTTAGGTGTGTTTTTTAAAAAACTACCTCCACTCAATCCCCATATTTTTCAAGAGCCTTGAGGGTCCTGCCAGCACTCTGTGTTCTTTAAAACAGACAAATTGAGCTAGGCCCTGCTCCACTGTCTCACCCCATTCAGATCACAGTGTTCTCCTAAGATTTGTTAGAAATCCTGTTAAAATGACCCATGATGTTCAGAGCTATGGAGCTAAAGAGGCCAGTAGTCATTTTTCTGGGAGCCTTCACGTAGTGTAAAAAAGCTCAAAGTGCCCTGTAAGCTGCTGTCACAAAGATGTCAGGCTTACAGCATGCTTGAAGAAATCCAGGACATCTACTTGGACATGCAAAGCACTGAATGGAAAGAATATCTTTGAGGCCAGACTTCCACTGTCAGGGTCACATCAAGAATAATCAGGAGGTTCCTGGGTACCTGGGCCATCACTAACACCCACTGATCATAAGGCAGACTCCTTTGCGACACTGCACTGTTTCTCTAAGCTTCTTATGCCTTGGGAGATGAACTTTACTACTTCAGTGCTGAAACTGGAGACTGGAGGCTATGACCTCTCTGGTAGCGCTGTCTGAAATCTGTCTTGTGTGAAGCTGAAGAGCCAGGACAGAAATTTAGACCCTCAAATTTTGGTAGGTGATGGTATAAGAAGTAGGTGGTAAGAATCCAGGACATCTTTCTGGAGAAGAAGAACCCATGCAGAAAGGATTGCGTGTCCCTCATCATAATGGAACTTTTCTGCTGGCACAGGAAATGAAAAATGTTGTAGAGAAGTGTGTCAGCTTTAAGCTGGAAGAAAGCACTTTTTTCAGACTGGCATGGCCTACAAGGTGGATTTGACTAACATTTGGTGTGTCCAAGTGTCAGTAGAGAAATAGAGAGCACAATCACACTGAAAAATAAGTCACCTTCAATTCCAGCTGTTTGGTGTGTGCCAGGAACAGAGCAAGGGCGAACTTTACAAGTGCCAGTCTGCATCAATGCCAGGAGCCTGAAAGCCTGAGAAGTACTGGGCTCCATAGTTAACAAGATATTAACAAATTCCTGTGACCAGATGGCATTCACTGGAGAACTGAGTGAGAGCTCAGGTGTGAACCCACTGATCTACTGCCTAAGGTGCATAAACTGTCGCTGCAAACAACAAGGGTCTCAGGTGGCTGTTGGAACTACCAAACAATGGATGACTTACACTCCTAAGAAGATTAAAAGTCTACGGTCAAGAATAAAATCACAGAGCACATGGCTAAACACAGTGTACTGAGAAATAACCAGCATGGTTTTGTAAAGCTGTGTACTGCCCCATTTGCCTGATGGGTCTTTGTGGAAGGTCCTCCAGAAACATGTGCTGGCACCAGTTTATTCAGCATGTCCATCAAAATGCTGGAAAATTATGTAAATGGGAATATCTAAAGCATTTTGAGCAGAGAATGCAGGTCTTGTCCCTTGTCTCCAAGAAAGCATGCTGGATACAGAGAATGGGAAGACAAGAGTAATTAAAATGTCTGTGGAGATGAAAAAGTTACTTTCAAAGAACACTAAAAAGGTAGGATCTATTAGTCTGGGACTGAACTGAAGTGTATGAGGCACATGCAAAATCAGTAAAGAGGAGCACAAGCTTAAAGTCGAACCATGGTTCATCAAATCCTGCAACACTGAATCCAAGGGGGACAGTTTAAAACAAGAACGAAACTGCTTCTATACAGAAGGGAAGGGAATTTTTGGAATTTGCTGGCAGAAGAGGTTGTAATAGCAGACTGTCTCACAAAGAACTGGAGAGAGTCATGTAAGGGAATGGGCTTTTGCCTTGTGCTGATGCAGCATTTCCTACTGCCACATCTGGACACATGGTATTAGCCAAAAGGACTACTGTGCAGCAGTAGTAGAGTACTTTTTTTTGCTCTCTTAACCATGTCTGTTCACTGCTGACTCCACATATTTTCTCCAACAGCTCACTCCTCCTTTAGGAGGCTCCTTCTACGAGCTGTGTGACGGACAGTGCCAGATGGGATGGAGAGAGACACCTGTATTGGAAAAGATCCTATCTGGTCCCTAGCTGGATGGGGTGTCTCCCACGTGGCTCTGTAGCTTTTCCAGCCCCGGCTTAGTGGTGGGCAGTGCAGACATGGATAGGTGTGGCATGGGCATCCCAAGGCACGTGCACCATGCAGCGCTGGAACAAGGCCTGCAGGGCAGGGTGCATGAGCACGTGCCAACTGGTCCCACTCAGCCCATGGGACAAGGCAGGCCTGCTTTACTCTGCGACCTTTCCTGACTAAATTGCTTTCATTATGGGGCTAAGAGCTGACCCAAAAAGAAGGTCAAGTTATTAAAAATAAAAAAGGGAGGATGGAACAAAACCGAGGAGGAAAGAAAGCACTGGTCTCAAATGTTTGAGATGTCAGCCTCATAAATTCAGCATCAGCTTCCTTTGGTCTTCAAACCAAGTCAGCTCTAATGCTATTTGCAGATATAGATTGGTGTCTTTTTCATTACTGTTATCAAATGATGCATTTGTGGTGCAGCTTCAGAGCCCTTTCTGCCCTGGTAAGTGGATTATGCATCCTGGTGCCAGCACTACTTGAGTTCTACTTTTAATACTAAAAATAAAAAAGAAATAATAAAATACCTTCCAGGCTTTTAGATTTTCTTCTTTTTCAAAGATCTAATTAAGATATTTATATCTCAACAGGCAGAAAGGACCTGACCTCTGCTTTGTTAGCAAAATGTGACAAAAAGCACTTTGCTAAGCATTTGCAATCACCGCTATTGTCAGCTAAACTTCTGGGAAATAGTGACACTGTTTCTTCTTGCTGCTCAAAGCTGAGCCAAGCTTCACAAGATGAATATCCCCTCAGCAAGCTAACTGGCTGCCTGATGTCGCTACAGCTTTTTGCATCCCCCCCACCAGCACTGGGTATGAGGAAAGAATTGCTGCCCCTCCCCAAGACTGCTGGAGTGGAAGTAGAGGAGTCCTTTGTCCTTCTCCCAGTGCACATCCAACCACATCACACCCATACTTTCAGCCACAGGTGGCATATTTTCTGCCTCTGTTTGGCAGGCCCACCTGGCTGGCAGTTGTGCTGCTCAGAGATGCTCTGGGAAGCAGAGCATTATTTTTGGAGCCCAACAGCACTGTCATCTGTTTTGCTTCGTATGAGTAGTAAACCGAACCACGGCCCTTTAAAGGAACATTTCTCTCCCTTTAGGGAGAGTTATCACCATTGCCCAGTAGAGAGGAGACATCGGCAAAGGTCTGAGTGCTCTTGAGTCTGATGAAGAACAGATAATTCTTCTCTACCAGAAATGTACTAGGGAGACAGTAGGTATTTCTGAGCCCATGTTTCACATTTTTTTTGGGTCTGTCACTTTATTTCCCTTCTTACTATTTGTGTGCTTAAATCCTAAGGATATGGAAAGAAGCTGCATAATTCTGAACTTAAGTAGTAACATGGAAAGCACCTTGGACATAATCTCATGTGCGATCACAAGCACAAGCCAGTACAGGAATCTCTGCGTCCACTCCATCAGTACGTATTCAGCCAGCAGAGGTAAACCTCAGCTAGAAGGATTTTGGAAGTTCATTTACTTGCTGCCCATCTGAAGCTCTGTAAACCTGATGTTTTTGTGCTCATATGTTTTTCCTCATCTGCCTTTGATTCTGCCAATACATATGTGAGATCCACCTCAAATCCTGGATTCTGCCATGACCTGTGGTCTCTCTACCCTCATACCCTCCCCTCCTTCCACAAGGACAGCATGTGCTTAAGCATAGAGTGGCGACATATTCACTGAAGTACATTCAGTTAAAATGTTACTAAACATCAGTGAAGCAAGGATGAAAAGATTCCCTGAGATCAAAAGTGGTATATAAAAATAACAACAGAAGAGAAAAGTAGGCTCTGCAATGTGCTCTTCCAGTAAGAGTGGTATTGACCTCAAGGAGTGAAATAAAAGGTGGAAACATGAGCTACAATCAATTGTTTATTTTTTTTAACATTAAAAAAAGGAAAGAGAATAAAACACTTGCTAGTTGCTGAGACAGGTCTATAGCACCCAGCATGTCAGATTCATACTAAAGCGAAAGTGAGAAGTCAGGCAGTTCTGTGGGTGCTGCATAAAGACCTGCAGAAGTCATTAAGCTGGGATGAGCTCATCATGATAATCATGAAACTTACTCGATCAATGTAAAACTATCTTGACTTCAGATGGCCTTGGATCACTCCCTAGCACTGCACTGTGGAAACGAATCCATTTCACTTACTAAACATTAAAGTTTTAATCTGCAAAACAAATAAAACATTTTGCTGTCCTGCTCCCATTAGTGTTGGTGAGAGCACATCACCCACTGCACTTCAGCAGGTTTGAAAATCTCACCCTCCTTGATCTGAACAGAGATTCTGAGAAGAAGGCAGAAGAGAAAGAGAAAAAGATGCAGGACCAGACTTTCAGTAGGCAGAAATCTGTGTTGCTCAACTGAAGTCAATGGAGCTGCACTGACCTACCCCAGTTAAGCTTTGGTCCATAATGGCTGTGGAGACCTCAAAAGCAATAAATGGCCTGACTGACTGCCAAAGCGTACAGCCACTACAAAGAATCTTGGTGTCAGAAACCAGAGAGCACAAAAGAGTTTGTCATATTAACAGGTCTGACTTTCTGCAGGGGTGTGTCACCTCCAGTTTTCTACTGCTCTGCACTGACCTTGAATGCTGTGCGCAGTTTTGGGCTCCTCAAAGTAATAAAGATATTAAGCTCTTAGAGAGTGTCCAAAGGAGGACAACCAAGGTGGTGAAGGGTCTTGAGAGGAAGCCGTACGAAGAGCAGCTGAGGTCCCTTGGTCTGTTCTCCTGGAGAAGAGGAGGCTGAGGGGAGACCTCATTGCAGTGTACAACTTCTTGTGAGGAGAGGAGGAGGGGCAGGCGCTGATTTCTTCTCTGTGGTGACCAGTGACAGGACTTGAGGAAATGGCCTGAACTTGTGTCAGGGGACATTTAGGTTGGATATTAGAACAAGGTGCTTCCCTCAGAGGGTGGTTGGACACTGGAAACTGGCCCCCCAGGGAAGTGGTTATAGCATGAGCCTGACAGAGTTCAAAAAGTTTGGGCAATACACTCAAGCATATGGTGTGACTCTTGGAAATGGTGCTGTGCACAGCCAGGAGCTGGACTCGATGATCATTGTGGGTCCCTGCCAACTCAGCATATTCTGTGATTCTGTGATAATTTAACACATTGATCAGGTGGCCAGGATAAATGGGGAAACATAAAATCAAATGCAACACATTAAAAATCAAGTTAAAATTATGGGGCACAAACACGCAGTCTGCAAAGACATTGGGATCTAGCCCAGGGGGAATATAAGAAGAGATTGCCTTTGATTTTAAGAGCTTGGAACTCTGTTTATTCGAGGGGAAGAATGACAGCATTGTCTAGCTATGTCAGCTAGAAAGGTTTTATGTGAGGAGAGATCATTACAGAAAAATCATGGAGTCAGCCATCTAGCCCATATCAGTTAGAAAGACACAGCTGTCAGCTTGTCTTCACTTAGACCAGGAGTTAAGCACACACAGGAAGAAGACAAGTTCGATCTTCCATGCTTGTGCAGCTCAGGTTGACTGCTAGGGCTCAGAGTCTGCCAGCCAGCTGACATCCCAAAAGCAAATGCTCCATGAAGCAAGGAGATGAAGGTCGTAGCTTAGGTCAACCCTTAGCTTGTGTTTCTCCAGGCACAGTTGTGAATATTAAGTTCTGCTTCTATAACTAGACAGTGACTGAGATGAAGAATCAATTGGCTTGGGAAGAACCTGGACACATTTTCAACATTTTTCAGAGGTTTCTGCTTCCTTTTGGCAGTTTTATAGTAGAGCATATCCCTTCTGCTTGAAGAGATTGAATTTTCATGAATTCACAAGTCAGATGACAGTCTAAGGAGGCCTGAAGCATTCGCACTGCAGGACAAGATGGCCTGCCCCTGCAGGTTTCTTCTTAGCCTCAAACCAGTGGTAACTGACCAGTGGTAACTGGTGGAGCTTGTTAGCATCACCACCTTAACATGCCCTTTTCCCCATCATTGACTGCACCTTCTCTCTTGCCTTTGCTTTAATTCTTGTTGTCCAGGACCCAAGGAGGGCCTTAGCTCCCTATAGTGAAAGAAGATGGGTTTAATCAGTATAGGTGGCCATGGGTTGCTTAAAGGATTACATGAAAAACTGAAAAAAAAGGGACTATGTGAGCAAGAAGGTGTTTGAAAGTGAACGCTTACAACATTGGAGCCTTGAGCCAGGCAGTTAACTCACAGTGTCTTTGTAAGAAGGCTGCTTTCTCCTTTTTGCCCTTCCTCCCCTGAGTAATTAAAAATCTGCTGGTAACTGCTGTGACGGTAGCTGATATGTCAGTGTTGTTAGTTCTTATTACATTTGCCAAGCCAAATGACTACTGCTCTACCGAAGTCATTCGAATGTCTCCAAATTACAACAGCTGAGAATCATTTTTACTAGTTGCAATAAGTAACAATCCTGACAACCTGGCTTGGATCCAAAGTGCAGTGCAAAATTTTATGCAAGTTGTTGGAATGAAATTATTCTGGAGGCTCCAGGCACTCCTCTGGGACACAAAAATTAATGACCAGCACTTAAGTTTATCAGAATTTAAAAGAAAAATGTCCTCCAGCAGCCTCCAGTAGTGCCTCTTTGTTTTATTAATCCTCAGAGATTGATGCAGATTTCAACTAGGAAGACAAAATTTAGATGAGAAAATTATAATCAGAGGTTTGCCAGAAAATAACCATCAGCTTTCAGTGCAAGGGCAAGAGGATATTGAAAAATGTATATTTATCTATATAATGCTAATATACATATCCATATATCTAGCTACAGATAAAGCTATTATGTATAATATATGTTATACATATCTGCAATATATCTTTCCATTGCAAATATGTGGAGTGAATGTTCAAAACAAGTTCAAGTCATTTCTTTTTGAAGTACATGTGGTGAGAATGGCAAATCTGCAAGCCAGGAGAATTCCTTGGGGTTGATGACTTCAGAAGTCTAAAAATCTGCCTTTTTGTACAGAGCAGAAGAATGACCTTTATAGTAGCTGCTACATAGTGACAGGAGAGAGGAAGATGGGGGAACTTGTCTCTCCTTTGGTTGTCTTACAGTCAAACTGCCTCTGACACATAAGGATAGGTAGGTAATTAAGATTTTTATTCATGAATTCCAACACACTTGAATCCAGTGCTGAAATCATTTGGTAAGAGATGCCATGAAGTCTTCAAGGAAGGTGCAGTGTTCCTGAAGAGTCATAAATGTTGTTCTTATGCTACCCTTGCAAGAATGTTGTTCTTGCTCACCTTGCAATCAGGTGAGCCCTTTCCTTCAGATGCAAAGGGTTGATTTGGGAAATGAGGACATTGCATGGTAAGAAGGAGGGAGACTAGGCATGCTATACCGTTTTCTGTTCACTTTCTCACTGGTTAGAACACTGTCTTCCTATATCATTCACTATTTAAACCTATGGCATGAAGGTAGGCAGACAGAAGACGTAAGGTTTTGAGATGGCCCTGAAACGTGCTAAGTCATGATGTAAGTCACTTGAGGAATGGCTGAGGGAGCTGGGGTTATTTGGCTTGAAGAAAAGAGAGAGTTATCATTCTCTACAACTACCTGAATGGAGGCTGTAGCCAGATAGGGGTCAATCTCTTCTCCCAGTGACGGGACAAGAGGAAGAGGCCCCAAGCTGCACCAGGAGAGGTTCAGGCTGGATATCAGAAGCATCATTCAATTTCATCACTGAAAGGGTGGTTAACCGTTGGAATGTACTGCCCAGCAAAGCAGAGGAGTCACCATCCCTGGAAGTGTTCAAGAAACAACTGGATGTGGTACTTAGTACTACCCATTAGTTGACATTTTGGTGTTCAGGCAAAGGTTGGACTTGATGATCAGAGAGGTCCTTTCCAACCTTCAGGATTCTATGTTGGGGAAATATACTCCTTGGAGAGGACAGATGACACATTCAAGTGTCTCCAGGCAAACAGGGATTTGAACACATCTTCTTCTGTGATGTGCTATGAACTAAGGAGGACCTTCATTGGTATGGGCTTGAACACACCCAGAGTCAAGCATCACAGAATCACAGAATTAACTAGGTTGAAAAAGACCTTTGAGATCATCAAGTTCAGCCTTTGACCTAACACTACCTCATCAACTAAACCATGGCACTGAGTGCCATGTCCAGTCTTTCTTTAAACATGTCCAGGGACGGTGACTCCACCACTTCCCTGGACAGACGATTCCAGTGCCCAATCATTCTTTCAGTGAAGAATTTTTTCCTGATGTCTAATCTAAATTCCCTTGGTGCAGCTTAAGGCTTTGTCCTCTTGTTCTGTCAGTCATTGCCTGGGAGAAGAGACCGACCCCCACCTGACTGCCTTTCAGGCAGTTGTAGAGAGTGACAAGGTCTCCCCCTGAGCCTCCTTTTCTCCAGGCTAAACAACCCCAACTCCCTCAGCTGTTCTTCATAGGGCTTGTGTTCCAGACCCTTCACCAGCCTGGTTGCCTTATTCTGGATGCATCCTTCCTAAACTGGGGGGCCCAGAACTGAACACAGCACTGAAGGTGAGGCCTCACCAGTGCCAAGTACAGGGGAAGAATCACTGCCCTGGTCCTGCTGGTCATTCTGTTCCTGATACAGGCCAGGATGCCATTGGCCTTCTTGGCCACCTGGTTACACTGCTGGCTCATGTTCAGTCGGCTGTTGACCAGCACCCCCAGGTCCCTTTCTGCCTGGGGACTGTGCAGCCACTCTGCTCCCAGCCTGTGGCACTGCAGGGGGTTATTGTGGCCAAAGTGCAGGACTCAGCACTTGGACTTGTTAAACCTCATATTGTTGGACTTGGCCCACCTATCCAGACTGTCCAGGTCCCTCTGTAGAGCCCTCAGAAGATCTGCTGCAAGATGAGACAGCCTTGGATATGCCCTGAGACACATAGATGTGTGCGAGTGTACTCCTTCAAGGCCACAGGTTGCAAGGACCAAACTCAGAAACCACAATCAGGACTTCAGTTGCTAGTGTCCTGTGGTCTTGACTACCTGCTGCCAGAAGCTAGAGAAGTCATAGAGGTGTTTTGCTGAAAATACACTTTGAATCTTCAGACTTAGCACCATCAGGTTGACTTTTCACCAAAGGTAACCATGTGAGCATATGTTGGTAGTATAAGCTTGATAAAGGCTACATTTTTCAAAGTGTGCTTGTGGCTTTCCATGAGATCTTAAGTCTGATCTTGGGAAAGTCGTTACTGATTGAGAAGAAGAAATTTATTTGCAGTAGCAAAATGCTGGAATAAAGTCAAACTGAGGAAACTAGGTTTAATACAACTTGAATCTCAATGAACTTCATGCTATAGAGTACTGGGCTTATATGCTCTGTCAGAGGGGTAATTCCTTACTTGGGATTGTTGTTCTTTGGAAATATACACCTAAAACAATTACTTTTCTTGGGATGGTTGCCCTGCTTGTAAACCTGGCAGAAACTCATTTCAGCTCAAGTTTCTGATCTGTCAGTTCAAGCAAAGGGCACCTTTGCACTTTGCTATTTATTGCCTCCTTCTGCTCCTCAGACATTCTCGTTGCTGGAAGTGGCAACATCTTTTATTGTAGGTGAAAAACCACATGTAGTTGCATGAGAACACCAAATTATAAGAAGAAAAGCAAACAACAGCCAAGATCCTGGAGCAGAGGCAATGAAGGAGTGGGGAAGTGGTCTTGAAAATACAGGTGAGGCTGGCAGGACACGAACAGACTGGCGTGTGGTAGGTAATGGTATAATGAATGACTGGCTTCCAGCATATTGCCTCAGATGTTACCAGCTCATTTCACACCATGCAGTATGACATGCAAGCAGAGGTAAGTTTTCCGAAGACCTAAGCAGGTCACAGCTAACCTGAGTCAGGATATTTCACCTCTTTCAAGGGTCTGTAGATATCCAGGTTGCCTCTTCTCAAGTACCCAAGAGCAGTCGCCAGTTTTAATCATTTGTACTCCTTAAAATCCATGGCTGTCAGGTTGATTAATACCCAGACTCCTAGTCCTATCCTCTATTGATTTCCATCCATCCAATTCTGTTGCACCCTCCACCTTGCAGTGAATCTACAAGCCAGACACAGTTGCTGTATACATGCTGATGAGGTTCAAAAGCCATATGAGGCCAAGCTGATGGAGAAAGGTAATTGTGCGTAGCTGCAAAAATGAGGGGCAGGGATAAACCTAGAGGACACCCTGAAGTGGGAACTGGTTGTGCAAAACTCTGTCTTGTCTGGGCAGAACGTGCTTTGTACAATCTGGAAGTTGTTACAATTGTTGTATATTCATTAGAATATTTTTCCCTTTAATTAAACAATCCTTGAAACTCCCATGCAAGAAAAAAATAGTGTCACCAGTTAATGCAAGACCTTGCCCTCTTCAGATATGTGGTTACCAATACAGCTGCTGGTCTGGTTAGTATCTTTGATGGCCAGCAGGAAAATGACCTTTTTTTAAGCCTGTGGAGGACACTGTCACATATTCCACCAGCCACTGTTCTCTTGCACGCATCTATGCCAACCCTCCTCCCATTTCCTTTCTGGAAAGAAGAAAGAGTATTACCATCCTCTGCCTTTCATCTTGAGACAAAAAAAATGGCAGACATTTTGCTGGATGACTTTTAAATGCAGAATTGCTGGATGATTAATGAGAATTTTATAAGAAGCTCTTAACAAAATGACTATGCTGCATTTTTTCTTCTAGTTTTCCTAGTTCTACTGCAAAGCTGCCAAACTTTCACAAGGTGCTGGAGGAAAAACAGTATTTGGAACAGATAGAAAATGAATTATTTTATCTGCTGACTCTTTGTATGTCTCAGCTGTTCTGTGTAGCTTGTGTGCTTTGTGTGTCTCCATGTTTGTGGAACTGCTTTTTGCAGTGGACTGGTGGTGGGCTGATTGTGGCTGGATGCCAGGTATCCACCAAAGCTGTTCTGTCAGAAGCTCTATTCTCCTCAACTGGATAGGGGAGAGAAAATATAATGAAAAGCTCAGGGGTCAAGATAAGGACAGGGAGAGATCATTCATCAATTACTGTCATGGGCAGAACAGACATGGGGAAATTAGGTTAATTTATTACCAATCATATCAGAGTAGGGTAACGAGAAATAAAACCAAATCTTAAAACTCCTTTCCCCCACCCCTCCCTTTTTCCCAGGCCCAACTATACTCACATATTCTCTGCCTCCTTCACACCTCCCAAGTGGTGCAGGGGGACAGGGAATGGTGGCTGTGATCAGTTCATCACACGTTGATTCTGCTGCTCCTTTCTCCTCAGGGGTAGAACTCCTCACACTGCTCACCTGCCCCAGCATGGGGTTTTTCCCATGGGAGACAGTCCTCCATGAATGTCTTCAATGTAGGCCCTTCCCTCAGTCTGCAGCTCTTCATGAATTGCTCCAGCATGGGTCCCCCATGGGGTCACAAATCCTGCCAGCAAACTTGCTCCACTGTGGGCTTCCTGGGGGGTCACAGCCTCCTTCTCCATCTGCTCCAGCATAGGGTCCTCCACAGGCTGTAGGTGATCTCTGCTCCACTGTGGACCCCCATGGGCTGCAGGGGCACAGCTGCCTCACCTCTGTGGGCTGCAGAGGACTGTCTGCTCTGGTGCCTGGAACAATTTCTGCCCCTCCTTCTCCACTGGTCTTGATGTCTGCAGGGCTGTTTCTCTCACGTACTCTCACTCCACCCTCCATCTACAATTGCTGTTGCCCAGTTGTTTCATTCCCTCACCTCCCTGCCTTCTTAGATCCATTATCCCTGAGGCACTACCACTGTTGCTGATGGGCTCAGCCTTGGCCAGTGGTGGCTCCATTCTAGAGCCAGCTGGCACTGGCTCTGTTGAACACAGACGAAGCATTTAGCATCTTCTCACAGAAGCCACTTCTGTAGCTCCTCCACTAGCAAAACCTTGCCGTGCAAACACAATACAATGGTACAGCTTTATCTGGTGAGTATGTGCATTTATGGACACCAAAAAAGTCTCAAAGACAAAGTATAGCACAGCTGTAACACTTCTCTAGCTCGAGTCCATGCTTCCTAGGCATTTTGAGGGGTTGAAATGTGCTTTGCAAAAGAGGTATCTTCTCTTGAGCACTCCGAAGAGATAGACACTTATCTCACAGCAATGGCAGTAAAACCTCCCTTTTCGTTTTGTGATGCTATATGGCCCATTTTCATTCTTTCACAACTGCTACTGACTCTTGGGTTCCCACCTACTGTGTTGTTATGGCCTGATCTCACAGTGGCACCCTAAGTCAGGATTCTGCTTCCGTAACCTGCCACATGTGGAGAGTGTCTCCAGTTTTCAGATGACGGAAACGTGGCTTTCAGTGCAGTGTTTCTTAGGACTGGTTTGCTAGTAAAATCAGCCATGCAACTATAGCAAACAAGGATGTATGAAGAGGCCACCAACACCTTTCCTGTGCCAAGCAGTGTTCAACAGTGGAAAAGGGCTGTCTGAGCAAAAAGGGTCTGCTGATGACATGAGCTATACCATGTACCGGTATACATGATACCATGTATCCAGGGCAAAAATAACCCTACTGAGTTTTTCTGTATAGTCCTATGTAAGCTCAGAGTAGTTTAATGTCTATACAAATAAAAATGACTATCGACTCCATCCCCAAATGCACTGTAGTGTTAGAGGCAGTACTGGAAGGAAGGCTGCAGCACTGGATAGCAAGGATAACAGCCAAAGATCTGAGGTCAAATCCTTATGACCTTTGCAAGTCAAGGGGATTTTGATCTTGTTGGGTCATCACAAAGGACTTGTCAGCACAGGAAAATGATCCAAATTAAGCAAAAGGTGGGCATTTCCACTGCAGTAATTGAACTGCTGAGCGCACAGTGTGGGCATTCTCCTTCAGAGCTGAAACGGTCACAATTCTGCTGAGTTTAATTGACTTAAGACAAGAATTGAGTTAAATGAATTAATGCCCAATTAAACTAAACTGAGGTCATAGGGCCTTACAGGAATTTAACAAATCCCTTTTCAAAGTTATTTTGAATTAATTTCCTCAAATGTTCCTGTGCCGACAAAGAAGAAATGTTTGTCTGCAAAGAGACATTAATTTGGTTAATGTTATGGGATTAACATAAAGAAAAAGAGTGATTTGTGATTCACTCCCTGTGCATGAGCTGTTCTCATGCTGGCCTAAGTATACTAATTTAATCGAATCTGCTCTGGAGCAAGCGTTGTCATAGAGTGGACCATCAGGGGTAGCTGTTCCAGAAGAAATCCTGTAATAGGAAAATGCTGAGGGCTGCAGAAAAATCCCTTCCAAACTGCCAGCCCAAATTTAATTCCTTAATGTGTTGAATGGCAGTCCTTTGTTACCTCTGCAATTCAATAGCAGAGAAAACTGATATCTCCTTCTTCTGGCCGCACCATTACCTAATCTCTCCCTCTCTCTCTCTCTCTCTCTCTCTCTCTCTCTGTCTCTCTCTCTCCCCTTTTTTCTTTTTTTTTTGAAGTGCTCAGACTTGAAACAGATAAGAAAAAAAACCTAAGGCAGTGATTTAAGTTCCAAAGTAGTATTAGGAATGTATTGCAGGCTATGATATATGTAATTGAAAATCTATAAATACATCAGGCTGATGCTGGCTAAATCAAAGCCAGGTTTACTTCTATTACTGGTAATCTTTGGAGTGGTCTTGCTCTCTCTCCACTCCCACACCCTCATCCCTTGCGACAGAAAATTGCACATTTCTTTTAATGAAATTAGAGCTGCAAATACCACCATGTGTGTAATTTTAGCAACACTAATTCTTTAAATTAAATCCAGAGTAGTAAACTAAACAAACCGAATGAAAAATTGCACTGGCAGATATGACCATGAAGGTGAAGAGGGGGAGAGGGGCACATTCTACTTGCTTAGGAGCAGAGAGATATTTCCAGACAATTTCTTCAGAAAATGAATGCTATGCAGTAACAATGTGTATGTCCCAGCAGTTCCAACATGTTTTGAATGTGTTGGCCAGTTACAAGCCAGTTTGAAGAGGAGGAGAGATCTCTGTGATAATGACATTACCCGGTCCTAGGAGGGAGGTGGAGAAGTCTCGACTGACTCTCCTGCTGAGGAGAGGGCTTATGTGAAGTGCAACTGAACCCACACAGGAGACACACTGGAATATGTGCTTTGTTCTTTCCATTGCTCAAGGAATGGCTTGGTTTTCCAGAAGTAGACAACCAGATGTTCCCAGATGTGTCCAGACTGTGAGAGAACATGGAAGTATTGTCAGCCAATGAGGATTTTCAGTCAGTCAAGACTTCTGGGAGGACATCAGCTCTTTTCCTGGCACAGCTCATTCTACCTCTTCCACCCCGGCAAAAAAGAGATTGGCCAAGGATGAGGAACCAAGGCACTTGTCATCTGCAGAAAATTTTCATTTTACTATCCCCAGGGGAGAAAATGATTCTTTACCCTCAGAACTTCAAAATGCCATGCTGCAGTAGCAACAAGTTGTGGTGGGACAGTGGGGTGAGAGCTCTGTGCAGTGTGGTGAGGTGAAGGGATGCTGTGCAGAGCTGTCAGGGATGTGGAAAACACATAAACACTTAGCAACTGATATCCCATGGCAAGGAGGTCTGCCCACTACCAGCTAGGTCACTCACTTGGCTGCAAACACCAGTCTGTCCCTCCAGCCTGTCTTGCATGCCCAGAGTGAGCTGCTGAGCACACTGTGCTCTGCAAGCTCTGTGCGAAGCACCATTTGCCTCCAGAAACTGAAGGGTATGAGCAACATTGATTTACATGAAGTGGTGTTTCATTCTGGAGCTTTTCTGCCCCTTTTTGGCTTTTGTGTAGCTGATGAATTATTTAGTAAACCACTGGCTGTCTTAAGAAAACTGCTTTGACTGCATGTGTCCACTAAGATGATCTGGTGACATTCAAGAACAAAAGCAATTTAGAGAGGGAGAAATACCAGAATAGGCTCTTAGTAAGTCTAGAAATATTCACAGTGCAGGCCTTGCATTGAGATCAGAACATTGCACAATGAATAAATTGTGGCTGACATTTGATCAGTGACTCATTTTCCAAGTATTTGGAGAGGAAGTATTGATCCCAGTGTGCTGGAAAAACCCAAACACTTTGATAGAAAATGCCTATTTTAATGTAGCCTTTCAGAGGGTGGGATGGGGGAGGAAATAAAGAAAAAACTACTTGGTATCTTTTTGTTATGGCTGCTGGTATATTCTTGACATTCATTCTGGACTATCATCCCAAATTTGCAAATATATTCCTCTCATTCTCGCATTCTTTTTTTTTGGTTGACAGTGGCTTTATTGCTTGATATTTACTTGTATGTAAATAGATTTGGAGCAGATGACTGAGACTGCCCTTGAAGTTAAATATCATCTAAGTACACAAGAGTAATAACAGGGTGTGAAACTAGGGAGATTATAATAAAACATCTTATTATAAAATAGATCTTACATTATTGAAATTAAGACAGCTTTGGACCCTGTCAATGCTCTTATTTAGGCTGCCCTCAGCCAGGTGGTTGATGATCTGGATGCACTGTAATGATGATAAACCAAGCATAGAATATTGTGAGTGATAAGCCATGCTTCTACTCATGGGTAAGGTCAGGTCTCTGCTGCCGCCTGCCACGAGAGTCAAAAGCAATCAAGTCTCTGAGGGAGATGTGGAATGTGATCATCCCTACTTTAGATTTTTTGGGAAACTTCTGTTTTCTCTGCTGAGCACCCTGTTATCAGTGTTGTGGAGGGGAAAGTCCATCTCCTCACCATCTGCACTACAAGGGAACTCTGATGAGATTCCCTAATTTTCTGCCTCCCTTTTGAAAGCTGGAGCAGGAGAAGGGATTTGGGCTGGATGTCGTTGGCATGGATGTCCAGGTACACACTCTGTGATCCCTGGAGAAAGGTCTGGCTGATCAGGTAGCTAGTCTTCACTGGCACAGAATTCTGCTCTGTGGGCTTCTTCCACTGTCCATACCCTTATCTTCACTTCTCAGTAGAAAGTCCTTGTATTCTGTGTCAGGGTGAGTGAGGTGTCCCAGCAACTCTTTCTGTTTTGTCTACAACAGATGTATCCTTTTGTGTTCAATCCATGCCACAGAGAGGGCTGTTGAAGAGATAGCCCTTCATACCTGGCTTCTGATGCTATCCTGTTGTATTCCTGTCTTTACAGAGGAAAGCTTGAAGCCAGGAAGGTCATCAGAAAACCGTGCTAGGTTTGGGAACCAAAGTAGCAATGGAGATTAATAATATGTAGACAAAGTTAATCCAGAGCCCATGGAGTTTAAGAAAAATTACATGCTTTTCCTTCCTTCAGACAGGGACTGCAAACCTTTGTGTACCACAGGAAACCTCTGTCACTCCTTGACTTTGACATGACTGCTGTCTGTACTATGCCACCTGTTAGCTCCCTTGAGAAGAGCAGCACTAGTGTGGAGTCTTGCAGGATGGATATTTAGCATGCAGCATCCAGAATGCCATCACCCCTCTCTTATTCAAATACTGTTACAAAACCTCTGTTTTGTGCACCTCTGAGAGCTGAAACAGTGTGGTAATTTCATTGTTTCACAGGTGAATATGAGAAGCCACCAAGTGAATCAGTCAAAATAGGCCCAAAAATAGCAAGGGCTCTTGTGGGGTATATATGGTGCTGCACTAGTCACAGGTGGTTTTTCTGCCCAACAAGTTTTTTTCTACTTGCCATTTTTGTACTTGCAGTTATTTTAAAACCCCTTCTCAGCTGGCAGATCTCTTTCATCATTTGGCAAGGAAGGGAAATCTTGGCATTTTCGAAGGAGAGCTGAAGGATGTGAATAGGTTGGAATTACAGAACAGTGCTGTCTGCCAAAGAGCAGTACAGCCTTTAATCGTCCAACAAGTACTGTGTGCTTTATTGGAGAAATTAATATAAGAAATTAAAAGTCTCTCTCCTCAAAAAAAAAAAAAAGGCGGGGGAGGGGGGAAGAAAGAAGACTATTTAATTTAAAAAGTGAGACTTCAGTGCCCACATCTAATCCAGAAATAGCTTTGAGGTGAATAAAATACAGGCCAAGATCAAAGGTCTGTGATGAGGCAGCATTTTGTTCCTGTTGAGGGTATTATCTTGCATTTCCTTCAACATGCACTGTAGCATGTCAGGCTGCCAGGACCAGGCTGAGAACAGCCAAGCTCACCAATTGCCAGCAGTGCCCAGCAGTCAGACCGCTCTGCAGGTACAGACAGCTTTTCACTGCTACAGTGAATGACTGCACCTTGCCCTCCAAATACAGATGGGTGGCTTGTGGCTGTGAAGAATAGAGCACTAAGGTAATGGGGAGGTTTGAGTGCTGGGCAACAGCTCTGCTTAGGGGGCTGGCAAAATTTTAGTCTTCTTACCTCTTTGCCTACTTTATACCTTTCTCTTTTAGTATAGTACTTCATCTAGAGTGTTTTGTTCTTGATCAGTTTCTGCTGCAAAATTGAGTTGAGACAAGCCAGGAGCGAATGGCCTCCTCTAGTCGTCACTGCATGTACAGGTGTCACTGGGACACCATAGCAACTAGGGCTGTTAGAGTAATAACTCAGAATATGAGGCACAGTCTTGTTCTTCTCCCCTCTCCCAATGTGAGCAGTGGAGAAGTGGGATAACAGCCATTGTGTGAACTATTTTGCTAGCTGCAGGGAGTTTTCTGTGGCCTGCACCAAGGCGAGGGCAGAGCACAAAGATGCCTCAGTATGCAAGAAGCATGGGTTGCGTGGGTGCAGGATCCCAAGTTCCCATCTCCACAATGTGTAGGAAGACATGCATGGATATCTTGCCGTGGAGGGAGGTCTGGCTCTTTGCCTAGAAATCATCTCTTCTTTCAGCGAGATGGTCACACACCAGGGCAGAAATGCTGAAGTTTGAACTCATATAGCCCCATGGAAAGGAAGTGCTTTTGCATGTGGGCACTGAATTTTCACAGCTGACATCATTAGTATAAAGACTCTGTCTGACAGTGCATTAACCAGTCTCTTTCCAGTGGAACAAAGGCTGGCATTTTAATGCACAGACATTTTTCTTTGGCTTGTCTTCAATGCTTAGCAGACTGGGAAACACCATGCAGCAAGTTTAGTGTGTTGCTGGGGCATTTAAATTTTTTTTTTAAATCTTCCTGTCTCTGAAGATGAGAAACAGGGAGGAATCAAGGAATTAATTTAAAGTGAGTCCATCAGAAGACACTCAGCACAAGAATAAACAAAAAAGATGATCTGGCCAAAGAAATTCCCTCTCCAGTTTGTAATTGAAGAAGAAACCATTCACTTGGCCAGGACTCCACTAAAATAATTTAATGGAAAATACACCCTCTCCCTTCTCTTGCACAATGTTTTGATAACTTTTTCTTTCTCTTTTTGTTATAACTCGGTCAAAAATTGTGATGTTCAGAAAAATATATTCCATGCCAACTGACCAGTCTTCAGAAACTTATCTGAATCAGGCACAGCTTTGGCAAAAATATGGTCCATACACTGTTTTTCATGCAAGAAGACAGAATTATGTTTTTCCCCCCATTTAATTTTGTCGATCCTGACTTTACTTTTCTCAGTTGACATTCCAGCTGGAGAAAGACAGAGCAACATTTCTGATCCAAAGGACAGATACACATAAAAAGTTTAATGTGAAGTAGTGTGCGATTTGATGGGGGTGGTATTCACTTGGGAATAAAGGTGTCTTGATTTTCTCCACACTTTGCCACTTACCTGCTGTATGATCTCAGGGAACCACTTTGCCCCCACATTTTTAGGTTTTTTTTTGTCCAATCACTTCATTTGTCTCACCAGGAAAGGTTCAGATCTGTCTGTTTGCAGGCTGTGTGCCACACTGGAACCCCAATTTCAGCAGGGATCTCATAGCATTGCTGCAGTGCACTGTATAGACAGATGCTGCAGAAGGAACCTCACTGAGGCATGGAGCTCTCTCTCGTCACAATAACAACCAAAATATAAATCAGATGGTCTGAGAGCTGTCTCCAAACTGTCTGCACAGTTGAGGAAAGAGAGGTACCTCCAACACTGTCCACTCATCTAAGTCAGCTTTCTTTTGGTTGAATTGCAGACAATGTCTACATGTCTATGACCATGTAGACATGCATCAGGTGTCTTGTCTGGACGAGAGATAAGGCTACAGATGTTTCAAGTGAGACACAGGGACTCCAGCCCCATGAAACAACCTGATTCTGGGGTCAGAGAAGGAGAGGGAACAAGTACACATGTAGTGATGAAACTGACAAAAGGCACCTCTAACTACAGAGAAACATTAATTCAGTGATGGAATTCTTGTTGTCTGTGTTGTGTTATTTTCTGCATATTTATGGTGTAACAGAACTTTCTCCTTGCTGTTAATGAAGTATAAGCAAATTCCTAAACCCTTTCAAAGTCTCAGGCTTGCCTGAGTGAGGAAATAATGAGCAGTAGAATGGACTCTTCTGTGTCTGGACTGCTTTCCTGGGAAACCTAATGTGATAAATGAACCTGTTGAATAAAGGTTAATTGCTACCTGCAGAGTACTAAGATATTATATTGACGAAATTGTAGGTGCAAAAATCTAGAGTGAGCACAGAGCAGAACATTTTATCATTTTATGATACTATTCTCTTCTGGCTTTCTTTTTTGCTTTCAGTTTGAGAAGATGAAATTTTAGACATGTGAAAGAATCAAGAGAATTTTTCACCAGTTCACCTATCCATAACACAGGATTTGCCTACGCAAGTCTATCACAATGAAAAAACCTTGCAGTAATGTCTTGATATACCCATATCACTGGAAACAGCCCGTGAGCTACATGATTTCACCATGAGTTAGTGCTTGCACAATTTAATAGTGATATCTTCTTTGCTTCCACATCACTCCTGTGGAAGTGATGTAATGGGCATTGCAGAGGTACTGCATTAAATGAAGTTTGCTCCTGAAATTTTGTTTAGTTTCCACTGTGGGTATGTTGTGTTTACCAGGTCTCTTCCTGATTTGCCACTGCAAGTGTTTTAAAAGTAATAATGCCAATTACAACTGATCACGCTGCATTTTCTGTTTAACATGACTGTGGAGGGCAGTGAAATATAGCTTGCTGGAAATGGCACATCCTATTTCACTGAGCGAGCACTACGAGGCATGTTGTTCTGCCGCTCTAGGTGATTTGATAAACTTGGTACAGAAGTGATTTGACAGCATCCAAAGAGATGTTTCTGAGAAACTTTCCCAGTTTCTCACAATCAGGAACAACACTTTTTCTTCTTAACACTGCCAACACAGTGCTGTTCAGTAAGCACATAGCTATCAGAAGATTGTGAAATCTCCCTCTGAATCTGGCTCATACAAGATGTAAATGATGGTGGAAAAGCCCAAATGTGGAGAATACCCAGAAAAGAGGTGCAGCTGGTGCATTACTGTCCCAGCCCTCACTCTGAGTAACAGCAGTACATAAAATCGTTCTGAGACCTGCTCAGAGAGCATAACAAGGATCCGGGCTGCTGAAAGCATCTGCCTTGTGTGTGTTTCATATCCTCAGTGCCATCTGGTCAACCTCCAGCGTGCCCCCCAAAATGTGGCTCAGTGCTAGAAAGACATACGAAAATCCTGCTAGCACAGATGATGAAATTTCTGACACTTCCTTGTCTTGCCATCCATCGGAGTACGCATTCTTTCCCCTGAGGGGAGTGATGTCCAACATTGTGTCAGAGTTTCTGTGCTCCATCCTCCTTTGGGATGCTCCTGCACAGTTCTCAATTTTGGTTGAGGTTCTCAGGCTCCACAGAGGGATCCAGCTGTGGCTGATGTGAGCACAGCTGTATGAGAAGCAGATGGGCACAGACTGGAAGAAAACTTTCCCAAGCAGCATCCAAGCACAGGTACACCAAGCCAACAGGTTATTATCCTTGCATCAGCAAAACAACCAACACATGGTGGACTTGATTCACCTGGACTTGTTTGTGGTTCAGTTTTGTGCAACAAAGCAACAGAAGCACAGACAAATTCCTGCCTGGTATTTTCCTCTCTGTGTTAGGCATATCACAAAGCAAACACAGAAATAATTCACTTTGCTTCATATAGGAAAAATACTCATGTGAATTACCAGCTATCCAATATACTTTTTGTTGGTTTAATTTCAGATTTTCTGCAGCCTGTCTTTTTTCAGCCAGAGCTGCTATTGGGTGCATACAGAGCAGCATTTAACTGCTGCCGTATTTTCCCCACAATTACACTAGAAACAAAAACTGTTTTCCATCCTATTAGATGCATGGCCTTGGCTTTAAAAAGTCATAGTTCAGATCAACAAGAGCCTCCTAAAATTCTAGCTAAGAATCACTTGGGCTTGCCAAAGTGTTCCGTTGAAGCTGAAATAAGAACAAGCTCAGGTTCGAGTAGTTTGTTTCATCTAGCTGTATGAAATATGTCAATAATCTTGAACAAGATAAAATCCTGTGGCTAAATCCTAGACTATATGTGGCCTTAGCCTTATGTTGCTCAGAAAGGGCTTGATCCCAGCTGGTGGACATAGACAGAACAATAATAGTATCCAGCTTTATCATAGCTGGGGAGCATATACATCCCCTTTGTTCTGGACATGCTGCCAATCAGGAGACCAGATCCACAGATTAAGTGCAGCTATACTGACAGCATGATACTGGAAAACAAAGATAATAACACCTAAATATTTATTAAGGAAAGTCTTACAGTATGTTCAGAAAAATATCCTTTTATGCCACATGCATAAGGCATTTTGGCCACTTTTCTGCACACACAGTCCTATCCTGACTCTGCAACTGGTCCAAAGCAGGGCCAGGGATAACTGGAATGTTACATTCTTGCAGAATCATAATCCATCAATTCTACTTGAAACAGAAGAAAAGAAATTTAAAGATAGTGAAGAGCTGGGATAACTAGGTGCAAGATTGTTTCTAATCTCTGGTTGTCAGTTTCATGTTGCTGGTTTTTGTGACTGTGCATAAGGAAGTTGTACAAGTCCTCCTGTCAGTAGTGCAGAGATGTTCAAATCACTGGTCCCATCTGTGAAAGACTCGATCCCAGTTGTCATGGGTTTGCCCAGGAAGGGTCAGTCTTGCACGTGACCTATGGTGCAGGAAGCAGTACACCTTGCTTCCTGAGAAACAGAGCCAGTGACCTGCTAGTTTTCAGTATTGATAAGTGTATAATCCAATTAAAAGTTGTTCCACCTCCAGGAAAAAACCCCATATTTAAGAGAGAGACACCTGAGAAAAAACCCTTTATTTCTTGTCCTGTTGCTGCCAGAGAAGCAAGTCCTGTGCTTCTCTTTCTGATAAGACTGGGCCCTTGCCCTCCCCCCTCACCCTCACAGAGGGGAGGAGGGGGGTTGGAAGGGAGTTTGAAGCAGCAGTGCAGCTGAGCGTGGGGGAGGACCCGGCCTGAGCTCCCTGGCTCGGATGCAGTTCAGCAGATATGCAGGGGCTGGGCCGGCTCCGTCTGACTCGGGCTGGGCCCTGCTTTATCACCTTGGGCCAGGCCGGTGATAAAGCAGGGCACCCCCACCCTGGGCCAAGCTGACTCCACTGGGCCGGGCCAGCTTTGCAGAGCGAGGCTAATGAGACGCTTGACTGCTTCTGCAGCCCGGCTCAGACTTTAAACAACCCTGCAAAGATCATGAGACTGTTGCAGAGGCCCGAGAAAAATGAACCCTTTCATTACCCAGATGAAACTTGCAGACACCCATCTTCCCCTGCACAGACAGAAAAAGAGTGAAGACACCTACAGAAACATAGCATAGAGACTCAAAGTCAGTGAGAAAAGCAGAACTGATGCCTAGAGAAGAGGAGCATGAGGAGTGTTTCTATATAGAAGCTAGAAATTCTTCTGTGAAACCATGGTTGAGACTAAGCTAAAATATTCCCTGTAATATATGAGAAAATGGTCCAAGGGGGGACATAACATTCTAACTGCAGCCAGTGCAGCCAGTGAGCTAAGACACCTGTGTAGAGATAAGTAGATACTGAAGTAATTACAGCCTGATAAGAAGTTTGAGCAGAGATAAAGAAGAAGCTGTGATCCAGATCCCTTGCCCTGGGGAATGGTCAAAGAAGACGTATGTTGCCAGTNCATAACATTCTAACTGCAGCCAGTGCA